>JAEIFV010000311.1:0-339526 GCA_018904265.1 Lordiphosa collinella | reverse complement strand
TGGATTCAAATTTTATTCATATTTAAAAGCTAGCTTATTAATTCAAAACATATGGTCGTTTATCCCAAACTTTAAAGATTATATGTTAGCAACTTCACTACGTGCGTTTCAACTTCTGCCCCGACTCTCTCTTCTTCTTCCACCTTTCAAGTGTGACCAGCTTGATCAAATGCGACTGCTTCTGGTTCACTTTACTGGCTCCTCATAACTGGTTCGCTTTGCTACTGGCTCCTCATAACCGGTTCCCACAATCTGCTTCTATGTATCATCGTCCCGAATGGATCTCCCCACGTTTTCATGAATTCAGTTACCGTAGTAGTTTTACAAGGACCTTCAGAATCTCCCAGTTTTTCGACATCATACCTGCCATGTTTCTTAATATTGACAATCTTATACGGCTAGGTACTTGCCTTTTAGTTTAAGACCAACTCCGTATTGTGTGCGTTTGATAGCTACAAGATCGTTTAACCTGTACTTCCTATCTGGCTTTCTCCTAGAATCAAACTCTTTCTTATTTTCTTCCTGCAGAGTTATTATATTCTCTTTAGCCTTCTCTCGAATTTCATCACGCTCTTCGTCCAACTCTTCTATTAAAGATGTCCTCAAAAGTTCTCTTAGATCAACGTCATCCGAAATTCTCATATCAATGCCTGTTAATATTTTGAATGGAGTAACTTTCGTGCTTCTTGGTTCTGTATTGTTAATAATCTGCTGAACTTTTCCTAAATGCCTGTACCAAGAGGTTGGATGTTCATGGCTCAGCTTAGACAGCATTGGCACTACAATTTTGTGCATTCTTTCCACCTGTCCATTTCCACGAGGCACCCCAGTTGCTATTAACAAATGCTGAATACCCTGTTCGTCACAATAGTTCTTAAATACCAGTGAGGTGAACGCTGCTCCCCTATCCGTAATCATTCTTAAAGGATTACCAAATATGATAGCCTGTTTTTGCAAACTATTGATCACTTCCTCAACACCGGTACTTCGAGTGGGATACAACCAGACGTATTTACTGAATCCATCAACTACCACTAGCAAATGATTATATCGTTTGTTTGTAAGCTCCATGGGTCCTACGTGATCGATGTGATAAGTCAACAATGGCTTATCTCCCTTATCAATCGTTGCCAAATAACCATCTTTTCTGCCAGTCTTTGCATTGACAATTATGCATTCAACGCAACTGTTTACCAATTTATTTACCTTTTCTTTGAGATTGGGAATGAAATATGACTTCTCTACCAAAGTCTTCGTTTTCTTTCCGGAAAAATGTCCCTGCTTATGTGCCAAAAGTATGATTTCACTTTCCATTAGGGACGGAACTACAATCAACTGTTGATTGGGGTCCTTGAACAAGATTTGATTATCGATATAGAAATCTTCATATCCCCTTTTTCCACCAAACTTCGAATTACTTTGACCCAATCATCAAGCAACTGTGCTTCTTTTAAGCGATGTACAACAGAATCAGTTAACATATAACAATATACTCGACTCAGAGCGTCAACATGCCTCATTTTTGACCCAGAGCGATGCTCGATCTTCAAGTCGAAATCTTGCAAGTACATTGCCCAACGTGCGACTCTTAATGGGACTTCACTCTTTTTTATAGTCATTGCGAACGCATTGCAATCTGTCACGACAGTCACCCTAAGTCCTAGCACATACACTCGCCATTTTCTCAATGCCTCAATTATCGCCAATACTTCTAGTTCGAATGAATGATAATTTTTCCTCGCACGGCTTGGTTTTACGGCTCATATACTGAATAGGATGAAAGGAACCATCTTCAGAATCCTTCTGTAGTAAAACAGCTCCGTATCCGTATTTACTTGCATCTGTATGAATCTCTGTTTGTAATTTGGGATCATACATCCTCAACACAGACTTACTAGTCAAAGCTGATTTCAATTGCTGAAATGCGGCCTGCTGCAACTCGCCAAATTCGAACTTCCGAATCTTTTCGCAACATGTCAGATAAGGCTTTCTATAACAGCGTATCCTTCAATGAATTTCCTAAAGTAAGAGGTCAAACCTAGAAATCTTTGAACCGCCTTTTTTATCTAAAGGTCTTGGGAAATTCTTGACCGCCAAAATCTTCTCTTCACTTGGTTTAATTGTACCGCTCTCAATAATGTAGCCAAGGAATGAAACTTTCCTTTTCAGTCACTGACATTTCTTCCAATTTAGCTGTAAGCCATTCTTCTCTGCTACTTCTAGTACCATTTTCAATTTTTGGATACCTTCTTCAATATCTTTGCTCGGAATGATCAAATCATCCATGTACACAATGACGATATTCTTGCTGATCAAGTCTCTCAAAACTGAGAATATAAACCTAGTGAATACCGCTGGTGAGTTTGAAATGCCAAACGGTACAAACAAGAACTCATATTGCCCGTTTTTGTTACGAACGAGGTATACTTCTGCGAATTTGGTTCTACTGGAACATGGAAATATCCATTTCTTAGATCCAAAGTGGTGAAGCAATTTGCACCCTGAAGCTTATCGATCACACCATCCATCAGAACTACCGGAAAATTGTCACGTATAATCTTTTCATTTAGTTTCCTGTAGTCTGGGCACAAACGTTTGTTTCCGTCTTTCTTAGGTGCTAAGACCACAGGTGAAGCGTACTCTGATGTACTTGGACGAATAATCTTTTCGGCCAACCACTCTTTTACTTGCTTGTCCACGATCTCTTGGTCACAATAAGCCATTCGTCTCGGGTGTTGATATACAGGTATTTCATCAGTAAGGACAATTTTCATTTCAACTTTGGCATCTGAATTTCTTTTAGGTGAATATTTTCCCACTACACTTTTAACCTCTTCAGCATGCGACTTTTCTAAATGTGAAAGATCAATATCCAGATTCTTTTCGCCTTCTTCTGAAAAAACCGCACTATACACCTTTAAATTCTTCCAATAACTCAGCGCATTTATTGTTATCCTCACTTTCTTTCATGTTTGTGTTCTGTCTGACCAAGAACTGTGTACCACTTTTCGTTACTTTCATATCAATGTTTTCCAGTATTGTCCTACCAAGAATTGAATCATATCCCATATCTTCGTCAGGCACCACATGGAATTCTACATTCATTTCTATACCGTCTATGTTCACCAGTAAAGTAAAACTGCCAAATGTTAGAATTTGCGATCCTCCAATTCCTGTCAAGCATTTCGTGGACCGTTTAGGTTTACGTTCCTCAACCTCAAGAAAATACTCCGACGCATTAAGCACAAATCTGCTCCCGTGTCAACTAGACCTTTAAAAACAATATATTGGTACCGAACGTTCTTTAACTCCAAACCAGATGCGGTGAATATACTAGACTGCTTCAACATTTCATCTTCCTGAATCATATTAGTGTTTTTCTCTTGCTTTACTTGAATCTCAACTTTGCACTGTGCAGCACGATGACCAGGTTGATGGCATCTAAAGCATTTATTATTCCGTTTGGTACAATCTTTTTTCAAATGAGATGACTCACCACAGTTAAAACATTTCTTATCCCTACTTGGCATAAGCTCCTTCTCTTTCTCAACAAAATTTTTCTCTGTTTCAAATTTGTTTGACGCCTTATAAGATTCACGAGACTTTTTGTAGACTTCGATTTGGAATTTCAGCTCTTTTATATCCCTAGCTTGAAACAACATTATCTTATTTGCTTTTGTATCTGGAATTCCTTTGACAAAATACTCTATCAGGCTCTCTTCATCAATATCAACAGGCTTAGCAATTTCCATCAATGAGTATAGATATTCATTTAGGGTTTCTCCTTTTCTCTGATGACGTTGACCTAATTTGCGATGAACAGCAGCTGAAGATATTTTCACACTAAACTCTTTTAACAACTCTGTCTTCAAGGATGTCCAATCCTTAATATTTCTCTGACTCCTTACAAAGATTTAGCTGCCCCAGTCAAAAGTTGTTTTGAATAAATGAATAGCTGTAGTTGGCTCCACATCACGGTGAGTGCACACTCTTCTAGTTCTTCTATCCACTGTTTAACGTCAGGAACATCTGAACCTGAAAACTGAGATACACTGCCTTCTACATCTTTCAAAGTAAACCAGGTTCTGTTTTCTTGGCTGACCACATTTTGCTGGCCATTCCCACCATTGACGAACTCATTTGCAGTTCTTACCGATTCGTCTTCTGATTCCTCATCTTCATCTTGAATACCATAATGGGTTAGCAATCTATTCTGCAATTCAAGCTTCCTTCCAACCGTGTTAAGCCCTAGCTCGGATAACTTTGCACGTAAATCATTGACGCGAAGTGCCAGTATCTGATTGACTTCCATTTTTAACAATATCAGAATTTCGCTTACACTATATTAGTAAATATGCCAGTTTTACTTATTCTACTTTTTTGTTAAATTTGTTGATTTTACCCCAAATATTAAATATTTTTCCCGCCAACTGTATTACCACTAACAAAATTGTTTTCGCAACCCTGGTTCTCTTTCCACGCTAGTTCCGCTCCCTCGTCGCTCAGTCTGCTCTCCACGCTTCTTGTTTCGATGCTGCCAATTCATGTAACAGACAGGTCAGCCCTCGCTTTCAGCCTACCACGTAGTCGCCGCTAGCCCTCGCTCTTGCTGCTGATCCTGAATATTTGCCCACTGCTCTCAGCAATGCCGCCGCCGCAATCCGAAAATTCTCGTGCCACCAGACTTTTCCGCCTCTCAGAACGTATTGTCTTGCGTCTCTTTTACCAGGTTGTTTTCCAAACCAACAACCGCGTTGTTTTCCTCGATTAGCTCTTATGCGCAATTTTGTAGTTGTTTCATTCCGTTATTGTCGTCTCCTTTTGCGATGAAGTTTCTTCTCCCGTACAGTCTGCCGCTTGTTTTGAAGTGCTTCTCGATCCGTTGATTTTGTCTTCTTTTGTTTTATGCGTATTGTGTTGCCTTCATGTTTGCACACACACATACACAATGTTCTTGGAAACGTTTCTCGAAATTTCTCGACTAAAATTTCTGCTCGTATACACACACACCGTTGAAGTTTTTGCTTTGAAGCGTCACTCCCTGTCTCGCTCGCACTCAAAGGTTTTTATTGTTGTTCGCCGGCTGCTGTATTTCACCATGGCACATTATATGTGTAATTTGCCAATTGTTTAAACAAATGTCGTTTCAGTTTAATATATTTGCTCATTCTCTTAGCACGCACACACTTTTATACACAAGTCTTTTGTTTTAATTAAAAGGGCCATTAACTTTTAAAAATTCCTGGACGAGCCCCCAATTTGTGGATTCAAATTTTATTCATATTTAAAAGTAGCTTATAATTAAAACATATGGTGTTTATCCGTAATTTTAAACTTTAAGATTTTATGTTAGCAACTTCACTTTACGTGAATTTCAACTTCTGCCCCGACTCTCTCTTCTTCTTCCACCTTTCAAGTGACTGCGACTGCTTCTGGTTCGTTTTGCTACTGGCTCCTCTTTGATATAACACATAGCTCCCATAGGAACGATCGGTCGAAAAACTAGTTCGAGTGAGGAAAACTTTTTTTTTTTTAATGAAAACGACCTTTTTATTGGCATATTCTTAATTTATATACTTTAACACATTTCTACAAAGTTGTATCAAAATCGGATGACTATAGCATATAGCTGCAGTATGAATGATCGGTCGAAAAAGAAGTTCTAGTGAGAAAAACTTTTTGTTTTATATGGGATCGCCTCCAAATTTCGTAATTAACAGTGTATTATGCTTATCCATAATTTCCAAGTTTGGTCGAAATCAGACATCTATATACAAAAAATCACAAGCTGGGCAAAACATAATGGTCTCTGTCTAAATCCAACTAAATCTAAATGTCTAGTTATATATAAAAAACACTTTAGTATAAGCCATATCCGTCCCCTATTAATGGATAATTCTCCTATAGAATATGTTGAACAAGCTAAAAACTTGGGCTTCTATTTTAATAGGAGCCTTAACTGGAATACCCATATCATAAAAGCTGTTGGAAGAACATATAGGCTATTAAGAAATCTCAACATCTCTCAACAATATCTTCCTACAAATATCCGCTCACTTATAGCTAATGCATATCTGTTGCCAGCACTTTTCTATGGTATAGAGGTGTTTGCTAACAGTGACGCCAAACATTTTGGCAAACTAAATGTTGCCCATAATAATATTGCTAGATATGTTTATGGATTAAGACGCAGAGACCATATATCCAGTTTTTCAATCAAATTATTTAACCTCCCTCTGAAATCTTGGACAAACTTTAAGGTTCTATTATTACTACACAAAATTATATACAATAAAGAACCATATTACCTTTTTGACAAGCTTCAGTTTTCAACATCTAGACGAACAAATAACCTAATATCCTTAAGACATAAGCTGCTAATCTCTGAAAGACAATTTGGCATTCATGCTGTTCGCATTTGGAATGAACTACCCAACGCTCTAAAAGGTACAAGCGGCGCAACGCAATTTTATAAAAATCTAAAAACACACCTTCAAAATCATGCTCTTTAATTGACTCACACTTGTAACGAAAAGTTAGGAAAATGTTAGGGAAAGTTAGGGAAAATAAGGGAAATGATAGGGAAATAGATAGGAAATTCAATATTAATTAATAAATTATATGTTAACACAATGATCTAATAACTTTAGTATATAATAGGAAAGTAATGTCATAATGTCATATAAAACCCAATTTAAATTATTATATTATAAATAAAATTAAGTCTAAGTTTAATATGTTTGTAAATCCAAGTTTGTAAATGTTTGTGACTAGTGCATTAATTTATAAGTTTATCTTGTAGCACTAGGAAATAAGCTCAATAAATCTAAATCTATAGTATAGATCCCTTAAAAAAATAAGGTCAAAAAATAGTCTTAGAAAACCTTTTTAGTTTTCAATGGAAGCTGCAAGGGTATACAAAACTTCGGCTGAGCCGAAGTTAACTTTCCCCTATTTTTTCAATGTTATTGTTCTTTAAGTTGGACCTCAATTAAAATATATGATTTCAAACAGGTTTTGCAAAAATTGGTCGGGATAAATCAAAACGAGCATTTGCAAGGGTATTAAAACTTTGGCACAGCCGTAGTTAGCTTAGCCTTCTCGTTATATTCGTTATATATATTTATGCAGTATGACAGAAGTATATTGGCGAAAACTTTTGGGTAGGACATTGCTGTCTTCCTGGCAAACAACAGTTGGACTGGACCAAGAAGAAATAGATGCTGGAGCAATTTGGTATTACTTTTATAGAACGAGCCGTCGCTTTTCCCTTTGCACTGCCACACTTGGGTGAGTCCTCACATTTGCAATTTCATTCAAAATTTTAAGTGATTGGAAGCCAAAATGAGTTTTCTATTGGATTGCGGCACAAGGGGCCTAAATAAAAACTGGGAGTTTTAGAGGAGAAATGCTAAATGCACGTTTTTATTTCACGAATTTCTAAATTCCAGCTGATTTATAAATGGAATTTTAAATCTGGTTAGGTTTGGGTTGGTAGAATTGATTTTCGAACCTAACTATTTGTTAATAAAGGAGTCCCGAGTCGATTTTAGATTAGGGAGGTTATTAAATTGGTCCGATTCAAGACACCCAAAAGCCCGATGCTAACAGGGCATTGGGAGTTCGGTTCTGAACCGGTTTTCTTCTTAAAGCCAAGTACTTGGAAAAGCAAGTATCTAGAACTTAACAATTCCTTCTCAAGCCTAGTTCATATTTCCGTGAAATTCAGTTTCCCCTTTTCTTTACACTTTTCTGGTTGCGTTGGTTGAGTTTCCTGCAAGTGAAATGTTTACACAATTGCCGCGTCGCGGTCATCAAACAAAACTTGAACAATAGTAAAACAAAAGCTGAAAAGTTTCCAAAAACTCAACAAATGCCGGCGGCAGCAACAAGGCGCATATCCTGTTTGTGTACACACTCTCCCAGTAGCACATCCTGCGACTTCTTCATGGTGCAATCAAGCGTATGAGCAATTTTTCGAAGCAATTAAAACAAAACTCGGCACACGCAAAGGATTTGCGCGGAAAATCCTTTAACAAAAATTGGGCTTAGTGGCAGCTAAGGATTTTGGCGTTTGTGTGAGAGAGTTTTTCTTAAATTAACTCAAGGGCCGGAGGCAGCGGTGGTGGTGGTGGCGGTGGTCACGATTCGCGAGTGCCAGCGACAAGAACAATAAACACAAAAAGTTTAGCTATATATGAGGAGAGGTAGAGGGGTTCGACTTGGAGAGTACCCTTTTTAACAGTGGTATAGAAGATCAATTGTTAAACAGCAAAGAGAAAGAGAGAGAACTGAAACAGGTATACCCTATAAAAGTTGCAATTAGGCACACTGGACAATTAAAGATAAATGTATACAATTTTAACTTTCAGCTAGCTTTTCGTTTTCTTGAAATAAATATAAAAACAGAAACAAAATCTATTTAGCAGCTTAAAACTATACAACAATTCTACTTGCATTTCCTTTGTTTCCTAGTTGCAAACAAATACGACCCCTGGCTTACAGGGTACCATAATTGCCTCCCTTTTTGGTAAAGTTAAACAAATGTAATAATTGTTCCAGCAAACTTCTGTGCAAACACAGACGACCAGAGCACGTTTCTCGGCATAGATTCGGGCAATTTGTTGACTGTGGTGTTTGTTGTTATTGTTGCCACTATTTTTTAGGCTTGCTGTGATTCTTCTTCCAGAAGGCGACGCGTGTCCTGCTAATGCGCCTGGGGGTGTTAAAGTCAGTTTTGTTCCCGTTTTTGTTGTTTTTTTTTTGTTTGTCTGATTCAATTTTGATTTTTGACGAATTTCTATTATTGTTGTTCTACTTAGCGTGTGTCTGTGTAAATGTTTCGCAATTGTTTGTTGGCTTTTGTGCGTGTGTCTCACGCACTTTCTGAGCTAACGTTACGCTTTTGTTGTCGAACGTGGGACACGTTTTCACATTTTAATTTTATGCAATTTCTCAATTGGAAATTAGAAAATGAAGTCATTTGAAAATGGGTTTCAAGGGTTTTATAAAGTGTTTAGAATGCGTTGCGTTGTGAAGTGGGTTAAAGCGGGCGGGCCGACTGTGGCTTTTGTAAGGGGGTATTATATAATATTCAATTTGAGAAATAATGAGGTTATGGGCGTAATTGAATGTAAAAAGGATGACCAAGGAAGATAAGTGAAAAAAGTGAATAGAAATGGATATTAAAAATTATTTAAATGAACAATGAAAAACTTTCCTTAATTTGTCAATTTATATAAGGGCAATTACAAATATAGTAGAAGATATACTTCGGAAATTTTTTTCTCTGGTTATTTTTTTAACTTTGCTACACCCAGAGAATGAAGAACGAATCGGCGAGAAGAGGAAAGGGTAAGTATATCTTCTACAAACACCCACTCACTGAAATAAAACCCCCCTCACCCCTGTAAATATAAATATCCCAGAGACTTTGGCTGGGGCACGTCAGCTTATCAAAATTTAATGCGGTCAGAAAGCAGTAATTTTTTTATTATTTATTAAACATTTATCTTAAGCAATTCGTTTGGGGATTTCAGGCAGCCACCGGCTTGGTTAATATCGTCTGCAGTCTGTTTGTGATAAACTTACGCCCGGCAGATCCGGACATAGCCCCAAAGATTTTGGGACTGACTTCGGCTAGCACATTCACTGTTAATATATAGCGTTTTCGTATTTAGTTCGGTTTATGGACTTAGCAGAAGTAGCGTAGAGCTAACGCATTTGACTAATAACACAACGACACAAAACGCAAAAAAAGCGCTCGCAAACAAAAATCTTCATATAAAAATGACACTGTAAAACCGCTCGCAAAATTTTTAACGTAAAAAGTTTTGCGACAAGTATGTTGACGAGCAAACAGGGGTAGTCCACACTGGCGTCCTCGCGTTACTACTCTCTGCGCATGTGGATTTTATTGAACAGCTGTTCGAGTTTTGTTTGTGCGCCCAAACTAATTAAATTTATTTATTTTGACGGTCGGTAGCGCTTTCATGATTGAAGCGCTTTCATGAGGAAGAAAAAAGGTAATTATTTGGGGCCTCATCAATATTTTTGAGTATTTAGATCAGGGGCCGGCAGCTTCCTATCTGGAGTATATAGGAAAATTCTCAAAGCAGCGCTGCTCAAACACGCATAGTATAAGCTGTACAAGCGCCGCTGCGTTGCTTGCTTTCCTACGCCGCGACGCAGTCGTTGCTACTGAAATTGAGAGCAATTTTTGAGCTGCTCTCACACACACCAATGCATTGCAATGCAAAAATGTAAATGTATTTTTTGCCTCCCTCTGATTTAGATTCAGTTGCCATAGACAGCCTCGAAGTCCAGAAAGAGCAGCAACAAATTTGTTGCTTGCACCGGCCAATGTCGATGAAGAGAAACCACATTAACATATATGTACTTTACTGTAACGTTTATGAAATAAAAACAAATAAATAATGAAAATGTGTAACATTTATTATTGATCTCGCACGCCTGCAGATTCGTCGCGTCTGCACCGGGTGCTTTGTTTTGGAGCCAATTAAAACTGTTGGCGCTAATTTGGATGAATGAACACATCTGTGACTCGAACTATTGGTGAAATCACTTTAGATCTTACAATCTCTCTTAGCTTTGTCGATATACTCATTTAGTTAGCAAATCTTTCAAAT
Organism: Lordiphosa collinella; assembly: GCA_018904265.1. Taxonomy (NCBI): domain Eukaryota; kingdom Metazoa; phylum Arthropoda; class Insecta; order Diptera; family Drosophilidae; genus Lordiphosa; species Lordiphosa collinella. Next base: position 328,877 of record JAEIFV010000311.1, on the reverse strand, counting down.
ATAGCAACTGAGACGCTAGCGTCTGCTTCTTGTATGCTGTGCCTTCCTCATCCAAAGCAATTTGTGAGGCATAAATGAAAACTTGAGTTTTCAGTTACAAAATCTGTAATATAGGGGGACAACTGCCTCCTGGCTTCGCCATTGGACCTTACGGATCTCCATTTCATATACTAATTTTTTTTTTGTTGCGACTTCAAATCCTCATTAATTTGTTTGTAAGCCGGGGAAAAGTGTGACCGTACCTTTAAAAATTACCAATAACGCCTTATTCTTGGTACTTTTTGAATGTCTCAGCACACTAATGTGTTTTTACGATCCAATTCTCGCAATAAATGCCTTTTTTGTGCGCACAAACTGTTTGGCGTTCTCCATACTAGGCTTAATACTAAAAATAGGGGAAAGTTAACTTCGGCTCGGCCGAAGTTTTGTATACCCTTGCACCTTCCATTGAAAACAAAAAAGTTTTTCAAACTAAGACTACTTTTCGGACCTTACTTTTCTATGGTATCTATACCAAACTTGGTGAAATCATGGAAAAGCATAATACACTGTTAAATACGAAATGTGGAGGCGATCCTATTTAAAACAAAAAAGTTTTTCTCACTAGAACTTCTTTTTCGACCGATCATTCATACTGCAGCTATATGCTATAGTCATCCGATTTTGATAAAAAATTTTAGAAATGTGTTGAAGTATATAAAATAAGAATATGCCAATAAAAAGTACGTTTTCATTAGAAACAAAAAAGTTTTTCTCACTCGAACTAGTTTTTCGACCGATCGTTCCTAAGGGAGCTATAACCTATGGTTATCCGATTTCGACCAAACTTTGTAGAATTGTGAAAAAGTATATAAAGATAAGTGTATTCCAATGATAAGGACGTTTTCAATAAAAAAAAAACGTTTTCCTCACTAGAACTAGTTTTTCGACCGATCGTTTCTATGGGAGATATATGCTATAGTTATCCGCTTTCGACCCAAACTTTGTTGAATTGTGTAAAAATATAAGTGTATGCCAGTAATAAGGACGTTTTCATTAAAAACAGGAAGGTTTTTCTCACAAAGACTATTTTTCCGACCGATCATTCCTTTGGGAGCTATTTGCTATAGTCATCCGATTTCGACCAATTTTTGTAGAATTGTGTAAAAGTATATAAAATAGGTGTATGCTAATGATAAGGATGTTTTCATTAAAAACAAAGAAGTTTTCCTCACTCGAACTAGTTTTTCGACCGATCGTTCCTATGGGAGCTATATGCTATAGTCATCCGATTACGACCAAACTTGGTGAAATCATGGGAAAGGATAGTAAACTAAGAAAAATGTACTTTGAAGGAGTTTCCATTAAAAACAAAAAAGTTTTTCTCACTAAGACTAGTTTTTCGACCGATCGTTCCTATGACAGAAGCCGCAAAGAAGCACTTGGAAGTTTATTTTTACAAATAGCGCAAATAAAAGAGGTAAATATTATGCTTCTACATCTGTCTAGTCCACAAATGTCAAAACAGATCTGACTTTGGCGGCTATTTGTAAAAATAAGAGCATCCAGCAACTTTGAAATCGATTCATACGAATCCTTGTCGTTCACTGCGTTTTTGGTTTCCTTGATGCAATAACACAGCTTTTAAGCTTAATTTGCTACTATAAATGAACAAACGCCATTCGTATGAATCATTAGTTTACCCGAATTCTCGAAACAAGCCATAAGGTCTTACAATAGCAAAACGATTCCTCCTTGCAATAGTACTGAGCAACAGGGTATGTTTACAGTAAAGGTATGCTTATCGAATTGTTAAAAAAAATACAAATTACATACAGCACAAACAAAACACATTTAAAAGAAGTAAAAATTGTGCTGTGCGTTATTGTATGGAATACTACAAACATAAATGAAAATAAGAAAACAACCAATCTTTCTTATTTCATTCTTTTGGTTGACAATACCGTCTGGCCGATGTATGGTCTATTCCGCCTGCCGTATATCCCATAAGCTACGGCATTAAAAAAATGTTAACACAATTTTAGAACGCTGCAGTAAATGCAAATTTATAAAAAGTTCCCCCTTCTAGAATAACATTAATATTAGGCGTGCGTTCCGTTAACACTTACCAAAGCGTTGATGAGTAAAAACATGCCTTAATGTGCTTAGCTGGGCACAAAAAAGAAAACGAAAATCAAATCATACTTTTAGGCTTAGAGCTAACTACAAAAAATCAACGCAAGACACTTCAGTGAGAGCAGGAGAAATCAACCCATGCCCAGCTTTCCACCTCAACCCAATCGCCATCAACCCCTACCCCCAGAGTGAAGAACACTTCACAAAAAGGAAAAAAAAACCGTTCAAGACAACAGACGGCGGCCTGAAACACGTGTCCTGCTCAGAGCTTACAACGATGACACGTGACCACCATCATGTTTGCTTACATTTACGACTGACTTGACTGACGTATGAGTAAATGACGATGATGATGAGGAAGCCGATGATGATCAATCAAATAGAAGCGGTACAGTTGCGCCTCCGCTGCCTAATCCACTTTTGAGTGACCACTAAGCCAGAGAGCCATAAATTCCAAAACTCCAATTTGGCAAATGCATTTGGTTGTAATTAAAATTGCATTCGCATCTAATTAATTGGTATGCAAAAACGAGAAGCCAACTGGAGACGACTAGTTGGAGAAATTGCAAAATGCAAATTGCAAATCATCGGGAGGCGGCGGGCACGGCGAATGCAATTTATATATGCATAAGGGTTGGACAGACGGGCATTTTAAACGCCTTTGGCAGTCCAGCCAAAACACCAAAATCCGTTGGCTTACAATGGTTCCAAGTTAAGGATTTCCTTGTGCCTGCTGCAGCAACTGCAGTCGGTTGCAGTGTAATGTGTTGACGCGGCGACACCTTTTGCAACCCCTTTTACCCAAGCTGTTGGACCTCCTCATCACCACCCATTCATGTCTCTGTGTGTTTGTCTGTGTGTGGGCATTGTGCTCTTTTGGTCGCCCATGACATGATTGGCTTTTAACGCTCAAATAAGCTTAATTGAATTTCTTTTCATTTGCTAACAAAGTTTCTGTGCGGCAGTTTTTGGATGCGGATTGACTGCGACTGGGCGACTGGGATTTGTTAATTAAAAGTGAATTAGGCAGCAAAAGAGACAGCTTTTGTGTGTGTGAGAGGAGCCTGAAAATTAGTCATAAAGGGTTTTTGTGTTTAAGGACTTAGCACAAAAGGAGGATAAGAGTGGACTCTGGAAAATTCCAATGTTTTTGAAAGTTTCAACCGGAGCACAGAATATGACTAAAAGGGTTTGGTTAAAAAAAAGATGTTTTCCTCTATTTACTCAGTGAAAACTTCACTCTTAAAACATTAAGAATTCTACAATTTAATCATATAGACAAATTCTTAGTTTCAGTACGACTTTTTCAACACTTTTCCCAACTTGTTCCTAAAAACGAGGTCTCTGAATTGAATCAAATACCCTTTGGTCCACTGTATAAACTCCGCACTTACAACAAATCAAACCCTTTTCTTCCCTTCATTATTCTAATTGCCTGGACTTACCCTTGCAACATACGCCAGCCTCAACTGGCTTATCCCTCAAGTGAGTGCTCAATAAATCAGCTTCATACAAGCAATTAATCATAAAAACACAGAAGGACATGCATTTCACATACATTTCGCTAATAACACCTGAGCAAAGCCCCAAATTCTCGACCACAAAATGTCAAAATAATTTTTAAACAACAAAAAACCAAGCGTATAAGCCGCAAAACCAAAAATTGGCTGCCAAAATCTGGCACATAGTCCTAATTGATTTATGAGGGTTTCACTAAGCCCACAGAAAAAACCCCCTCCTCCTCCTGCTTCAGTTTCACCAGCTCTTCTGTTTTTTTTAGATGCATGAAATTAAGCTGAAAATTACGCAAAATAAATGATTTACGCAAATAAATTGAAATTTATTGAGTCGAAATGTGTTGTGTTTGTGTTTGAATTCCATATCTTGGGCCAGGGCTATGGGGTACTTTTGCGGCTATGGTGAGTGTGTGTGCGTGTGTATTTGTGGCATCAGCTTGTGATATGCAAATTTGCTTTTTGTGTTGCATACTTTTTAGCGCACGCGGTTGGAGAACATATTGCTGCGGATTTTAATTAAGCGCAAAAGGAAAAAAGAAGGCTCAAATTGGTATAGACCCAACGATGCTCTGTAGTAAATCATAATGCTAACTTAAATTGAAACTAGAAGTAAGATAAAATACGATGTACACTGAGAAAAAACAGATCGATTAGGAACCTATTTTTGTTTAGTTTTAAACAACCATGCCGATCCTAGCGTTTTAATACATACATATGACACTATTTTTCATTAATAGCTACAAAAAAAACCCCGTTTTCATGCAATTTTGCAAACTTTTGGTCATCGTTTTAGCAGCGGGAAGTATGTCACTCATACTAATTCGGTAAGGCAATAGGGCTACACACACACTCACAGGACTCTGTCAATTTCTAAGCGGTCTTTCGTGCAAGCTGCTTTGAAATTCCCAAACAGTTATAGCATCGCAGGCATGGAGAGACGGCTGTTTGATGGTCAGAAGTTAGGCAAATGATCGCTGATTATTGGGGGTGGTTCCTCTTAAAACATGTTGTGTGTCTCTGTTTAAAGTTATGCGAAGGCTAAACACTGCAAGTTTATTTTTTAAGGATTCAAGATACAAGAATTTTTGAACAAGCAAACTTATACTTAGCTCAATTAAATGATTTCCTGAATGACTTTGTTGAAATGTTTCGACAATTTTAAGCTGGGTCACTTTGCTTATTAAGTGCTTAATAACTATTTCTGAAATATGTTTTTCTTTTATACTTCTTGATCTGATTTAAAGAGCATAAGGAGTAAACTTTGTTTGTAAGGGACGTATGAAAATGCTGCTATAAACTGACCAACATCATTGACATTATGGACATCTCTGATGAGTTTTATATTTCTAAAATTGCAAAATACTTAAAACAGATTTAAGAAGGGACCCACAGTTTTCGACAAAGGTTTGCTTGAACAAATGAATTCAATTCAACACGTACATTGAAGTCAGATTATTTCTCCTCAAGCCACAAAAATTTGGAACAAAATATAGTTTTATGTGGACTGAGAAATTCTTATAAATGAACAAACATTTAGAAGTTAGTTTATTAGATTTTACATCGTAAAAGGAAGAGTTAATCAGGTAAAATAATTATGCAATAAAAGAAAGTAAAACGAACAATTTGGATATAATGGTATTGCAGAATATTGCTGAATCAATATTAGCTACACGCCAAGTGTAGAAACGTAGTTCAACCTGCGAAAATTCGCACGAAAAATGTAAAAAAAAAATGAAGCTACACGTGGCATTTAAAAAAACTACACGAACGTGTAGAAATAAAAAATAATCGAGGCATGCACAAAAGTATAAATCAGCGTGGACAAATGCAAAGGGTACATAACAAAAGGAAATCAGCGTTTTTCAAAGCATTTCAAAATTTTTCATTGGAAAATCTGAATAACTCACCTCAATGTAGATATTCTACATTTACTTTGAGATACTGAAAACCTAATAAGCGTGTGGAAATTCTAAACAAAAAATTTAGCTCAAAATCAGTACAGAAAGGTTAAATTTTTCATTTAGAAAATTGCTTCCCACACGTGACATGAATGTTTTCTAAACAGGCGTTAAGGATTTTACTACATTTAATAATGCTACATTTAGAAAATCTACACAGAAACGTGAAGATCGTCGTCGCTTGTCGCATCCCTTTATAACTGTGATTTGCGGCATTGCCGCGTGAGTGGTTAATAGTCATATCGGCAAAGCCGCCGGCAAGGTAAGTAAGCTATGAGTTTGAGTCCCAGAAAAGGTGAGCAAAAAAGAAAAAAAATTCAGTTGTACGTTTTTCAGAAGGAAGACCCTGCCCTCTTTGTGCCCCTTCCTCCCATTCCTCCTCACACTACCATCCTCCCCACATTCTCTTGTATAAAGTGTATAGTGTAAGTAGGATTTTATTTTATTTTTTATATATGCTGAACGTGGCGGTTAGAAAAGCTACACGCCGCATGTATAATTGAGAAATTTTGTAAAAATTAAAAGTTAATTACACTAGGCAACAAGGTCCAGTATATTGAAGGGTTGGTAGTGATTCTACAAGCAAGACTGCGTTTTCAGAAATTGTCCATCACGTCCAGATTTTTAGTAATTTGAGCATAAAGTGGCTAAAAGTGCCTATTTTAACCATTTATAGGAGTGTTTTTCGGCGAAACCATTCTATTGCTTGGACTCTCTTCGATACCATCGGAAAGTACCACTCCTTAGCTTTAAAATGAACTATCCCAAACAGTTCTGCTTCTGGTGTGGAAAGCGGTCACTGATGAGTCTAGATTGGCACTAGACGAAACGTGATCATGTATGGGAAACCTTAACCTGCTTGTGTCCATATGTTCATACATTAGTTGTTGATCTCTTGAGAACTATTTAATTATAATTCCTCCACGACCTAAATCAAATCAGGTCGTTAAAATCCAAAAAATATTTAGAATTTATTTTATGTTTATACTGGCTGGTAAAAATTTGACCCACCCTAATGTGCGTATATATGTATAAGTAAAAGCGCTGACTGAGCATCTTTTAACCAAGACCGAAGGGGTTGAATGTATTGATCGTATGCAATAAAGTGTTGGCATGATCATATATAAACGAATTGTTATTTTCCTTAACACTTATGCCTATGTACACAAGACTGACTTTTTTTAACCCGTTACTCGTAGAATAAAGAGGTATACTAAAGTCGTGCAAAATGTATGTAACAGGGAGAAGGAAGCATCTCCGATCCCATAAAGTATATATATTCTTGATCAGCATCAACAGCCGAGTCGATATAGCCATGTCCGTCTGTCCTTTCCTCTGTATGAACACATAGATCTCGGAGACTAGAAGAGCTGGAGCCACCAAATTTTGTATGTAGTCTCCTATTGTCCCTACGCAGATCAAGTTTATTTCAAATTTTGAATAACTCCAAAAATTTTAAAGACTTCAATCTCAGTGTAGTCAATGCAGTGTAGTGTATGTGCTACAATCTTTGAAAGTTGGTTGCTGCACTCCAACAACAAACTCTCGCTGCGAAACAAGGTGCTGATATACAAGGTGATTCTGGCGCCAATTTGGAGGTACGGTGTTTATGGCATCGCCGCAAACACGCACCTAAACAGGATTAGAGTATTTCAGGCCAAGTTCCTAAGGAGGATCACTGGAGCCGAGTGGTTCATCCGAACTCGGGACGTCGAACGTGAATGTGGTGTGACCAATGATAGGAGATACCATAAATAACCAGGCAGCGATTTACCTGGATAAAGTCGCCGCACACTCAAACAACCTCGCCAGGCGCCTACTCTGCACGCGTAGGGATAAAACGGGAGAAGGGGCAAGACGCAGGCTGCAAAAGAACTCACCCAGGTGACCTGGCAAAACCGCAGGATTTAGCTCTAAAACACACAAACAAACAGAACATACACAATCTGACACAATCCGGATAGACAACTCACAACAATTACTTACCTTTACCAACTTAGCACAACTTAAAAACCTTGTTATAGTTAAGTAAACAGTTAACGATCAAAACAAAAACTGATACCAGTAAGCTAAGCACTATCTAAAACAAAATACAAACACAAAAACTCGTAATAATACATTAAAACTTAGAGTTAAAACCCCTTACGACTAAGCACAAACAAAAACAAAACCCAACCATGTAACATAATAAAACTTAGAAAATAACCCTCCTCTTACAATACAGGTTACCATATAAGCAACAGAAAAATTGTAAAAATAATAGCTAGGTAACTAAATAAATAAATAAACATAAAAAAATCGGATAATAAATGGCAGAGTTATAAAGGTTATAAAAATCGTTGCAAACATTTTGACGCTAAATGCATTTTTTGCTCACATAATGTTTAAATGGTTACATTAATGTTAATGCTCTGTTAATTAACATAGGGAAAGGCTATTAATCACTAATTGTGACTATGAATTATAAATTTCAACTGTATTTGACTGTTTATAATGAAACCTCTTGGAAATATTGTGTTTTAAATAAAATTAGAGATCCAGGCAGATATTTTTGGGATCAATTTTTAATTACATTTCTCACATTTTTTAGGATTTTTACTCTTTGAAAATCATCAAAAATGATTAGTTATTAATATCCATTCCAAACGGATATTAAACCCTTGGTACCCTAAGTTTTCAGCCATATTAAAAAGGGCTATGCCACAGCACAAACACTGGTCATATATATGTACGTATATGTATATACGAACACGGACATGTAACGGGATTAATGCACTGTCACCAGCCCACACTTCTCCCGCAAGTTCGCAACCCAATCCTGCTTTCCCCTTTGTGTCCAGCCATATGCCACATTGGCTTTCCATTTGATTTGCATTGCATTTAATGAAAAATTATTTTCAAATTTGTCTGTTTAATCGTGTGACAATTGGTCAAATGGTTCGGCTTTAGCCCGGTGGAAATAAATCAAAGGAATTTGCCACGGTTTGCATTTTTTGTTGTGTTTTTTGTGTGTTTAATGATTGGTGGCGAGCTTTGCAATTAGGAAATTAGTTTGATTTTTAATTAACATGCGGTTTCTGGTTTCCATTGTTGGGTTTGTTGTGCGCTTTGTTTTGATTTGGGGTTTTCGCAGGTTTTTGTGCGCAAATCATTTAATGCGTTTTTGCGGTTAGAATGGTGTGATTTTTTTTTGGCCAGATTTGCATTTAATGAGCTTCTAAGTGGATTTTAATTTAATTAATGCATTAATTTTTTCCAACTCTTTTCTCCTTCGCTGAATGCATTTAATTAAATCTTTAGCAAACACGAAAAAAAGCAAAAATCTAATTAGCTTTTAGCTTAGCAGACGACGACGACGGCGACGACTAATTACCAGGATGTGCAGCAGGCGACTTTCATGTTTGATCCTGTACAAATTAACAAATTGTATACGTTTATTAAGAGAGCAAAGCAAACGGAAAGAACACAAAAGCGAACGGCAAAAAATTGCCAACGTCATCAGAATGCCCCATGCTGCACTCTCAAGTGGCTTTATCAGTGTGTGTGTGTGTGTGTGTGTGTGCGGTGTAACCGCTTATTTTGGTTTTTGCTTCGTTTTTAGAAAAACGCCAGGCGAATGAAAATTGCATTCAATTGAGCGCATTTATTGTTTGAATTAAGTCATGAGGAAAATTCCATTAGAATGGCAGAGAAAACTGCAGTCAAGGATTTCGGGTGGGTGTTGCAGGAGCAGCATCGGGTAGACACATGTGGCGTGCTCAGGCGCGCATTAGACAATGTGTGCTGCCTTCAACTTAAGCAGAAAAAGGCATTAAATGGGATTTTATGCAATGTTTGTTTGCCAGAACTCTCTGATTTGGCGTGCCTTTTGTTTCGAAAACCCTTTTGTATGGACCAATCAGCGACATAGTCAAACGTGCCCCTGCTCCATCTGACCACCTGCAACATGCGCCTTATGATTGACAGCTTTGGGCGGCTGAAATTGAAAGGAAATGCAAAAAAAAATTACAAAAAATGCAGCGCTTGATTAAGTCCCTTTGACTGCAGCACAGAAGGGGACACTTCCTAAAAAGGGCTGCAAGCGACTTGGATATACTCTTTGCCATTTAATATGCGACAAAAACATCGGATTTGAGTTCAAAAGGATTGATCAATGCAAAAACTTGAAAATTAATCTCTAAATATTTCCCAGAAAGCTTTCATTGCAATTGCTCGGCTTGGTTCTTAATGGAGCTGGCCGAAAAAAATCGTCCATATAATTTTTTAGGAATCGATTTATCGAAAAAAATTATACCCCATCTTTGAGAAGCATAGCTGATATAGACTATAGGTTAGAAAAACTTAAGAATATTATAAAGATTTTGGATAACTAATTTGAGTGATGGTGGAGTGTAAGAGTTTTCTTTTTTTTGTAGTAAGTGCTTCGATTTTCATCTATGAAAACCAAGATTTCGTTTAATTTACCATTTCCACTGATGACACCATTTTAAAAAGCGCATCCATCCGCTCCCAAATAAGTAATGGAAAGAATGTTCTACATGTAATCACTGATTACTAATCAGGATAAAATCGTATCAGTTTTTTTTTTTTTTTTTCATAGAAAGGAATTGGAACAAATAAGACCTCCAAGATTTACCCATAGCAACATTTGGTGACTATACAGCTTATATGACGAGAGACCCGTACATCTAAATGCCACCGACGTCATTAAGCAATATTTGTAACACTTCAGCAGATGGGCTAAGCGATGGAACATTGAGCACAACCTAGATAAATGTGTCAGTGTAACTTATAAACTTCGTCGCGATGAGTGCCCAGGCGTCTTTCTCAATGAGCAGCTATTACGGCACTTGCCTGGACATAAATACTTGGGAGTATATCTGGACTAGCGCCTTACATTTGGAACACATTTCAACGCGCTTGTAAGATCACTATACGGCAGAGTGAAGAAAGTGGTATGGCTGCTCTCCAGTAGGAATAAACAAAGTGCATATATAGTATGCATATACACAAGGCAATCACTGCACCAGCTTGGAGATATGGGATCCAAGTGTATGGAATAGCTGCAAAATCTCATCTGAGTAAGATTCGTGTTTTCCAGTCCAGGTGACTGCGCAAACTATCGGGAGCGTCTTGGTACATGTGCATAAGAAATTTGGAGAGCGATCTCAACGTGCCCAAGATTGGAGACGTTATTAATTCACAGACAGGTATAAACTTGGAGAGATTGAGAAGTCACCGCAACACTCTGTCCAGAAGACTGTTGCGTAGACGAAGGAAAGCCGGAAGCAGAGTAAGACGACGCCTCAAGCAAATTCTCCCTAGAGAACTTCCAAACAGATAAATTCCCGAGCAAACAACCTACACACTAGACAGAACCACTACACTAAAAATATTGAATAACATCACAAATCCACTCTCTCATAATCAGACCCAAACCACTTGCACAAGTAACTTCAAATGAATACATACACTCAGAAAAAAAATTCGCCATGAAGTTTAGAAAATCGCCTTGTTTTAAAACTTGCCCTGGTATTTAGAAAAATTTTCTAATAAACAGAAAAAGTTTTCCGAAACTAAGAAAATATGCCATAAAAAAAAAGAAAAAGCCACATTTTTCTGATAATTAGGGAGCATTTTTCTAAAGTCTTTTTCTTAAAAATGGGGCAAAAATAATCTTTAATTTTAGAGAATAGTAGCCCTTAAAGAGAATACTGTAATTTCTTAAAAACAGGAAAATTTTCTGGAACTAATTTTCTTAAAAATATGGTGATAGTGGCCATTGCTTTTAGAAAAAAGGTGTTAGATTTCAGGAATTTTTGCTCCACTGCAAAAATATAAGTAGCCCATTCAGACGTGCCACTTTAACGCTGTGAAATAGCCTAACCGTTTAAACGGCCGCCGTCGTTGCGCGCGACAAAAAGGTCTTGGGCTCTAATCCCAGTCAGTCCCTGAAAATTTTTATTTATTTAATAAAAATTAATCAGAGCAGCTGTGGTGTTGTTCAAGCGAAGCGGACCTGGACCGGTGGTGGTGCACTTTTTGGACCTCTGGAACCCGGTGGAGGACTTGAGACGGTGGTGGACCTGGAAGGCGGACCTGGACGGCGGAACTGAACGGTGTGCATCTGGACAGTGCATTGGACCTGAACCGGTGGTAGATATGGACTGTTTACCTTTTCACTTATTAATAAAAATTTGTCTAAATTAAATAGAATTTTTTTTTTTTTTTTTTAAGAAAATAATTTCTCTATTACTGAGAAATATTATTCTTTATATTAGAAAAAATTTCACTTTTAAGAATTGTTTTTCTGAGTTTAAGAAAATAGTTTTCTTTGATTCAGAAAAACATTCTAATTCTAGAAATGGATTTCTTATATTCAAGGTTTCTTGCCCTTTAGTTCATAAAAGCTTTCCATAATAATTAGAAATTATTTTTTCTAAATTTTTGGGTGAGTCGCCTTAGGACGGATTTCATAGGCGAATTTCCAATTTTAAGGGGCAAATTTGGGACTTTTTTTATGAGTGTACATACACAGACTTACATTTCAATCTAATTAAAGTGACAGAAAATTTAGATAATAAAAAAATCAAGTAGAAAAATCGAAAAAAAACTAGTGGAAAAATTAACTTTGGCTTGGCCGAAGTTTTGTATACCCTTGCAGCTTCCATTGAAAACAAAAAAGTTTTTCTAACTAAGACTACTTTTTGGACCTAACTTTTCTAAGGGATCTATACTATATAGATGTCTGATTTAGACCAAACTTAGTGAAATCATGGAAAAGCATAATACACTGTTGATTAGGAAATTTGGAGGCGATCCCATTTAAAACAAAAAAGTTTTTCTCACTAGAACTTCTTTTTCGACCGATCATTCATACTGCAGCTATATGCTATAGTCATCCGATTTTTATAAAACTTTGTAGAAATGTGTTAAATTATAAAAAATAAGAATATGCCAATAAAAAGGACGTTTTCATTAAAAACAAAAAAGTTTTCCTCTCTCGAACTAGTTTTTCGACCGATCGTTTCTATGGGAGCTATATGCTATAGTCATCCGATTTCGACCAAACTTAGTGAAATCATAGAGGAGGATAGTAAACTAAGAAATACGTACTTTGGAGGCGTTTCCATTAAAAACAAAAAAGTTTTTCTCACTAAGACTGGTTTTTCGACCGATCGTTCCTATGACGGCTATATGCTATAGTAACCCGATCCGGCCGGTTCCGTCAAATGTGCAGCGTATTTGTACCAAAAGACTTCGTGCAAAATTTGGTGAGGATAGCTTTAAAACTGACGGAGGAGATCACAAAGAAACTGACAGACGGACGAACGGACAGACGGACAGGGCTAAATGAACTTAGCTCGTCATGCTGATCAAGAATATATATATACTTTATGTGTTCGGAGATGCTTCCTTCTATGCGTTACAAACATCCGGACAATTTTATAATACCCTCTGCAAGGGTATAAAAACTAAAGTATTTTGCCTATTTTATGCAACCTTTTTAGTGCATTAAACTATCAATTTTGGCAGCCGATCCTGAGTCACCCTGTTGACCTACAAAGTTGAACGTAAGTTTATTTTAAAACTACGGCAATTCTCTATCATAGTCCTTTTGAAATTTTTCAAATATCCCTTTCCGTTCAGAAGTTACGATTTTTGCAACGCCAAATTCGCGAATCCGGCCACTGTGCGACGGTCAGTATGTACGTCCGTCTGTAAGACCAAACAGATCTCTGAGATGGTAAGAGATAGACGTTCGACATGTATGGGTCATATGCTTCTTATTTTTGCAGGCAGATCAATTAAATTTTTAATTTTGGCCACGCCCCCTCCCGCCACAGTGGTGGTTAGATGGTTCGTACATTCTATGTATATTCAGTAATCAGCGTTATTTATCGATCCGCCGAAGGAATAGCAAAGATCGGATAAAGAATAGCCGAGTTATAAGGAAAACAAAGCATTATGCTGGGCATCACTGTTATGCGATGGGCAGCACTTCACACACCTTAACACAGACTTTGGGAGGTACATAATATATTATAGCCGTTTGACCGACTTTCTTACTGGTTTTTTGATTGGTTATGCTTGTTAGTGGGGTGCGTGGGTGGGGGAGGGAGGGGACCATTTCTTAAATATTTTTAAGAGCCTTGGTGAAATTTTTAGGCCTCTACCTCCATTAGAAGTATTTTTGGCCGCACTTCTATAAAAGCGGAACCAGTGTGTACATGTTCAAGAGTAAGATCGTTCATTCTTGAATGAGGAGTTTTGTCCAATAATATCACCTCACACTCCACTCCCATATTATATGAAACAGTAAGTTCCCCGCAATTCTCTCAAAGTTTGCTTGCTCTCTCCGCTGAATTACTTTATCTCACTTCCCTTGCTTATTAAAACCAAATTGAGAACGTTTGTAGCTCCGTTTCAAGAACAAAATTCTGGAAAATTCAAGAACGAATTGATTCTTTCCAGAGCGCTCTGGTACTCCAATTAGTAGCTCTACTTTTTTAGTGTGTAGTTGCAGCCATGCAGACTTCTAAGCAAAATCAATGTACCTCTTGGAGAATATAAAGAGTATACAAAAAAATTCCTCACAACATTGTGATTGGTTTTTCTTCCATATGCAGTTATTAATTATTTTTTTTTCGCAACTTTGGCTGGTAGCTTGACTTGTTAATTAGTGCGAATGGTGGCATAGGCGAAGGCAAAGGCATAGGCAACAACGCCACAAAGGCATTTCAAACCAAAAGTTTGGCAGTTAATTAATTTTGCTGATTTTCAGCCAAGCTCTCGGAATGCATTTATGCCAAAAACCGAGGACAGTTGCCTCTGCTGGTAAATGGAAAAGTTTGTCTCTCAACCTCAACCACATTGTTTGTCCATTCACTTCATTTATTTGGAATTAGACCAAGCGGCACTCTCAATGCACTCAACGCCAACGCAACGAATTTGAATCCTTTATGAAGCGTGGCACTGGCAAGGATAACACACAGGCACACACACATGGTCATGCATACATTTTGAGGACCCAAAAGTAGCTACTACGGGTTGTGTGCAGCAGACCAAAAACCATTGATTGTCATCGAATAGCCCCAGTAAGGAAAAACAAGCAGCTTGAGAGCTGTGTCCATGTCCGGCTGCTGCTTAATAGTCAAAAGTGTCCAGCTCCATTTCCAGTTGCCTGCAGTTGGCATCTCTTTGCCTCCCCCCACGTTCAGAGGGAGTTTACGTGTTTTTGTACATTTGTTACGCTACACGTAATGCAATGTGTGTGTGTGTTTGAGTCCTGCATCCTGTGCCAGTACCTAGTCCATGCCACGTCACGCTACACTTGATAAATCTCTAATGCCACTTTGGGTGTGCCAACCACACACACTCACACATCCCATCCTGCTCCCTTCCCTCTTACTGGCTACTCATTCCTTTCGCTTCAGCATTTGTGTAATTTCTGTTGCTGTCGTTGTCTCTCGTCCCTTCCCAACTGCTCCCAGTTTGATTATTAAACGTTGGAAATTTTGTACAAATGTTTGGGCCACTTGTGGGTCCCTCAGGTGTTTTCAATGGCTTGGCTATTGATGATACATTTGACCAGTGTTTAATCAAAGGTAATTAGACTATATTGTTGGTCAGTTGTGTGGCTTCAGACTTAGTTTGAAATATTATTAACTAGCTTTATAACTGAAATCACTTGGGTTAAGGAACAACTGATTTCCATATTTTTCTTCAGAATAAATTTTAACAGTTTTTCAATACAGTCATGACTATTGAGAGAGTTTAAACAGAGCTTGAATCGGATTGGAATCGGTTTCCTCTTTCGAATTGGTTATGTGTTAGACCTTGGAAATATCTAGACTAGACTAGGTTTGGCTTGAAAAAACTTTTCTTAATTTCAGAATATTTCTTATTGCCATTCAACGGGTTTGTTTGATTTGGAAACGGTGCACTACAATAATGTATTATTCACAACATATCCACCAAATTTGGTGATCATTGCTACTGCTACTACTTCTATACCGAGCTTAAATCTCTTTCGAACCTGTTCAAAAACTTTATCCCATGACTTCTCTATGAACATTTTTTTAAATTCTGTTGAGCCCTTAAGAAATCCATAAGGCACATCAAAAAACCAACTTTTACATTGACTTCTACTAATTTCGATTTAACTGGCACATTCTTCATTGCCCCAACCCTTCCCATCTTCCACTCTCTAATGAGCTTTTCGAGAGTCGCCTCATTTCACCCTCTGCCTAATTCCTTAATTAAAATCGAAGCCTACTCACAGACGCCATTACAAAAATCCATTGACTGATTGCAATATTTCACTTTTAAGTCACACGGACGCATCCCACGAATCCCATCGAGTCCGTGTCCCTCCCCATGGCCAACCAACCAAGCAAACAAACAAACAAACACGGCGGCTTAATTTGTATGATCAAGTGGACAAGGCATCCTGGCGACTGGGCTGCAGCTGGACTTTACCGCTCTGCTCTGATGCTTTATTAAAAAGGACACTGTGTAACCACAAACCAAATCTGAAATCTGGCGCTACAATTTTTGCACCGACTGAATACACCACTGAAATACCCTTTCACAAAGGAAAGATGCTACGCTTATTATTTTAAATAATAACTATTTTAAGTACCCGTTAATAGTGGAGCAAAGGGTATACTAAGTTCGTGCAATGTATGTAACAGAAAGGAGTTTTCAAGTCCTCTTTTTGAAAACACCTAAAATTATACAAATATCAAGCCCAAGCTTGTTTAAAAAAAAATCTAAAATTAAATTCTTTGTCTTGAGCATAAAAGGTGCTAATCAGGGAATCAAAGCGAAACCCCAACCGTATACCGAAAAAAACCGACTAAAACTCATAACAAGATCCATGACCCGAAACGGTTTTTGTAATCTTTTGTGTACCGGTATCCGAGAATCCGAAAGACCGAAAATAACCTAAACAGTGTACCGGTACAGTATTGGTTCTGAGTGCAGCAACTAGAGTACGCAGCGGGCACTTAGATTTGGGAGACTTTTATGCAATTCGGCTTAATTGTAAGCTTCAAAAAATTAAGATTCTGGCCCAGCAGTTCTTTTGGATATTGAAATATATAGAAAAACCAGAGACAAAACCCTTTGAAAATGATGCATTGCTATGTGGCATTTTCTTAGACCCTTATTCTAATGCCAAGCTTTCCTCTGAGCAGATAAGTTTCTTATTTAGTCTTTTTGGCAGATTTGTACCTATATATTCAAGAGTTTAACCATTTTGGATCATGTGCAACTAAAATTATACATTGATTGCCTTTTTTAAATAAGGCTGTGATTGATTCGTGAATTAATCTTGAAATGATTGATTCATTAACTGATATTTTCTAAATGAGAAAAGCGGCTTTGACACAAATACTTTTTATACTCTGTACCAAAAGTACACAGAATATATATGCAAAAGTAAGTAACAGCCAGAGGAAGCATTTCCGGCCCTATAAAGTATATGTATTCTTGATCAGTATCAAAAGCTGAGTCGATTTAGCCATGTCCGTCTGTCCGTCCGTCCGTCTGTTGGTATAAACAAACAGATCTCGGCAATGCCCTGTTCCCTTGACTTCTTGTGTTTTTATACACATATACACACACACACATAAACACACACACTCTAGCAAACGCACACACGCACGCGCAAACCCGGTAACTGACAATGCAAGGCCCCCCTCTCTCCCACAAGCAAAATTGATTCGTATATAACTTTGGTGTTAGATATTGGGCCTTACTTGATATATATAAAGTTTGGAAGGTCTATCTTAAAAATTGTGGCTCTGAGAGTTTTTTGCGCTTAAAGGGGGGAGGGGGAGGAATTTTCCAAATCTGAAACAAACTCGATTTGAATCTGGTATACACCTACCTACATGCAAAAACTTGTGGCTCTAGGTCTTATAGTCTCTGAGATTAACTTCGGCTCGGCCAAAGTTTTGTATACCCTCGCAGCTTCCATTGAAATCAAAAAAGTTTTTCGAACTAAGATTACTTTTTGGACCTTACTTTTCTATGGGATCTTTACTATATGGATGTCTGATTTCAACCAAACTTGGTGAAATCATGGAAAAGCATGAAACGCCTCCAAAGTACGTATTTCTTAGTTTACTATCCTTTCCCATGATTTCACTAAGTTTGGTCGAAATCGGATGACTATGCATATAGCAGCCATATGAACGAGCGGTCGAAAAACTAGTTCTAGTGAGAAAAACTTTTTTGTTTTTAATGAAAACGTCCTTTCATTGGCATACACTTTTTTTTATAATTTTTCACAATTCTACAAAGTTGGGTCGAAATCGGATGACTATCTATAGCTCCCATAGGAACGATCGGTCGAAAAACTAGTTCTAGTCTTTTAATGAAAACGTCCTTTTTATTGGCATATTCTTATTTCATATACTTTAACATATTTCTACAAGATTTTATCAAAATCGGATAACTATAGCATATAGCTGCAGTATGAATGATCGGTCGAAAAAGAAGTTCTAGTGAGAAAAACTTTTTAGTTTTAAATGGGATCGCCTCCAAATTAACGCCTCGTAAATAACAGTGTATTATGCTTTTCCAAGATTTCACCAAGTTTGGTCGAAATCAGACATCTATATAGTATAGATCCGATAGAAAAGTAAGATCCAAAAAGTAGTCTTAGTTAGAAAAACTTTTTTGTTTTCAATGGAAGCTGCAAGGGTATACAAAAGTTCGGCCGAGCCGAAGTTAACTTTCCCCTATTTTTCTCCTTAAGACTAGTTTTTCAACCGATCGTTCCTATGGCAGCTATATGCTATAGTCATCCGATCCGACCGGTTTCGACAAATGTGCAGCGTATTTGTACCAAAAGACTTCGTGCAAAGTTTGGTGAGGATAGCTTTAAAACTGACGGAGGAGATAGCATAGAAACAGACGGACGGACAGGGCTAAATCAACTCAGCTCGTCGTGCTGATCAAGAATATATATACTTTATGTGGTCGGAGATGCTTCCTTCTATGCGTTACAAACATCCGGACAATTTCATAATACCCTCTGCAAGGGTGTATAAGTGTATGCCAAAAAAAGTTTTTTTACCAGAACGAGTTTTTCGACCGATCGTTCTATGGGAGACATATGCTATAGTCATCCGATTTCGACCAAACTTAGTGAAATCATGGAAAAGGATAGTAAACTTAGAAATACGTTCTTTGGAGGCGTTTCCATTAAAAACAAAAAAGTTTTTCTCACTAAGACTAGTTTTTCAACCGATCGTTCCTATGGCAGCTATTTGCTATAGTTATCCGATCCGGCCGGTTCCGACAAATGTGCAGCGTATTTGTACCAAAAGACTTCGTGCAAAGTTTGGTGAGGATAGCTTTAAAACTGACGGAGGAGATGGCATAGAAACAGACAGACGGACAGACGGATAAGGCTAAATCAACTCAGCTCGTCATGCTGATCAAGAATATATATACTTTATGTGGTCGGAGATGCTTCCTTCAATGCGTTACAAACATCCGCACAATTTTATAATACCCTCTGCAAGGGTATAATAACACAAGGCGACTAAATTCGACTTTTTCCAGTATATGGAAGGATTGGTAGAGATTCTAGATGGTTTTCATGTGCGCAAGACTGCGTTTTCAAAAATTGTCCATCACGTCGAGATTTTTAGTAATTATACCCCAGTCCATTATATTGTTTGGACTCTCTTTGGTACCATTGTAAAGTACCACTCCTTAGCTTTGAAATGAACTATCCCAAACAAATCTGCGATTTTTTTCAATGGAGATATACCTCTTTTAGCACTTGTGTAAGAATCCAAAAATATCCTATATATATCAGGTGCCCGAAACTATGCAATGGGTGGTGGAGACTTTTATATGTTTTCGACTCCTAAAAACAGTAAAATTGGCTGGTTACAAATGGTAATAAACCAGCAACAAAATACAAATAAACATGATAGCAGATTCCTGTTAATGCTAAAGAGAGACGATTACAATAAATTTCATAAACGAAGACCAAAAAGGTCAGATTTTTAGAAACTGACTAAGCTTGTGAGGTTTTTTCTAGTATTTTGTTGCTGGTTCATTACAAAAGAACAGCCTTCTGTACTGATTTTGAAAAACTGAAAACATATTAGAGTCTCTACCACCTATTGCATACTTTGGGGCACCAGCAATTAAAAGGATATTTTTGGTTTCTTACTCAAGTGCTAAAAGAGGTATATCTCCATTGAAAAAAATCGCAGAATTGTTTGGCTCACGAAAATCATCTAGAATCACTGCCAACCCTTCAATATACTGAACCAGAAAAAAATGTCAAATCAACACGGGCGGTTAAGAATTTGGTTTTTTCATATCATTGATGCTAAGCCGCATTAAAGCAAATATACATTGTATTTATATTAATTTAGTGATTAATACATATTTACTTTCCTTTGATCAGAAAATTCACAAATGATATGAAAAATTTTACTCTATAGATTCAGGTCATTTTCAACTTTATCTCGGGTTTTTAGATTGAAAAAATAAACATTGACTCCAGATAATACCATTTTTTTTTTTCTGTGTACGTTCTTAGTCTGAGAAATCCTTCGAAAAACACATTTTCCCTGTGGTCTTAAAAGTAACTTTCGCCCACTTTTGGCCAAAATGTAACTATTTTAAAGTGATCTTGGAAGTGTGCTTTTCAACTTGTTATTGGCACTTTTTGCCCGATTTTGCCCATTCTCCGTATTTTAGGACGAATATTCAATTATCGAAAACTTATTTAACGATTTTTTATTAATTAACATGCAATACGTTAGCTCCGGGACAAACCGTAATATAAATCAAAAAATAACTTATTAACAAGAAAGAATGTCGGTCAAGCCCGACTATAATATACTCTGTACCAGTGAAGTGCTGCCCATTACCGCAGTTCTTTCGGAATAAGTATAAGGATTTGCAAAAACAGGAACATGAGATAACGGGCCTTCTGGTAAACCATTCAAAAGCCATGTCATAAACCGAACCTGTGGCTTAAAAACTCCATGAATCACTGAACCGAACCTGTCCCAGTTCCCTATCGGCTTGCAAGTCAGCAATGTCAATAAACTGATTGATGATCACTTTTTATTGTAATAACTAACTTGGTCCTTTACTTAAATTAATCTCCTAAAATGAACGACTAATTAGAGTCATCTTTTAAAAAACTGCTCTAAGGATATTCCAAATTCGGCTAGAGCCATGAAACATCTTGTTTTAAAATGAAAATTTCGCCAGACCGATCAAACGAGCAGCAGCAGCAGCAAGAGAAGTAGAAGGACAATGTGGAAAAACCACTTGACATGCAGCTAACCAAATGAGCAGGACACTGTTGCATCCTTGTATACCTTGCAGCATCTTTTTGTGCCAAATGATGCCCAGGCCGGGGCGCTACGGCCGAGTCGTCGCGCTTTGGCATAATAAATTAACAAATTTGTCGGCATCTCTTTCGATATGCAGGCGGGCAGGCAGCGCCTGCTGACAGGACGATGGGCCGCATCCACCTGTGCCCAGAGAGTTTTGTCCATTTCGTTGCTGCCAATCATGTCGGATTAATAACATCGCATACACACAGAAGCAGAGAGATGCTTTATTCATGGCAAACCATTCAAGCAAAGCTGCAGCTGTGCCAGGACCTGGACAATGGGCGGCCAAATGACGCGTCGCAGGTTGTCGAGTGCCGGCTGTCAGTGCATTACATGGACTACATGGAGAGTGTTGTCGGCCCCCGCTCTTCCAGAAATGGGTTTTAATTGTAACTGGCATCCAAGTAGCATTTGGCATTGAGTCGCCTGTTTCGAGTGCATTTCACTTGGGTCTGTCAATATTTTGCGTATTTCATTGTTGTTTGTGATGCTGCTGTTGCTGCTGCTCCTCTTGTTACGAGTGAGATTTACGTAGCTTCTCTGTGAGTTTGTTTCATTGTTCCCATTTTAAATTTTATTTTTTTTTTGTATTTCCTGCCATTTCCACCAGCTACCGCAACATGTTGCAGAGCCCTCTTTATACCCACACACATGTGGGATACCAAATGACCGACCAACCTGTGGCCATTCCAAAACATTCCTCAAAGCTTAAACAGAAGACTTTACAGACATTTTTTTATGCATGTGAGTGTATACCCTTCAGAGAAGATGGAAAGCATATCTTTCATATTTGAACAACACTTCGCTTTGCCAGCTAAAGGATTGTTCGGTCTCAGTACAGAAAAGTTTTGAAGCTTCATAGCATTGTCCGGCTTGAAGGACCACAGAAGCACTCAATGTGATTCATTTCAGGGTATTTGTCAGTGTATGCCTTCTTCCATTTTCAGGTTGTAAATAATGCATGCTTTCTTCTATTTTCCATTTCCCCCCGATTGCACTTTTGCTTTGACCGAAAATTTGACCAGGCGTCAGTTTTGGCACCTGCTGGTCGTCTGTTCCGTTTCCGTCTAAAACCAAAAACTGACCAAAAAAGCCATCTGTTGTTTGGTGAATTTTTTTTCACATTTGTGTTTAGTTA
Source organism: Lordiphosa collinella (assembly GCA_018904265.1). Lineage (NCBI taxonomy): Eukaryota > Metazoa > Arthropoda > Insecta > Diptera > Drosophilidae > Lordiphosa > Lordiphosa collinella. Next base: position 306,760 of record JAEIFV010000311.1, on the reverse strand, counting down.
TTTTGTATTTTTTTTCTACTCTGCGGGAATTTAATTTTGGCTTTGAAGCGCGTGACGTTCTATTTTGAGGTTGCCCTCGTCGTTGTTGTTGCTGTCGTTGTTCTTGTTATGCTGACCGGGCGCATGACACGATTTTGTTTCGAAATTGAATTAGATTGGCCCCGACGACCGGGAGCTGATTTGATTGCATTTCCCGGATTTTGTGGGCTCGCTGGTGAACATTGCACGGCCAAAGGAATTTTTGTGCAGTTTGCAATTTGATTAACTGCCGGACGATGCATAAATTATGTCAATTTAGGAAAGAGAAGTTTAGTATCTCGGCTCTATCGTAAGCTCCAACTTCCCTTCCATGCAAAATAGTTACCCTTAACCCCCTACCCCTTTAGCCACCCTGCAAAAATTGAACTGATTTTATGGCCTGCTTCACATTTTATTGCATTTTTATCGCGCCTGCAGCAAAAATGGAAAATTTCTCACTCAACCGTTACTAATCATTTCATTTAACTTTAAAATTATATTTATGAACTCTTCGGCGGGTTCGACATTTATGATGTGGGCATGCCGCATTGGCACAGATGTTGGCAAATTTCGCTCGTCGCTGCACGTGCCAAAAAAATTTTTTTACGAGCTCCCACCCAAAACTGTGGCTAATTATGCCAAAAGTTGCAAATTTGCTTATTAGAAAGTCGTAAAATTGTTGTGCAATTTCTTTTTTTTACTTTGGGTTCATCAGTCGTAAAATTTGTCAACTAAATTTACATAATTTTGGCGAAACATTCTCGTTGTAGACCCGTTGACAGTTTTTACAACTTCGAATCATAAAATTTAATGGTCTAACTAATTTTCCAAAAATTTACATAATAAGGATGGAGCTTAAGGCAAAAAAAAAAAAGTAACAATTTACAGCTCCCATTTTCACCTAACTTTGCGTTCCCAATGACCATGTCCGTATTTCCTCAATTTTGTAGATTTTTATCTTGAACCATTAACAATTGAGTTGTCGCTGTGTGTTGCCAGTACAACAGTACAAAAAAACGAAAACCTATGGTTCAATTAAAAAACATGGGTTGTGACGCTCACAAAAGTCCCTTCTATTTAAGGGTCACCCATCCCGGGTTTTTCAAAAGGTTTCATCTTGTCAAACTGTTACAGGCAAAAAATAGGGGAAAATTAACTTCGGCTCGGCCGAAGTTTTGATCCGCAGTTGGCTTTTCTAAATAAGACTACTTTTCGGAACTAACTTTTCTATGGAGCTATAAAGCCCAAAAAAAAAAAGTTTTCTCACTAGAACTTCTTTTTCGACCGATGTCCATTGGAACAAAGGGGGCCAAAAGAAGTCACCCTTGGAGAGCTCTTATTTTTACAATAGCCGCCAAAGTCAGATCTGTTTTGACATTTGTGGACTAGACAGATGTAGAATACAAGTGAACAAGCCATGGATCGATATACTCCCCAAGAACGCGGAATAATCGTGAATAATCGATTTTTCGACCAAAATCATAATGAGCGATGAGGCTCATTTCCACCTCAGCGGGTGCGTGAACAAGCAAAACTATCGCTTTTGGGGCACCGAAAATCCACGAGTGATGTACGAGGAGCCATTTCACCCGCTCAAAGTGACTGCATGATGCGCTGTTCACGCTGGAGGAGTCATCGGGCCATTTTTTTTCGGGAACGCCGCTGGTCAAACGACAACAGTGGACGGTGCGCGTTATAGGGTCATGTTAAGCGGGTTTTTTCTGCTGCAATTGGACGAATTAGGACTGGAGGACATGTGGTTCCAACAGGCAGGAGCAACGGCCCACACTGCGCGAGCCACCACCGAAATTCTGAAATCGGCGTTTGGCGATTTGCACTGGCCTGCAAGATCGCCCGATTTAACCGTTTCAGACTTTTATTGTGGGTTTTTTTGAAATCCCGTGCTTATGTAACCAAGCCCGAGACCTTGGAAGTACAAGTGCGAGGATCTGCAGCCCGAAGTTATTGCCGAAGTGATGAAAAATGCCATAAAACGAGCCCGTTTGGCAATCAATTGTAACGGCGCCCATTTGGCCGATATCATCTTCTCGAAATGACCAATAAAATTCTAAAGGTTCAAATAAATATAATCAAAAAACAGAATATACGTTTTTTATTTAGAAAAAAATGAAAGCCAAACAACATCGGATGACTTCTTTTGGCCCACCTTGTATATGCAATAGTCATCCGATTTTGATCAAACTTTGTAAAATCGTGTGAAAGCATATAAAACAAATACATGCCAATTTTGAGGACATTTCCATTGAAAAGAAAAAAGTTTTTCTTACTAAGACTACTTTTCAGACTATACTTTTCTATGACAGCTACACTATTTACTTAACGGAAATAAGTAATACTGTAAAAAATTTGCTAAAAAAAAAGGCCATACTGAGATTTGAGCTGTGGTCTTGCTGCCTGTAAGACAAAGGCCTTGACCTCTACTCCACTGCCGGCAACACGAATATCCTAACCAATTGTGCTATAGGAATTCCGGCAAGCAATGGGCAGTACTTTTTGTATTGTTTACCAAGACAGGAAGCTCTCATTTCAACGAGAGAAATAGTGCTCAACTAGTAAGGGGTTAGTGCATGGTGGAATTAACAAGGTGAAGCCGTCAGCATATGCTGAGGGCCAATCTATCAATGCCTATGTGATAGAAAGAGACAGCATGATATTTGTTAATACTAATGCCTATAGACACTTCCCATATTGTTTTATTTTTCAAGTCCTTGGGAACTCGTATGAGTTTAACGTTGCTTCTCGCAAACGATTTACTGCAAATAACCAAAGGTCGCAACAAACGGTCCTCTCTTTGCAGCACTCACAAAAAACCGGTTTCGTGCGGCGCATTGACAGAGACGAATGGAAGCAACCTTTAACAGCGCTCTTTTTTTCGGTCGTGAGAGGTGAGAAACACATTTGTCTTTGCTTTTTCGGGCTTGGTCTTTTGCCGACCTTTTGGGACCGACCGCTTGCCGAAAAGATCTTTTTTGTGTGTGTGGGCTTGAGAGCGCTTGTGTGTGGGCATTTCGTGCATAGATACGTATGCATACACAACAACAAAACTTTTGTTGAAGCATTTGCTCTCTTAGTCTCTCTCACACTGATACTCTCTGATCGCACCAGAGACTGCTCTCGCAACCTTTTCACAATAACATTTTGATGTGAGGGGATTTAAATAACACACACTTCGGGACCGCTTGACTGAAATGGGCCTGATATGGGGTTGATGTTAGACCGACCAGCCTAAGTGTACAACAACAGCCGCTTAACAGCGAGCGCAAAAGCAGCACACATTCGGTTGATGGAAGACCAAGCCCATTTTATTTTTATTTTTTTGCTTGCGGTCGCGAGCAGAGCAGACCGAAAATATGGGTTGAGAGCAGAGCTAGTAAATAACAATTGATCGTTTTTCCTTTTGCGGTCTGCTCAATAACAAAGGCGAAAAAACTCATGCACGCTTGCTCTCGCCCTGAGCAGAACACTTCGATTCTCTCTGTTTATGTTTTCAGTTGACTATTCTCAGTTGAGTTCTTTTTGTTTTGCTCGTTCAATAACCATTTATTGAGAGCGGTGTGAATGGGCGCTCGCACATTGAGAGTCAGCAGCCGAGCATAAAAATCAAAATCTCAGCCTGACCAGTTTGTCTATTTGACAATGAAACTTAAAATATAATTTCTCAATACTATAATTAAAATTTATCTTATTTTCGATTGTATTTAAGGGGGTATTGCTGATTGGCAAAATTTTTTTTGTCGATTTTTTTTTTCATATTTTTATAGCTTGGATATTTGAGAATATCGTCATAGAAGGATTTTTAAATTCGAAATTCTTTAGAGGATACAGCCCTTTTAATGACCCAAAGTGACCTGATTTGTCTAGCAATTGTGAGTCACACCCCCCCAAAGCCCCCTGGTCCTCAAAAAAAAAAAAAACGCAAATAACTTTTAAATTTTCACTCACATCCATTCGGTCAGCGAGTGAACAAAGCAAAAGGGAATTAAAATTATTGGGTTGTAAATCGCTGAGCAAAGCGAAATTTCAACAGCCCATCAATCCCACCTAACAACACAAAACAAATAAAAAATTAAAAAAAAAAACAACAAAAATTTTTATTATTTTTAGAACACCCAAATACAAAAAATGAAAAAATAAACCACAAATAAATAAATAAACTGACTACAGAAAAATTTATCCATAGTCAACCTTTCACTTCAAGCACTCACAGCATACTGGCTATTTGGCCCTACAAACAGAGAGAGAGCTGTCTCGGACGGCTTCACCTTGAGTGTTGTGAATACCCTAATTGTTTTAGAAATAGATCAAAGAAAACAAAACAAAATGTTCTGCTTCGAAAGAGGGCTGTTCAAAAAGTTCTCGGCCGTCAAAGTGGGGGGTCCAAAAAAAAGATAAAGTGCTGGCTGCCATGACTTCTCGTCAACAGGTTCTATGAAATGAAAAGTAAAAACGGGGTATAATTCTGGTCTGAGCCTCGAAAAACATTTTTTGATTTTTTTTGACAAAATGGCGGGCAAATAAAAATGAATAATCGAGTTTGGGTTTTTTTTTTGTAGTTTAGTGTTAAAGAGAATAGTACAACATTTTTTAAAATTATGATTGAGATTCAGACGAAAATGGTGACAATTCTGCGTCGATTGCACTTAGTTTCAACAAAATCGGTTCAGAGTAACTGGAGACATCATGGCCGCCATGTCGAGATAAATGCGATTAAAGTTTGAAGTAACACAAAAATGACTAGTTTTAGCGAAGACATTGCTCGACGAAAAAGGTTGTATCTTCTAAAGTATATCGAATTTCAAAAAATCTTTTTAAAGCGAAATTCTCAAATATCCTGGCTACTATTTACAAAAATGCTAAACAAAAATCGAAAAAAAATTTTGCACATGGTGAATCTCCCCTTAAAGCGATGCAATCTCCTACAAGTATGCAGCAGAAAATACATATTCTTTCAACACAAATCTGTATTTAAAGTTCCCAACTGTTTCTCACACTTTGGTAATGGAGTGAGGGCTGTTAGCTACGATTATATTATTTTATAACTTGTATTTTACTTTTTCATTTTATTTTCATTTTACCGTTTTTTTTTTAATCGAATTCTTGTCCACCTGGGTCAGTCATGTTTTACATAGCTCTTTCTCTTCTCCTTTACATGTGAATTTCCAGTAAATTTACTTTTTTACGCCGCTTCAAGTGGATCCTATTTCGTGTGGTGTAGGTGAATTATGGCGGCATGGGCGTACAGTTTAAGACTCTCCTGCTGCTCCTGACTGGAAGTCTGTTCAGTCCAATGGGCATCGTCTGGTTCGGTATCAGGAAAACTTTGAATTGGATAAAATATATCTAATAATTAGACCAACTTACACCTTCCGTTTCAACCTCTTGGGAGCGGTCAGAACGTAAATATTGCACAAGCCATTTTTTATTTCTTAGGAGCTTTATTTGCTATTTTTTTTATCGCACCCATCGAAATTTTTAATGGTACTGTTCAAACCGAAATGAATCCATGTATTTGTTTTTGTTTCGTAACACGGTTCCGGATTTCCAAAATAACAGGTAACAGTTTTCATCTCAGCTCTATAGCCATTCGATTGTTCGATAGTTTTAATTTGATAAAATATTTTTGGAATGGCAGAAGGTTACTATTGGCTTTCAATTTATAATTTTTATACTCTGTACCAGAGGTACACAGTAGAGACTATGATTACTCATATGTCAATTCGTCACCGTGGCATCGTAAGAACCATACCGTTTTAATCATTTTACTCATTCTTATTTAAAAAATTGCATTCCCGATTTACTTCATCGAAAGGTTCGCTTTCAATAAGTAACTATCGGCCCTGTTCTGAACTCTGAGTCGGTTTTCAAGTTAACGTTTCTTTTTCTAATGTGAAGTTCGCCATTTTATATTAAAAGTAAGCAGAATGTCTATGTCTACTGGATCAGGTATTTTTTTTTTTGACGAATTGAGCCCGAGTTGACTTAAGTGCTTCAGCAACGAGTCGTCGCAAGCCCCTTGTTGCTAAAATCGAAGTTCTACTGAGAGTAAAAAGCTCGTTCAGTACCATACTCGCGATGAATCGTAGCTACAAAGATCTGCTGCGAGCTGTTACGATCAAAGCTTGAACACAAGCGTCATAAGCACACTAAAAAACGACAACTTGTGTGAGCAAAGATATAGCATGATGGCCTTTTTTGCATATGTTTGCACTCGCTTTCCCTTTCCTTCTTGTGGCATGTTGTTGTTTGAAGTTTTCAACAGCAATTGCATAAGAGCTCGCCGTCAACAAGCCGAGTAAGTGCGAATAAATTTTGTTAGTATTATACATAAAAAAAAATTTAACAGCTCAACTAAAATTTTCAAAAAAGGGTTGCTCACAATTGAACTTTTCCGCAGCTCAACAGGGTGTCGTGAATACCCTAAAAAAAAATAAAGGAAAGCTAACTTCGTCTCGGCCGAAGTTCTGTATACCCCTGCAGCCTCCATTGAAAACAAAAAAGTTTTTCGAACCAAGACTTCTTTTCGGACATTACTTTTCTATAGGAGCTACACTGTAAAGATGTCCGATTTGGACCAAATTTAGTAGAATCATAAAAAAGCATATCAAACTAACAATTACGAAATTTGGTGGCGATCCCATTTAAAACAAAAAAGTTTTTCTCGCTTGAACTAAAACAAAAAAGTTGTTCTCACTAGAACTAGTTTTTCGGCCGATCGTTCCTGCGGGAGCTATATGCTATAGTCATCCGATTGTGACCAAAATTTTTAGAATTAGTTGAAAGCATTCCAAATAAATAAATACGAAGTTTTAAGACATTGCCATTGAGAACAAAAAAGTTCATCCGATCTTTACCATTTCTTTGGCGGATCGATAAATAATCCTGATTGCTAAATATGTCCAGAAGAAACGAACCTTCTATCTATAAAACTTTGGGATATGACGTTGTTTCCAGTTTGCGGGGTGCGGGAGGGGGCGTGGCGAAAATTGAAAATAAACTTAATTTGCCTACAAGTATAGGAAGCATATGACCCATACATGTCAAACATCTATCTCTTACCATCTCTGAGATCTGTTTGTTCATAAGGACAGACAGACACAGACAGACTGACAGACGGACGGACAGACAGACATGGCTAGATCGACTAGGCTGTTGATGCTGATCAAGAATATATATACTTTATAGGGTCAGATATACTTCCTTCTGCCTGTTACATACTTTTGCACAAACTTAATATACTCTGTGTACCTCTGGTACAGAGTATATATGTACATATATAAAATACAGATTGAATTAAATTACAATATTAATAAATAAAATGAAATACAAATCAAATATCAAACTGGAATTGAAATTATTTTTTCAATTTTTATAAAAAAAATCGAAAAATAAAGATTATTTTTTCAATTTTTTATTAAAAAATTGAAAAATAAAGATTAAATATCTTTAGAACCGGGTGGAGTATTACCAAAATTTAAAAACATTCATGATGTGTGGATCAATACCTTTCATATGATACATCGCATGTCGTGAAAGCATCAGCATTAAGGATCCTTAAGAGAATAACTTCTTGTGAGTAAGCAAAATTATCAAATCGGTGGCAAGCAACCGGGGTATATACTTCGAAAAGTGACAGTTCATCAGTTTGTAATAAATTTTACAAAGGCGTTTAAAAATGGGTCGCAAATCCGATGCAGTTATCCGGAAATTTTTTCATTTCGTGGCAGTGGAAAATGTGTCGAACTGCAAACTTTGCAATCGGTCATTTAAAGGGAGTTACTTCTCCAATTTAAGGCGACATTTGCAGGAGCGTCATGTAGAAGCATATAAAAACGAAACTGAACAACATGATGCAGAGCAGCCTTCGGAGAAAAGAAGAAAAATTTCAGTTTCTCTGTGTTTTGCCGAAGTAAAAGAAGCTTGTGTGCAAATAGTCACAGAAGAGAGGGCACCCTTCACGCTGTTGGACTCGGCTCCATTTAAAAAACTAACACAACAAATTTTTAGAGGCCTTGATATGAAGCCGATAACTTCGCGCAACGTTATGCATTACGTAAGCCAGAAATACGATTCTGTGAAGGAGCATATTTCTAAAATTCTTCAAAATAAAGTTTTGTGCCTAAAAATCGATGTTGCTTCGAGGCATAATAAGGGCATATTAGGAGTGAATGTCCAATATTATCGGGACCACTTGGACTAATAGAGCTGCATAAAAAGCATTCGGGATTTAATTTGAGTGTGGAAATTGAAAATATTTTGGACGAGTTTTCCGTTTCAAAGCAGCAAATATACACCGTCACGACTGATAATGGCAAAAATGTTGTGAAAGCGGTAGAATGCTTGAACAAGGATCTCGATGCTGCAGTGACTGAAGAGTTGGATGATGAAGAGCTTTTGAAGGATGTCCAGATTCATTCAATAACTTCAATCAGATGTGCTGCCCATTCTATGCAGCTGGCAGTCCATGACTTTTTGAAGGATGATAATCGGAAAACTATTGTCGAAAGTGCCAGGGCAATTATAAAAACATTGCGAACTCCAACTTTTCGGTAATTACATAAAATTCATTACATGAAATTTCCAAATATAATTTTTTTTAACTCTACTTAGGCTAGCAATTTCTACCCAAGGACTGCCTCAACCGCTCCTCGATGTTCCAACAAGATGGAACTCCACATATACCATGTTGAAAAATGTGTGCGTATTCAAGGATTTTTCGGAGGAGCATTTAAATGAAGATTTGCAGTTATCGGACTTGCAGTGGGAAAAAATAAATTTGCTCCTGTCTGTATTGGAACCGATTTTTATAGCCACGCAAAAGTTGCAGGCCAAGCAACTCTACCTTGGCGGCTTTTATAAGCTTTGGCTTGAGACGAAGTTGTCCATTCATTCTATGGAGAACAAGGAAGCCGAAGATATGGCCAAATGCTTAATAAAACGCGAAGAAAAACTGCTGACAAATGAAACTGTTCTTTCTGCAATTTACCTGGATCCTCGGATTCGTCGGGTTTTAGTTAAAAACCCGATACAACAGTTATCTGCCAAAAACCATTTGATGGCACTAATGCGAAAAATACTAGCCTTAAATAAAAAAGTAAGCTCATATAAAAATTATTAATTTATCAATATTGATAATTTTATTTTATTTTTTCAGAATAGCGCACCAAAAGAGACTCGGGATTCAGCAGAAATTTTACCTCAATCGAGTAATCAGATGGACTGCACATCTCAATCCACATGTTGTCTTTTAAAAGACTTCCTTAATTCGATTGAGTTGTCTGAAAATGAGGAATCAGATGACGACAATGATCCTGAACTAAAGTTGGCTATAACAGAAATTAACGGAAATATTGGGAAGAAAAAAAATTCACTTATCCTCGTCTTTACCAATTAGCAAAAGTACTGCATAGTGTGCCTGCTACTCAAGTTTCGGTAGAAAGAGCATTTTCTGCCCTAAAACTGGTACTTTCCGACTTGAGATGCAATTTGTCATCAGAATCAATGAAAAAAATGTTGTTCCTCAAATTAAACAAATAAATAAATATTTATATATTGATTAAATTGGTTTTATATCCCAGTTTACAAAAGAAATTAAATGCACCACATATAACTGATATCTAGAAATATGTTTTAATTTAGAACTAACAATTGTTTTTATCTTAAAATTTATCTTAAATTAGTTAATTTTACTACTAAGAATGTCGTACCGTAACCAAATCAATAAGCAACTTCCAAGAAAGGTTCAGCATTTCCGGAGGGGCGCCGGTTCGTTTTGAGGTTTGGTTAATCGTCTAGCATTAGCTGCTCGGGTAAGGGTTGGTTCACAACCGAATTGCATCCCTGCTTATAATTATGACGAATATCATGAATTAAATTTTACAGCTTGATGGGGTAAGAGGGATGGGGGAGGGGGTGATGTCTCCACGAGTTCTTTATATATATAAGTCACTTTTCGAAATACATACCCCGGTTGCTTGCCACCGATTTGTTAATTTTTTTGCTCACATGAAGTTAAACCATAAGGATCCTTAATGCTGGTCCTTTCAGGACATGTGATGTATCATATGAAAGGTATTGATCCACACATCATGAATGTTTTTAAATTTTGGTAATACTCCACCCGGTTCTAAAGATATTTACATTCAATTTTTATTTTCAATTTTTATAATAATTTTTCAATTTTTTGATAAAAATCAAAAAATAATGGTTATTGTACAATTTTTATTTTAAAAATTATAACCGTTACGGTCCCTGCAAAAAACGAAACCAATTTTGTATAATTTTTTTGATTTTTTGTCCCATTCTAAGGTCACATCTTTAGTATGTTGTTTTTCATGCCATACAAACGGGTTCCAAAGGAATGGGTTATTTCCACATTAGTTTAGCAGCGAACGCCTCACCCATGAAATATTGCCTTCCGACGGATGCACATCTGGAACCGAACTTTGAGAAAGAGAAATTGGAAGGGAATCCTGAACGTTTCACGAAGTTCAAAGCAACAAAGGTGCATTCGTTTTGGTTTTCACGCCTTAAAAAAAGCGAATGGAACCTTTCAGTTCTGGGAACTACTTCTTCGGTAAAAAGATTATGAAAGATGTGCCTTTTTCATGGTGTCAAGTCCGACTGGGTACCTTGTCATTTCAAAAAGTGCTTTGACAAGGCACTGGCATATAGATTGAAGTATGCTGATGAATTTATTAAACCCCAAAAAAAATTTTTTGTTTGATACTTTTGTTAACTGTCTTTTTAAATAATTCTTTTAAAGTGGTATGAGAACTTCACTTTTTATCTGTCAATTTCATATAAAAATTACTAAAAAATTTTTTCTGATTTTTTTTACTCAGAAACAAAACAATACACAAAAGTATTTTGAAAATTGTCACCAGAGCTATCTCGACTCTTGTGTGTGGTGTGCATTCTGCGGTCGAGGCGTATGCTTTTGTGCCTCCTTCACGCGAAAAAAGAATATCTAGTAGATTTTTTGAAGGAAAATTCGATCGTTCTCAGTACTAACCTTAAAGCATTAAATGTTTTTTGTATTTACATAATCCTAGCTCCGTCCGACTATTTACATGTCCCATCACTATAATTTGTTTCCTACTCTCCACATTTTCCTGTTCAACTTTCAGCCTTTTTTCAATCTGTCCCGTTTATGTTAAATTTTCCGCTTTATTAATTCGCCAATTGACAGACTTATTGCAAATTGAAAACAAAAGCGCGAACAACGCACCGAAAAACGGGGGGCGAAACGAAAAATCAGCAATTGAAAATTCGTTATGCATGCAATGCTTCGGCTGCCACTGCGCCCCTGCCTTGAGCTATGCAATAATAAAAATCAAGCCCGCAACGAATTTGTGCAATCAGCTGGAAATTATTTACATGTTTATACGAAATTGAAACAACAAACAATGCACAGGAGCCACGAGCCAACATATGTATGTGTGTATGCATTGGCATTGTCATCCTTTATAGAGGACGAAGGCGCCGTCGCTTTCATGCTGTACGTACAACTCAATAAAAGGCGCAAATTTACATAGAAAATGTCGCTTCTTTAGTCATAAATTCTGCAATTAATGATGCAAAAAGTGCGAAAAGAATTTTATGTGAAATTTGCATTGTGTGCATATGTTAGGCGGGATGAAGGAAGTACCAACGTGTCCGTATACTTGAACAGGCAAGTGCCGGCATTGGTGTTGTATGATAGGAGAAAAAGTTTTCTGTGGATCAATAGGTACCCTTTTTCACTCTTTACCTCTTATTCCCGGATCAGTTCAAGTGCTCAGCTCCTCCACAGCTTTATGCCTGGACAATATGTGAGAGACCAAGCGCTTCAATAGGGGAGCAGCATAACAGGAAACAGAACATCAATTCGGGCAATTTACTGCCTTCTTGGTGCACTGTTGCTCCTGTGTTTGGTCGAAAATAATTTGAATGAAAAGTCCATTATGGCTTCCTGGTGTTTCAGCCAAAGACCGAACGTCGCCAGCATCTTTGCCAGGCGCCAGCAGCCATTCACAGTGAATCACTTCACCACACACACACAAATACTCAGAGAGAGTGACCGCAGAGGAGAAGGAGCAACAGCAGCAGGAAGCAATCCTTTCGTCTTGCTCTCTGTTTGACCAATGCTTAAGTGCACTTTACACATTTCTTTTATTTCGGTTGTGTGCCTCATAAATTCAATTTGACCAAATTGTTTTTCATATCGTTCAATCGTTCGTCTTTTTTCTGTATGCAATTTGCATATTTAATGACTCCGACATGTGCACATACATCTCTGCAATGAAATGCGCATTAAGTTGGCTTTAATTGCATTCAATTATGCGGGAAGGGAGTGCGGCTATGCTGCAGCCAGCTTGATAAGACTTTAGCTTGTGCTTCTTGCGAAAACTTTGGCGCTTCACTTAATTGCTGTCATTAAATTTATGCAGCTTTGGGCCAGGCTCGTATCATAATCATGATGCCTGCTGCACTTGCATCTGCTCCCCACACACCACTCACTCCTACCATCTTATACATACATTCACAATGCACACTTGAATAATTTCAACGCGGATTATACTAATTAAGCGCGCCAATAGACAGAGGGGATGAGAGAGAGTGAGTTGGGGATGGAGAAAGATATTTGACCATAGAAGTCCACGCCTTACAAGGCTTCTCCCATACTCCTCTGGTCAGTTCAACGTGGGTTTCCGCTACGAAAATCAAATTTATTATCCGCTTATCACATCTCTGAAATGCATTGACTTGGACCGTGGTTCAATTGTTAAGCAGCTAGCAGCAAATTAATTTAACTAAATCAATTTAAAAACGATCTTTGTGTATAGATAATTCAAATTTTCCGCTATTTATAGTTCTCTAGGACTCTTCCGAATCGTTCCTATGACAGATTTATGATCTAGTCAACCAATCATATAGGTTCTTTTTAATCCACTTCTGTGTGAGGATCAATGCATCTAAATAACCTTTTAGACATTACTTCACTCAGCTCTGCATACATCAAGGACAGAACAAAACGATGCTTAGGGGAATTTTTTCGATTCCTTTGCGATTTGATTTGTCTAACTCTATTTCATAAACAGGACTCTGTTAGACGAGCCCTTCAAAAATGTATACTTTTCACAGAGCAATGTGCTGTTCTTATTATTGCTGTGATGTAGCGTAATCGAACGCGTCTCCAAACCAAAAATGGGGAGAAAAGCCAAATCCGACATTTCTTTATAAGGTCATATATTTGTCTTAAAAATCTTAGGATGGTACCTCCTCTTTAGACGCGGAAAACCTGATAAGCAAGTGACTTGTGGCCTCTTATTGCTGCTTGAAAGGACTACAAATTAATATCGATGGACGTAAGAAGAAACTAACATCTGACCTCTGCAAATATTACACCCACAGAAATAATCCGTTCTAAATGTACCTGAGAACGACGGTCTTAATAATAGAAGAAACTGAGAACGAGTTTTCTTAATTTGTTCGTCGATTTAGAACGATTGGTATACTTTTGGGAACGTGGTCTTGTTTTAGGAACGAAAAAATCAAGAACGGATTGGGAATAAAAGTACGAAAATGGGGCTGCCTTACAGAACGCCATTTTATTCTGAGTGTAAGACGGTTGCGGAATAGCCCTTCTTGCTAATTTAAAACTCTTTAAGCACCTTCAACTATAACTAAGATGCAGTTTAAATGGTTCTTGGGTAAACAACCCAACCCTATGATTCCAAGAGCAAAATTAAGAATGTTTGAACCCATTGCTCGCTAGATCACCCGTCCCAGATTTGAAGAGAGAAATAGATATTTTTTCTACAACTATATTGAAACTGGTCTACTTACGTTGTATATTTTTTCCATGACTTCAGTCTTTGGTCGATTGGTGCACTCAGAAAAAAAGGCTGCAAGCGTTCTAAACGAAACGGGACTGAATTTATTCAGTTTTGTACTCCTGTTGTCCTATTATGATCCGACTTATATTTCTCGGGTCCTCCTATCGGTCGCCGGCTAGCTTGCGGCTGACTCAGGGATGAGTTCGACCTTGATAGAGAGACTTGTCGGTGAGTAACAAAAAATTTATATTTCTCTCATTTCTCCTCGATCTGCACGTGCGTTTAAGTGGTGTTATGCCATGAACTTCCCTCCCTTCCATGGATCCTTTAATACATAATATTTTACCTCATCCCCCTGGCATGATCTCTTTCCCAAGCTATCATCCGCCCCCATACCTATCGATAGGCTGGTTTGTGTCGATTTTCACATCGCCATTAGAGTTGGTAGCATATTTTAACTTTCAGCTTTCTTTTTCTTTCCAGCCTATAACAGTTGTACTTAAAATGAGTACGAAACTTACTAAAACTGGAAAACAACTCTTAATATTATTGAAATGAGAACAAACGTTGTTGAATCAAGAACATTTTGAAATTAGTTTTAAATGAAAAATTCAAGAAAAAACGAGTTCTCAGTTCAAGTAAAAAAAATAAGGGAAGTTAACTTGCAGTTTGTTTTTCTAAATAAGACTACTTTTCGGACCTTACTTTTCTATGGGAGCTATACTATATAGATGACCGATTTCGACCAAACTTAGTGCAATCGTGGAAAAGCGTAACAAGCTGTTAACTACGAAATTTGAAGGCGATTCCAATAAAAACAGAAAGTTTTTCTCACTAGAATTTCTTTTTCGACCGATCATTCATACTGCAGCTATATGCTATAGTCATCCGATTTTGACAAAACTTTGTATATTTGTGTAAAAGAATATAAAATAGCTATTTGGAAACGTAAGGGACGCTTCCATTATAAACAAAAATATTTTTCTCACAAGAAGTAGTTTTTCGAACGATCGTTCCTATCATCATTCATACTGCAGCCATATGCTATAGTCATCCGATTTACCCCAAACTTTGTAGAATCGTGTGGGAGCATAAAAAACAAATACATGCCAATTTTTAGGACATTTTCATTGAAAGCCAAAAAGTTTTTCTAACTAAGACTACTTTTCAGACTCAACTTTTCTATGACAGCTATACTATTCCGATTTCTATTTCGAACGAATTAGGTGAAATCATGGAAAACCATAGTAAACTAGAAAATACGAAGTTTGGAGGCGTTTCAATTGAAAACAAAAAAATGTTTCTCACTAAAACTAGTTTTTCGACCGATCGCTTTATGCTATTGTCATCCGATTCAGCCGGTTCCGACAAATGTGCAGCGAATTTGTACCAAAAGACTTCGTGCACAGTTTGGTGAAGATAACTTTCAAACTGATGGAGGAGATAGTATAGAAACAGACAGACGGACAGACGCACAAGGCTAAATCAACTCAGCTCGTCGTGCTGATCAAGAATATATATACTTTATGTGGTCGGAGATGCTTCCTTCAATGCGTTACAAACATCCGCACAATTTTATAATACCCTCTGCCGACTATAACATACTCAGTACCTGTGAAGTGCTGCCCATTGCCGTTGCGACCTGTGCTGCCCATTATTGTTTGTTTAACTTATAACTCGACAACCGTTCATCGGATCTTTACCATTCCTTTGGCGGTCGATAAATAATCCTGATTACTTAATATATCCTCTATCTAAATATAAAACTGTGGGAGACTTTTTTCCAATTTGCGGGGGCGTGGCAAAGATTGAAAATAAACTTGATCTGTCTGCAAACATAAGAAGCATATGTCCCATGCATGACAAACCTCTGTCTCTCATCATCTCTGAGATCTGTTTGTTCATACGGACAGACGAACAGACAGACAGACGGACGGACAGACGGGAATGGCTAGATCGACTCGGCTGTTGATGCTGATCAAGAATATATATTCTTTATGGGGTCGGAGATGCTTCCTTCTGGCTTTTACATACTTTTGTACAAACTTATTATAGTCTGTGTACCTTTGGTACAATGTATAAAAAAAAATCAATAATTTGATAAAAAAAATAAAAAAATTTTTTTTAAGTCTTTAAAAAAATTTGCGCCGCTAATGTGATTTTGAGCCTCCACCCCAGTGTATAGAATCGCAACGCCGCGATTCAACACCCTACCCACTGAGCTACCGAAGCCATTTGGAAACACAACGACAAATCACAAATAAATGCAGCCGCTCGTTGCTGCAGAAAAAGCCTGGAACATATATAAAATTTTCTTTTGATCATAAGTTTTGTGTCGTTCATCCGATCTTAACCAATCCTCGAAGACTGATTACTAAATATGTTTAAAAGGAACGAACCAACTATCTGCAAAACTGTGGGAGATATGAAGTTTTTCCCAATTTGCGGGAGCTGGAGGGGGCGTGGCCAAAATTGAAAATAAACTTGATCTGCCTGCAAGTATAAGAAACATATGTCCCATACATGTCAAACCTCTATCTCTTACCATCTCTGAGATCTGTTTGTTCATACGGACAGACGGACAGACTGACAGTCAGACGGACACTTTTGCACAAACTTAATATACCCTGTGTACCTCTTAGTACAGAGTATAAAAATATTACATTTTTTTCAAATTATGATTGAGGTTTAGACCAAAATGGTGACAATTCTGTGTACATTGCATTTGGTTTCAACAAAATCGGTTCAGCGTAACTGGAGGAATCATGGCCGCCAGTTTGAAAAACGTGGTTTCGAGATAAATGCGGTTAAAGTTTGAAGTTACACAAAAATGACTAGTCTTAGCGAAGACATTGTTCGACAAAAATGGCTGTATCTTCTAAAGTATTTCGAATTTCAAAAAATCCTTTTGGGCGATATTCTCAAATATCCTGGATATACAAAAATGCAAAAAAAAAATCCAAATAAAATTCTTGCACATGGAGAATCTCCCCTTAAGGCGATGCAATCTCCTAAAAGTATGCAGCAGAAAATAAATATTATTTCAACACGAATCTGTCTTTAAAATTTCCAACTGATTCTCACACTTTGGTGATGGAGTGAGGGCAGTTAGCCTTCAAATTTATTATTTTATTACTTTTATTTGACCTTTATTATTTTATATTTCATTTTTACATTTACCGCGTTTTTCTAACTCTGAATTGTGAATGACTCATTTGACTGGTGTACGTAAATTGTTGCGACATGGACGTCCAGGTCACTGAATAAGCATTCATTAAAAAACGTAATACACATGGTGCGAGCATTTTGCGAGTCTATCGCAGAACGCTCACAAACGAGCTCGCATGTACGTACTCAAGAAAAGAGAGTTCATTTTTATTATCGCAAAGCACTCGCTTGCGAGCATTTTGAGAGACTAAGTCGCATGTGAGCAATAACGAAAAAAAATCGAGTTTGGGACCAAAGCGCATTGTAAAAATATTAAAAACATATAAGACAATGTTAAAAAAACAAAAACAAAATAAAAAAAATAGGGGAAGCTAACATCGGCTCGGCCGAAGTTTTGTATACCCTTGCAGCTTCCATTAAAAACAAAGTTTTTCTGACTAAGATTACTTTTTGGACTTTACTTTTCTATGGAGTCCATACTATATAGAAGTCTGAATTCGACTAAACTTGGTGAAATCATTGAAAAGCATAATACACTGTTAATTACGAAATTTGGAGGCGATCCTATTTAAAACAAAAAAGTTTTTCTCACTAGAACTTCTTTTTCGACCGATCATTCATACTGCAGCTATATGCTATAGTCATCCGATTTTGATAAAACGTTGTAGAATTGTGTCCAAAGCATATAAAATAAGTGTATGCCAATGATAAGGACGTTTTCATTAAAAACAAAAAAGTTTTCTCACTAGAACTAGTTTTTCGACCGATCGTCTAGCAGCTATATGCTATAGTCATCCGATTTCGGCCGGTTCCGAAAAATGTGCAGCTTTGGTGAGATAACTTTCAAACTGATGGAGGAGAAGTATATAAACAGACAGACGAACAGCGCAAGTAAACAACCAGCTCGTTGCTGATCAAGAATATATATACTTTGTGGTCGGAGAGCTTCCTCATGCGTTACAAACACGGGTTTTACTGAAGGGTATAAAAACAAGAAAAGAAATTTAATGCCTTGAGTGGGATTCGAACCCATAACCTCGGTGTTGCAAGGCAAATGTCTTGCCATTCGACCACCCGGGCGTGTCGATTTCATTGTTCACTGTCATTTCGCCAGTGTCACGCGCGACCCGATTGTATCGGTGAGCGTTAAGGAAGCATCTTTAACAACAAAGTATATATATTCTTGATCAGCATGACGAGCTGAGTTGATTTAGCCCTGTCCGTCTGTTTCTTTGCTATCTCCTCCGTCAGTTTTAAAACTATCCTCACCAAACTTTGCACGAAGTCTTTTGGTACAAATACGCTGCACATTTGTCGGAACTGGCCGGATCGGATGACTATAGCATATAGCAGCCATAGGAACGATCGGTTGAAAAACTAGTCTTAAAGAGAAAAACTTTTTTGATCTTAATGGAAACACCTTCAAAGTACGTATTTCTTAGTTTACTATCCCTTCCCGTGATTTCACTTAGTTTGATCGAAATCGGATGACCATAGCATATAGCTGCCATAGGAACGATCGGTCGAAAAACTAGTTCTAGTGAGAAAAACTTTTTTGTTTGTAATGAAAACGTCCTTATCATTGACATACACTTAACTTATATACTCTTACACAATTCTTCATAGTTTGGTCGAAATCGGATGACTATAGCATATAGCTCCCATAGGAACGATCGGTCGAAAAACAAGTTCGAGTGAGGAAAACTTTTTTGTTTTTAATACACTTATTGTATATAATTTTAACACATTTCTACAAAGTCCTATCACAATCGGATGACTATAGCATATAGCTGCAGTATGAATGATCGGTCGAAAAAGAAGTTCTAGTGAGAAAACCTTTTTGTTTTAAATGGGATCGCCTCCAAATTTCGCAATTAACAGCGTATTATGCTTTTCCATTATTTCACCAAGTTTAATCGAAATCAGACATCTTTATAGTATAGATCCCATAAAATACTTGCCGTTTTCCACAGTGACGATAAACTTCTTTATAAAATCGAACCCAATGATAATATCCACATTGACTTTCGTATCTGGAACCACAAGAAATTTATGTCGGGTTCGAAGTCCATCCACTTCCACTTCTGCATCCCATGTACCCAGAACAGTAGTCGCTACGTTTCCAAGTCCATATGTAAAAAGTGCTTGCGAACTCCCGAAGTACTTGATTTGATCATTGCTTCAATTGTATGATATCGACTCCGCAGTTCGCCGAAGGATTGTGCACTGAATAGAGGATATTTTAGGTCATCTCGCAACTTTTACCCTTCTGCTATGTATCTTATCACCGACTCCTCCTCCACAGTCCCCAGAGCTGCTATCTTTCGCATCTGTAGCATGTATTCGTGGAAATTCTCGTTTGGTAGTTTTTTCCTCTCTCCTAATCATCTTGTGCACCTCTGCGCTGGTGAGCGTTTTGTTGAATTCGTCCATCAAAGCCATCGTTAAATCAGCATAATTTGACACTGATGTTGACTCTAGACAAAGCTTCGCCGTTCCAGTCATTTTAACTCGAGCATTCACATATTTTTGCTTTTCATTTAGTTCATAAGCCTCCGCGTTCTCCTCAAAATTCCTGATCCATTGCCGGATCGGGATGGACACCCCATCAAACTCCGGCACGACCTTGGAAAAGCTTTCCATCGGCACTCGACTTTTACCTTCCACTTGCCCAATTTTATCAATTTTCTCCGCCAACATTCTTAGGATTTCATTTAACCCTTCCATACTGTTTCCCTGATTCAGTTCAATGCTTACAATATCGCCTTGTTGATTTTGGTCTTGGATATCGATCTGCTTTTCGTCAAACTTCGCTGCTGATTTCCTAGCGTCTGTAACCCTTTTTGCAACTGACCTCAACTGTTGGATAGATGCTTCTTCCTCTATGGACACTCCGTGGACTTCCAGCAACTTGAATAATTCAACTTTCGTCAACTTGATAATATCAGCGTACTTCATCTACTTGCTTATCTTTGGCACGGTTGAGCCCCCATGTAAAGTGGGATATATAGTATTTATCCTATTTGTGTTTATTCAAAATAACTGTGATTGAAATTTGTTTTACAACTTATTTGGTTATTTCGGTAATTGTTTAGTAGAGCTACCCCTCACAAAAAATTCTGAAAAAAATATCCTCGATGGACCGCGAATTTACAAGAACTATGACGTCTTCAGATCGCGGGGGACTCCCGCGGTTCAATGGTAAAAATTATTTGAAAGTAGAATTTTTTTGTATAAAAAACAGATTGTTTTTTGCCTTAACTGTCATTATTTCTCAAAAATAATTTATATTTATTTGTATAGGTGTGCTGTTTACCGACTTTTTCTTCGTTTCCTAGTATGAAAATGGCGCTATACATTGAATGAAACTGCTGTAAACTATTTTCCACACCACCAATTTGAGGTATAGTTCAAGGCGCGATTTTTTTTTTTTTATTGCCTGTGCATCTTTGTAAAAAAAATTTTGCCTGCGGCGCATTCATGACTATTAAAATGAATTACCTCGGAAAATTCCACATTATTAATTATGTTGCAATGATTTGGGTTGTAAAGCTTCCCGATTTCCAAAAATAGTTTGTGGATTCTCTGGGAGTGATCCGGGAACTTTTTGAAAAACTGAAACTTCGCCAGGTATCCTATGTAATGCTCTTTTTTCCTTCCAAATTTTGGAAGCTGTGACCGCATGTCTCTCCAAAGCCTTTCGATATTCTGCGTGTGCGCTTTAGTTGTGGGATCAACAAAGTTTTTTGAGTGATTTACAGTTTCATGTGTAAATCCCTCTTCCTCCAGGCAATTGTACGCCTTCCAACAATCCGACATAATTGTGGTTCCCGCGGCGATGCGATTCTGGATTATTTCCAGCAGTGTCTCTTTTTCGGCGATCTTCCACCGGAACTATAAAAAAATCTCCGGACTCTCTAGCAATGCCCCCGAAGACCCACTGTCCTTCTACTATGCGGCCACAGTTGAACTTACGCTTTCCAATTTTGGCTTCGTCAATTTCGACGGTTGTTCCACGTCCTCCAATTACAGGACAGCAGTTTCTTAAGGACCAGTCAATGTAAACCTCCCGAATAAAATGTTAGTTAATGACAGTTAAGGCAACAAATAATCTGTTTTTTATACAAAAAAATGCTACTTTCAAATAATTTTTACCATTGAACCGCGGGAGTCCCCCGCGATCTGAAAACGTCATAGTTCTTGTAAATTCGCGGTCCATCGAGGATATTTTTTTCAGAATTTTTGGTGAGGGGTAGCTCTACTAAACAATTACCGTTATTCTCGTCCGCTTTTCCCAGCTGCTTGATTACGACTCTCTTTTTCAACTGATATAACCCGATTGTTTACGCATCTGCCTACTGTTTTACATATATGGAACCAAGAATATACTCATATTCTTTAAAGAATATTTTTAGAATAATTCAAATATTCTTTTTATATCCGGGCTATACTCATACCCCTGATGTTTATCCAGGAGGTTGTTCTAAGCGTACCCTCTGCATTTTTTACGGAACTCTTTAATGGTGTGTTGACCAATGCCGCAATAGGGCTCTGGGTCTAATTTGTTCTTTGTCACCAAGACTAACCCGTCCTGCTACCCTAGTTCCAGCTTCTTGGGGTGTCAAAGACTTGTTTCGTCTCTGGGTTGAACGATTATAGGAACTTCCTTCTACAGTTTCTCATGATTTTTATGTTCAAACAAAAATTTCAATCAATTTACTGACCAAGGAGTAACCATATTTATGTGGCAAGTAAGTATATTCCCGTCTAAGAAGTCCTTAAAAATAAAACAAACCAAATTATCTAGAAAAATTTGTTTTCATTTTATATATTTTGACATCTTGTCAAAAAGGCCACCCTCTTTCATTGTTAGTTTCGTTATTGGACTAAACTGTTCTACTGTCAAATTACTTGCATATCCAATGAAGATGTGTCAGGGTGATTCATCCCAGAAACAAACATCGCGCACCGGCACGTCATGTTAGCTTAAACAAATCATTTATATGCAGCGTTTGCAATTATTTGCACTTAATTGTGTGTTAAGTGCCCCAGCCCGAGATGCATGTCCTTCGCCAGCAGCCGCCCAGCAGTCGCCGGCCATTGCAGCGGAAGCGATGTCCGTTGATTGATATCGCATTCAGGCGTGTTGAAAATTATTTGCATTGATAATTCGCTGATTAATGTTTGCCACCGAACAACGCAATGCAACGCGGCGGAGCTGAGGCGTGGCCAGAGCCAGGCACCACACAGGCGACAGACAAACGTGTCGCGATTTCGGTTTGCCTCTTGTGTTGTTCAGTTGTGTTATGTTGTTATGTAATATTGATGGGTTGTGTTGACCGGCTTGGGTCGACTGGTGGGCTGTTTATTGGATTGGCTGAGGTTTTTGCATTAATGCTGTAAACAATTAAGTGAAGCGTATTAAGTCGGATTTGGGGCAGACCAGGGAGCCGCAGCGCACTAACTAATTTATGATGGAACACACACGCATTGGAGCTGGGGTTATGGGCCACCCAGTGAGTGAAAATTGGTTTATATGCAAATATTAAAGTGTGAATGGCTTTAAAGGTGGAAATTCAAAGAATTTTACTTAAATAGTTGAATTTGTTGTATGTTAAGTTGCCAGCTCTAAATATGGCTAAAGTAGTTCAATCAATTAACGAGACGTTGACAGTTTTTTAAAATAATTATATATGAATATTATTTTAATATCCTTTTAACTAAATTCGTTTCCAATCCATGTTCCAATTTAATTCGATCTGATGGCAAAACTTTCCTCTTATCTACCTACAAAATCAATCTCAACCTCCAACCACTAACTTCATTCAAAAATTTTCCCATACCAAAATCGAAACGAACATCATTAGGACAACATCATAAATAACAAATCAGCTTATTAAAAGCTTCTGTCAAACGGTACATTTTGGCAAAGCGAAAGCATTAGTTAGACAAACAAAAGTCTCTGCCTGTGTCCTTCTCACTCTCAACCTGGTTTGGCATTTGCCAGTTCAATTGGCAAAAGCGCTTTTGCTAATTTATTGCGTTTTAATTCATATGCAAAATATCTGCGTTTGTGTCTGTGTGTGTTTTTATTTTCTTGTAATTTGCTTTTAATGTTGTTAGGTAAATAATCAAATATGTATGTGTGTGTGTACCTTAACATGAAAGAAAGTCCAGGGAGAATTGGTGGCTCTCATTTTGTCAAATCTCATAAAGCTTCCCTTTTTGGCACATCTCACAGCGAATTAATATTTTATTCATGCAGTAAATTGTTTTGACTTTCACTGATAATATCACAGGATGTCGTTCTGTATTTTTCTTTACGATTATTATTCTACGATTTTTTGTTCGTCCTCTTTGCCACATGCTAATCAAATTACAAGACGTGTGTGCTGTGTGCTCCATGGTAACCCCTGAGCAGCAGCAGCAGCAGCTGAATCATTTCCCAGACAGTGGCCACCCACCTTTTGGCATCAATAAAGCTTGGGCTATGCCTGCAGCGAAATATCAAAAATAATTTGTTTGACAATAAAAGACGATAAACATTAAAATTATGTGCAAGAGATTTTTTTCATGGATATGGAAAAAGCCAAAGAAAAACCCAATAAGAGCAAATGGTATCAAAAATGGTGACTAATGAATACTCTTAAGCATTTTACATGGCTTGAAACTCTATTTGTTAAACTCTTCCGGCGTTATTTTGAAAATTCTAAAGGAAACTTGTAAAGGTTGTACTTTTTATTTCACGACTACGGACTTACGTAGTTGTGTCGATTGTTTCCTCTCGTTTAGGTTGATGGTTGCTTCGAGTGGGGGTCGATAATAAAGTTCTTTTGAGCCGGGATGTTGCTGCCTCTCGTTATTGTTGGTTCAACGGCTAGGAACCCAAGTCCAGTTCGAGGAAGTAGCTGCCTCGATAGGATGGGTCCATAGTGTAATGGGTGTGAGAGTGGTGGGGTTCATAGAGCAGTTAAACAGGTGAAGAGTGTCGTGTGGCCCTAGGCCACATTTGGGGCATGTGTCCATGACTTCAGGATTAATCCTGGTTAGGTAACTCGGAGTTGTGCAAGTGTGGATCTAGTGGTTCGTGTGAGGGTTGTCTTGCTTTTGTCAATGGGCGGTGGTCTGCCTCCGAGAATAACATTTTCATGCAGAGCCTTGATGGTGTTTTCAACCGTGTTGGTGTGGGCGATGTTTCTGGCTTCAATGCAGTCGCTTTGTGTCATCGGTTCGGGTTCGATTGGGATCGATTTTGGTAGTTGATGAGGAACTGTTGGGTAAGTAGATCATTGTGCTGCCTGACCGGCAAGATCTCAGTTTCTTGGTGCAGATGGTCGGGATGCGACATCATGTGGCAGCCGGTGGCCACTGGGAGGGCTGCGAGGTTGATGGTGGCATTGAGTGGGGTTCGAGCAGGGATGATGCTGCCTCTCGTTGAGGTGCATCGGCGGATGCTAGGGCTTGGAGCTCGACGTCACATGTTGGGCGTCAGCCGTATCAGTGTAACGATTGTGGGTGCTGGCATGATTGTTCGAGAACTTGTAGATGGATCAGGCTGGCATCGATTACCAAACAAAGAGCGTCTCGAGGTGTAGCTGGTCTTTTATAGTCGTTGGTATTCGATCGAGAGGCCCGTTACTTGCTGTTCAGGTATGCCAGCGAAGAAGGCAGTTCTCCAGCTGTGCAATTAGGTATGGTTCGATGGGCATGCAAGAACATACACGTCGCTCGATGATGAACACTTTTGACTCGACGATGAGTGAAGAACGATGTTATTGCCATCTAAGTGGATCTTCTTGTCGACGAAGTGGGACAGGGCTATGGATGTTGCCATGGATCGTAGTGGTTTTCACTTTCGCGATGCACACGTGGACGTGCAAGTGCGTTTGTGTGTATTGGTCCGTGCAGCGAGTACCTGTGGAATGGCTGGTGAATGCTGCCATGGATGAAGTTCTCTATGTAGTTGGGCCGCTGTAGACGGTTGATTTTGTTGAGCGTTGATGTGTTTCACAATTTGGCCATGTACATCTGTAAAAAAATTATTTGTGATAAACATAATTGTAACTTTAAAAAAGTACGCCGTCAGGTATAAATATTTTTGGTATGCAGTTTTATTACGTATAGTAATAGGCAACAAAAAATGACCAAAAAATGACCAAAGGCATGGAATTAACCATTGATTTTAGGTGGAATGTGTCAATGTTTGACCGTAGAGCAACTATTGTCGATTTTAGCTCTTCTGCTGTCTCGAACCGCCGGCAATCCTTGAAATCTTCGGCAGATAGGATACCCCAGAGGTCCTAAGTTCGGATTGGGTCGGGGAATCAATGCTGATTACTTTAAAGCTGGGACATTTCAGTCATTAATTAATTTTATTTTCAGCTTTGCGTTGTTAATTAACACATTATCCTTTTGAAAGGTGCAATCATCGCCATACAACTGACTGAAAAACTCCACTAATTTGTCGTCCAATAACTCCTCATACATTTGGACGTTCATTTTGATCGATTTGAAACACATCGGACTCCTTCCTTAATAGCATTCAGTCCTTACCATTACCATACCACCACCATGGCCCGATTTTTTTTCAGGTGTGTCTATCCTGTCGCATATCAGCCAAATATTTCTTGCAACTGTCAGGACCGTCCAGACTAAACTTTTCTTCGTCACAGAAAATGACATTAAGCCATTCCTCGTCCCAGAATTGGTATTTATGTGGGGACTCAATGTTCGCTATTATTAGGCGAGGTAAAAGCTTAGGTTTAGCTACCATACTGGTATGTTGAAGGCTCGGTTTTTTATGGATTATTTGTATAACCCTACTCCTTGTTATATTGTGTCCCAATTGAGCATTAATCTGACCCCAGCTTATTGAATCCACAGTTGCAAGTCGGTGGCCTTTATATTTTCATCGGGGGTCGATAACGCTTTTTCGTCCTCTACATTGTGTTGTCCCATATCCTTTTGAGTTTTTAAGGAAATTCAAATTGTACTTTAATGACGATTCAACCTTATTGCAATTTCAAAATTTTTGGAACCAGTTTTATGCATTCCAATGATCATAACTTGTTCATACTCCGAAAGGATCGTTCCACGAGCTATTTGGTACACCCCAAAGGCCCAAAAAATTTGTTCTAATGCTATTTATATAATGAATATATACTAACGTTTCAATTTAAAAAAATTCAATAATCTTTTAAGACCATCTATAGAGCAGTAGCAGTGAACGAAATGTAGAAATCACATATAATTATTTATAACTAAATGCCAGAGGCGAGCTTTAATTTTTCACCTATCGGTACAACGAATATGAAGAGAACAAGAAACTGACTGGTTGAATATACAATAACAAGAGATTGACGAATCAATCTGCGTCCTCAGAAATAAAGTACCTTTAGCTAAAACGGAAAACAGAGGAAAATTATTTTATCACGTATAATTCTTTTACAGAGGTAGAGCGGGTCAATTTGTATGGGTAAGAGAAAATTAACAAAGCGTATAGCAGAAACGTAGTCTGAGGTAAATTCTAAGAAAGTTTCCTCAAGAAACCATGGGTCGAAAATCAATTCCTAGATCCCGCCTAGCGCGACAAAAATTTTTATATTGTTTTTATAAAAAACACTGTTGAAAAGTTAAAAAATGGCAACGTACATCTTTGATCTTGGTCTTGTTTTAAAGAGAATTTTCACAGCTTTCCGAATCTGTTTTCATTCTTAAAATATTTGGACTTTAAAGTCGAGTTTGACGGACCAGATAAATAACAAAAAAGAAAATCGGTCAAACCCGACTATAATATACTCTGCGCCTGCCAAAGCTTGTATTATTGCGGCCGGTGCTCGACAGTCGATCATCCCATCTTTGGCGGATCGATGTATGGAGGTTCGGATAAAATGTTGTCATCATTTAGGTCAATTAATTCAAAATAGTCAGAGTATTCAAAATTAATGGTATTATAAATCATATAAATATAAATCATTTTTAATTGCTCTTTCGCGTACAGCTTTTCTTTGGTCGAAGAGCATTGTCAATAAAACATTTTCTGCGTGACCGAAATTGACATTACACGTTGTCTCAAAATGAAACTAAAACCAGTATCGTTTTTTTAGTATCAATATAATCCTAGAAAGTATCAAAATGATCTTTTGTTTATTAATTTGATACGCAAAAGTATCAATTTGAAACCAACACATTATTATGGAAGTTCGAAAATTCGAAATGTCATGCTCGTATGTGAAACGAAGCCAGCTGAGCTGGCAGACCAGTAGGCTCTTGACGATTGACATTAACTGTTTTGATTTTGATTTTTGATTAGACTAAAAGATTTGTAGAACAGTCCCCCAGACGACGTGTTGAAGACTAAATTAATGTATTTCAACATGAAGCCATCGATCAATCCATCAACATGGATATAGTGCTTGATATTTACAAGGCGAGCAGCTAAACATATACATCGTTCCTTGCACACATATGTAAATAACAAATATAACTTTTCAGAGAGGACGTACTCCACGCTGTTTCTGCGCCATGCAAGATGAGAGAATCAAAGTCAGCTCCAGATAAGGCATTGTTCGCATACGCTGCGGTTTCAGAACCATTATTAAAGAAAGTTTTTGAGAAGGGATGATCCTGCCGTCATAATTGGGCACCAAGTCAGAAGGGCGGACTGTTATGCCAATAAGGTTTTGCATGGTGCACTTCCTCACAGTGTCTTGTGTATTTGAATAACATCCGCGTTGAAGTGTAAAAGTACAATGCTTCCCATAGTCATAAAATCCTTTTTGTAAGAAGACAGTAAAAAATCAGTTTTTTAATGTTCTAGTCTTAATGGCAGTTTGCTGATAACTGAATTGGGACTTCATACTTGATAAGACAAAATATTAAATTGAGAAAAGCTAGTATCAAAATGATTTTGTTTGCAGTCAAATTTTTTTGACAGTCAAAATATCAAAATGATAATTGTTAGTATCAAATTGATACGAGTTAGTATCAATTTGATATTTTCGAAATATCATTTTAGTACTTTCGAATATCTGGAGTATTAAAGAGAATTTGATACTCAATAGTTTCAAATTGATGACTAAATAGTGTCATTTTGATGACTACTTTTTTTTTGGGTGTATATACAAATTTTGACCGCGCTAGACGGGACCTAGGAATTGATTTTAGACCTATGGTTTCTTGGGGAAACTTTCTGAGAATGTACTGTAGATTATGTTTCTGCTATAGGCTTGTTCGATTTAAAATTAGACCCGCCCTAATGTATAGATGTTCAAAAAACTGAGGTCACCACTTTTGTTGGTGGAAAGGTCTATGTTTATGTTTGCCCGAGGGCTTTTGCCTGGAAGCAACTTACTTACCCACTAATTTGTTCGATATGACAACTCACGGTCGCTCTAGGTTATCGATATATGGCTTTTGATCACGATGATAATGTGTAGTAGGTACTTATAAATACCTAGGTACTTCCAAAAACTGCAAATTTGAAGAGGTTACCATTCAAAAGAAAAAATTTTTCTTTCAAAGACTGTCGGGACAATCTTTTCTATGACAGCAATACCATATAGTTGTCCGATTCCGATCAAGCTTAGTAGAATCATAAAGAAGCATAGAAAACTTCCAAGTACGAAGTCTGAAGACGTTTCCATTGAAAACCAAAACAAGTTTTTAACACTAAAACTAAACTATGACAGCTACATGCTAAAGTCATCCGAGCCAGCTGGTTTCGGCAAATGTGCAGCGAATTTGTACTACAAGGCATGGTGTAAAGTTTGGTCAATATAGCTCTCAAGTTGGCGAAGGAGTTAGCATAGAATCAGACGGTTAGACGGAAGGAAAGAGGGACATGGCTACATCAACTTAGCTCGTCAAGCTGATCAATATGTTTATGTTGTCTGAAATGCTTCCTTTCATGCGTTACGAACATCTGGACAATTTTAATGTACTCTCTGCTAGGGTATAAAAATACACGTACTGAAAACCTAAAACTGCCTTGGCATTGTCAACCTTCCCAGCTCAGACTCAGTCACTCAACGCTGCATATCCTTAATATGGTGGAGAGAGTGGTGGGGCGACGACTCATCCTTGTTGATTCTAGCCTGTGGCATTTTCGAGGGTTGGTCGCCCGAGCACCAGATCTTTAATGATTAGTCCGCTAAACTCACTCGTAAATTTGTCAAATCGCACAAGTTATGGGTATAACATGCCAGTTTTTTATTTTTTTTTATCTCGAACATTTGCATTTCAGGGAATGCGAGTTCCCCTGGGGGCAGCTACTTTTGACCAGCTTTTTATTTGATTATTAAATTAGATTTTGCTCTCTCTGCTGCTGGCCTCATTAAATATGGCTTGTTATTTTTGCGCGTGAAAAGTTTTGCTCAACATCAGTAAATATATATTGCTTGAAAATTGCTCTCAAAGTTTTATTTTTTGATATTTTTTATGGATTTTTTTTTTGGCTTTGACAATTGTTTGCCATTTTCTGCAGCCAGCGCGCTAACGAAGGTTCTTTTTGTTTTTGTTTTCCGCACTCTGCTGTCGTTTTGTTACAACTTTTCAATTGTTTGGCTTCTGTCATTACCTTTGACATGGCCCGGCCAACTTGTTGTTGCCTTTTGACTGTCGTTGTCGTCGTCGTCGTAGCCGGCTTTTGTCTTTCGCGCCTTTTGTTTGCACACTCTCGATGCGGCGGCAGTCGGCTTTGATGTTGCATTTTGTATTAATTGTAATGATGAAGTGCAACGCATAATGGGTCTATGGCGTGGGAGGGGAGTGAGTGTTGTTTTTGGATTGGGAGTGTGACAATAATGTAGCCCTTGGCTGGATTTTGTCGTTAAATTTAATTGTCCTTTTGAGATGGACATTAATGGGAAAAGGAAGGGGGGAATTGATGAGACGGAATCATAATAAACATTATTATATTGTAGATTGATTTTGATATCGACGGTGTGATAAGAATTGAGCCCATTTTTAAGACCGATGTAACATCTTCGCTTAAAAAAAATCAGAGAATTATTTGAATCAATTTATTTCAAAGCTAAGAAATGGAACTGAAAGAAGATTTTATTTAAAGTCCAAGGTTAAATGTAGTTTCATAACTTACAAAACAAGACGATAAATGTTGACATATGTCATTTTTGCAACTTAACCAAAAATACCAACTATATGTATAAAGAATATCCCTAAACAGATTTCAATAACCTTGATTTTTTTGCATTTAATATACATTTATTTATTTCATTCGTGAAATGAATTAAGGCCGCGCGGTTAAATTTCATTTTGTGGTCGCGGACTAAATTCATTTTGCAGAATGCAATTAGGCCGCCGACCGCGGCCTAAATTCACGCGGCTTAATTTCCATTCCCCGATTCTTTTTAACAGATAATGTTTTGGTAGGTGTTACTGCTTTTCTGAATTGTTAATTATTGTATGTTAAATCTGTCAGTGTGGCAGTTTTAGATTCTTCGTCTCGAAAGTTGCAATGGAAATGATCTCTTAAGTCTTCTTCCGACTCTGACGACGGTTTTTTTCCGTTTTGGGTGTCCTCTGAGTCTTTTTAGGTAGGCAGCAGTTTGCATGTTGATGACGTCACCTATCATAGGGACGTTAAGTTCCTTCTTCAGTCTTCTCGTGCACATGTCCAAGGCGCACTCGACAGTCTGCGCAGTTAGATAGAATTAGATTTGTCCAAGCCGTTGCCTCGAGCAAATCAGGCATAGGCGCATCCGCAGACGGATGCTATATAGGCGCCAACTCATTCTTTCCTCTAGTGAGAAGGCACACATTAAAAACCTCATTGTAGAATTGTCCGTACAATTAAACAGCCAAAGTGAGATTAGCCACCTCAAATAGGGTCCAACACTTGAATCCTAGCGATATCAGCTTGAAGAAGCTTCGTCAAACAGCCTCAAGCGACTCTCAGCTTAAGTCCGATATTCAACTATCTCCTATGGAGCATTATGAAATCGATATAGAAGTGGCCCCTCTCCTCACGACTCAGGTAGAGAAAGTCAATGCAATTGCCTGGTCGTTTGAGAGGGTGTACAAGCAAAATGATAACATGTCGTCGGTCAATCCTGAACTCAGTTCACTTGCCGACCATGTTAATAGAGAAGTAGTTAACCTGATGGCGAATGGAGGGGAGCTAAGGACCTTGGCTTCACAAATGCCGAGCAACTCTTAGAGTGGGTCAGGTTTAAAAATAGTAAGAAAACGCTAGGGCCTGATGGATCTAGCAATTTCCTTCTTAGGAGATGCAATGTGCCAGTACTCAGGTAACTAGAAAAATATATTAAATCACTGATATAACTCTGGTTACTTTCCAATTAGCTGGAAACATAGCAGGGTTATGCCTATTCTCAAGCAAAATGTAAGTTCTAGCAGCTTACAAGGCTACAGGCCCATTTCTATTCTCTCGGCTAGAAGCCAACTCTTTGGGAAAATGATTATGGAGCAGTTAAAAAGCAACTAGGTAGTCAGGAAATCCTGAAGCCATATCAATTTGCCTGTGGCAAACAATTTCATCTTTGGCAATTTGGCTTGGCAGCGCGGTACCATCGCCTGTGCCCTAGATTTTGAAAAGGCCTTTGACACTGTGTGGACAAACGGCCTCATCTATAAGATGAATAATCTCTATAGGTTCAATCCCAATACTACACGTATTATTCAAAATTATTTTTATCAGCGGTCCTTCTACGTCTGCAGCACCGTTGGCTCAGAACGTTCGCTCACGCGGGAAATCTCAGCAGGAGTCCCTCAGGGATCACTGCTAGCTCAATTCTTAACAATATATATTTAGCCGACGTCCCTGATTTCTACTGCGCAAATCCAACCGCTGATTTACGCAGATGATATCCTTCTCCTGGCGTCCGGAGCACGGATAGCCAGTGCAGAAACGGATTTAAACAATTACTTAGATGTCCTATGCAATTATTTTGTAAAGTGGCGTCTTTAGCTAAGCATATCCAAAGGTCCGGTTCTAGAGGACATCTATAGAAATGCTTGCAACTTTAATCCAAATGTAAATATAAATGTTAGGACCCAATAAAGTCCGAATTAAAATAATTAAATGTCAAATATAACCAGAAGCTTAACTTCAAGAGTCATATTGAGCATACCATTAGAAGAGCTAAGATCCAACTTAGCCAAGTTAGGCATATATTAAGGCCATTGGCGGCAAGTCCGATCGTCCCAAGGCCTGAGTTAATAAGAACATGCTCCCTTGTGTACAAGAAACTAGTACAACCTATACTAGTTCATGGACACATAGCATGGTTCAATATAAAATCCAGGCAGATGGAAGAATTACGTCTCTTTGAGAGGCGGGTCATCCGTCAAGCCCTGGGCAGAGGAGCCAGAGACCCTCTAACGCTCCACTACATCTCAAATAGGGATTTGAATGCTAACACGAATACCAAACGTGTAGATACACTAGTAATAGAAAAGTTCATAGGTAGCAATAGCAATAGCCCAAACCAGCTAATCGCAGATGCTGTAACACAGAGAAGGCTGCCGGGCCAGTACCCTGTCCACCACCTGACGATCAACCATATAGATAACCTTAAAGAATGAGGAATTATTCACGATTCGGAATGCAATCTCATTTTCTATCACAGAAAACGATTGACCTTGAATTAGTCTATAATATAGGACAATAATACTTTTTTGACCCCCATACATGTTGGCTCAACTTCCCCGTCTCTTCCTTCCTTTGTACATACCTCCTCTCTTTTTCTTTATCTCTCTTTTTATACCCTTGCAGAGGGTATTATAAAATTGTGCGGATGTTTGTAACGCATTGAAGGAAGCATCTCCGACCACATAAAGTATATATATTCTTGATCAGCATGACGAGCTGAGTTCATTTAGCCTTGTCCGTCTGTCCGTCCGTCCGTCTGTCCGTCTGTCTGTTTCTATGCTATCTCCTCCGTCAGTTTGAAAGCTATCTTCACCAAACTTTGTACGAAGTCTTTTGGTACATATACGCTGCACATTTGTCGGAACCGGCCGGATCGGATGACTATAGCACATAGCTGCCATAGGAACGATCGGTAGAAAAACTAGTTCTAGTCAGAAAAACTTTTTGGTTTTTAATGGAAACGCCTCCAAAATACGTATTTCTTAGAAAAACTTTTGTTTTTACTGAAAACGTCCTTATCATTGGCATACACTGATTTATAACTTTTACACATTCTACAAAGTTTGGTCGAAATCGGATGACTATAGCATATAGCTCCCATAGGAATGATCGGTCGAAAATCTAGTTCGAGTGGGGAAAACTTTTTTGTTTTTAATGAAAACGTCCTTTTTATTGGCATATTCTTATTTTATATACTTTAACACATTTCTACCAAGTTTTATCAATATCGGATGACTATAGCATATAGCTGCAGTATGAATGATCGGTCGAAAATGAAGTTCTAGTGAGAAAAACTTTTTTGTTTTAAATGGGATCGCCTCCGACTTTCGTAATTAACAGTGTATTATGCTTTTCAATGATTTCACCAAGTTTAGTCGAATTCAGACTTCTATATAGTATACATCCCATAGAAAAGTAAGGTCCAAAAAGTAGTCTTAGTTAGAAAAACTTTTTTGTTTTCAATGGAAGCTGCAAGGGTATACAAAACTTCGGCCCAGCCGAAGTTAACTTTCCCCTATTTTTCTTTTTATTTCTGTTCTTTAGGTTTTGTAGGTCGTTTTCTTAGTTTTAGTTAAAAAACCAAAAAATTTATTGTAATGCAGGTTTTTACCTGGACTGTGGGTTTTCCTATAAAGTATGCTTACATTTGACATGTACATTTTATGCTATTTTTCAAACATACCAAACATCTTCCTATCCCCAGATTTAACGCTAAGTTACTTCACCAGTAGTCCGGGTCGGGTGGCAAAACCCCCCACACCCACATTATGATAAATTTTTGTTTTTTCGAGCACAAAATGTTCTTGAAACAAGCCCAAAATGTTCATTAACCAAGCACAAAATGTTCTTGACTCAAACCCAAATCGATTATGAGTGAGAAAAAAATGTTCATGGCATAATGTGAGCATATGTTCATGAATGGAGAAAAAGCGGGCTTAGCAGACTATCGTCACCAAATGGTCACGATTTTGGTACATTTAGAACGGACTTTTTTCTCTGTGTAATAAGCCTTCTACAAACTATCTCTGGTAATTAAATGATTTCTACATTTATCATAATCATTTCCCCACAATTTTGCAATTTCTCGCACTTTCTCCATTTGCATTAAAATTTGCCCAAACATTTATGCGTGTAATCATTGCGAATGCTCTGCCACCTTCACCATCTTGAATGCAATACGCACTCTGCCTAGGCAGAGAGATCAAAGCCATTGGGCCAGACAAAGGCCACTTTCGGATGGCAACCACTCCAACCATAATTCCCATTTTCTGCCACAAACTCCCACAATCGATGCGGAAAAATGTCGCGTGGCGTCTAACAAAAAGACCTACGGGCATGGCATAAGCCATTTTTCCATCTTTCATCTAACGCAAATACAACCCGAAAGATGCTAAGCGGCTTTTTTAATTTTCCAAAATTTCCAACACAGATTTTAAACTGAAACCATCAATCAATGTGTGGGCTTGGGGAGTGAGGGCGCAGCCATAATAATATCAATCAAGGCAAAAAACAAATAACATTTGCTAAATCAACTGATTTTCAAAAATTTGATATTTTTTATCTGCAGGGATTATAAACTAGCCTTCACAAAATATGGAAAAAGCAAAGAAAGAAATGCGCATTAGAGTTGGTTAACTGTCTGAATTCAATCAAATGTTCCCCCGAGATTTTGCACTGTTGTTTGCATTGGTACACACATGATACCCTTGGAACGATGATGAGATGATATGGCAAGCACGGCAACCCTTTGCCGGCCCAGTGAAAGTGGTGAAAGCATGTGCGAGTGTGTGTGTGCCCAGCTGGGGGAGAGGTAAAGTGACCCATAAATAAACAGTTTAGAATTTTTCTTCTTTTTTTCTGTGGTGCAAGACCAACTTGTTTTTAGGAGATTTGATATGAAGTTAGAGTATGAATGGAGTGTATAAGATTTGACAAGAAGTTTGTCCAACAATTTTAAAGGGAATTAAGACATTTGCTTAATCATTTCTCAACGTATGGCAACTTTGTCTTAAGAATCATGCTGGAAGGTAACAAAGCTATTCTTCTAGGAGAAGCCTCTTATTGGGGTTAAGAAAGCGTTAGGAAAAGGACTCCCCTCAGAACTCTGAAGGAATAAGAAAGCGGTTCTTTTGGGAGACAGAATGATGCCTGTAATAGGGGCTAAGTAATCATTAAGATAAATCTCCCCGGTGGGTTTAAAAAAGAGTTTTTTTGGGGATATATAGAAAATTGTATATTCTCGGATATTGTCTATGTTTTTCCTCTCTTTTGTTTGTCGGCAAGCTCTTTTTTTGACGAGAGCTATAAGAAACGCGGCTAGAGCTAGGGAGTGCTTGAGTTAGTGCTGATTTACTTACTGACTGACTGATTGACAATCTACTCACAGTCTAAACAGTAGTTAAGAGGTAGAATGCTTAGACTTGAATTGGATCGATTAGAAACTGGCCTTGTAAGCTTAATACAGGCAATTTTGCAAAACTTTAGTTTTCCGAATAGGAAAAATCTATCCCAAAAACGAACAATGGGGTTCAGAGTTCACTTATTTTCAATTTGTTAAGAAAATTTTTTCATAGTTTTAATTCAAGACATACTTTTACATGCTTTGGTGCCATTTTGAAATATTTCCAAATTTTTCGAAGCAGAGCTATTCAAGTTTCCTAAAAATCTTGCAGTTTTTACTGGCTCGAGGTCTTGTTATGCTATTGGCATAACTTTAAATAGAGGCTTACACCCCAACAAAGGAGGCTTCAGGTTGATCGGACGCGTTTCATGAGAGACCAAATCCTCACTCATCAGCGATCTTGAGCCTGAAATGTCTATCCAAAGAGCAGCCTTTCCATGCCAGCGACGGCAAAACTGTTTGGGAATTCCAAAGGCAGCTTGCGCGTAAGACACCAAAAAGACTGCCTAAGACAGCCATACCCATTTATAAGTGTGTGGCCTCCATTGGACTTTGTTGCCTCCTTTGTTGTGGTGTGTGCATCTGTTTAAAGTTATGCCAATAGCATAACAAGACCTCGAGGCAGTAAAAACTGCAAGTTAACAGTCATTAAAACAGTCATAAAAGTTTCCTAAAAACAAAAGACTTCCAATCCACAACTAGAATTCAATTAGCTAGTCTTTTGTTTCAAAATTGAAACTTCCATTTAGAGTCTATCAATTTTCCTATTAACTAGAGTATTTCCAAGTCGATATTCCCTGCAATTTTTAGTTTTCACTGGCTTAGACCTCATTTGAAGCAAATATTTGTGTACCATCTAGTACGAATCTATGAATGTTTTTTGTGAGCCTAATTGAAAGTACACAGAAATACTCAGCAAATCAATACACTTTGCTTTTACTTTGACTCTTCAATTTATTTTTCCTTTTAACCCAACTCCCATGTGATTTGGCTTAGAGTAAACAATATTAACAGACTCCGCGTTCTTCAAAAAAAAAAAACAACATTATTAAAAATAAATTAGAGTTACTTTTGTGCATGTCCGAAGTGGTTTCATGCTGCCAGCTACGTGCTCAAGTGCATTTTCATTTCATTTCTTTTGGGCTTTGTCGACTTGCGGTCATCATTAGTGTGCTTTATTAAGTGGAAGCAATTTTTACAGTTGCCTGAGCGAATTAGATGGCAGCTTAAAGCCATTGCTCAAGGTCAGAAAACACAAAAGCAACGAGGAGTTGCATATGTTGCATCTTTAAGCACGTTCCTGCCTGCATTATTGCATATGCTGAACTAGAAAAACATGAACTAGAAACAAGAAGTGCTTGCATTGTGTGCGGTTTTGTTTTCATTTCTGTCAATAGGAATAGGGTTAGAGATTTGGGTCAAGGTTAAGTGCGAGTATGTACTTCATGTATTTGCAACTGGTTGGGATAAGCTGAAGCAGCTTGCACTTTTTGAAGAACTAAAGTATGTATGTCAAATGTCTATTATGACAGTTAGGAAAACAACTTGATATATTTTGCACACAAAAAGCATAAAGTATGGAATTTTTGAGTTGAGTAAGATTTGGAAATGTTTCAGTTTTTGAATGCTTTTTTTCGACTAGATTAGATTAGATTAAGATTAATTAAGCGAAATTTGAATCCTCATAAATATAAGTTAGCTTAAGAACCTATGCACGGTGCATTGGTTGACTGGTTTGTGAGTTGGCGTCATTCCATGTAAAGAAATAGTGTTTTATTAGTAAGAAATTCATGCAAAAACGTGCTGCCCGAATATAGTAAATAGCAGACGTCAACATATTGTTTTCAGCATGGATGCGAGATGTGGCTGATGAATATTGCTACATTAAGAAACTCTAATAACTTTTTTTTCAGTGCCTATTGCAGGCTTATTTGGGAAATTTTCGTCGCAATTCTGTCATAAAAGGCTGGGCTATGTGAGGAGTTGCACCATCTTGCTGAAACCACACAGAGTTGAAAGGAATTCTCTTTCGGCGTAGTTCTGGATAGAAAAACACTCAACATGCTCAAGTAACGGCCTCCAGTAACAGTAACGGTGTGACCGCTTTCTCCGAAGAAGTAGGGCCCGACAATGCAGCGTGATGAAACTGCACACCATACTGTGACATGAAGTGGATGCAATTCCGTCTCATGGAGTATCTGTGGGCTGGAGGCACTCCATATTCGACAATTTTGTTTTTTTATGTTGCCATAAAAAGGCAGCTCAACATGTTTTCGTTCTCTTCAACCATTTGAAGCATATTCTGGCAAAATTCCAAGCGAATCGGCAAGTCTGCTGCGTTCAGTTTGTCGGCCATTTAAATTTAATAGGGGAATAAGTTCAAATCATTGTGCATAATTGACTGCAATAGACAGTTTGCTTATACCCATTTGAGCAGATAAGTTCCTTGTCGAAACTCTTGGATGGTTTTGTATGGCAGAAGCTACAGCAGAGATTGTTTCCTCCGTCCGAACAGTAGGGTTTCGATGGTAAGGTCTTCTTTTGACTATCCCAGGCTCGGCACAATTGTTAACAAGTCTCATTATGGTCCATCTGCTCGGAGGATCGACGCCAAGCGTGCGTCACTACTCTCTTTGAACCAAAACTACGGACTCCACGGCGTAATAGCGGCGGACAATCCAAATTCTTGTTTCAGTGTTCCAGTTATTCATTTTCCTTAAATTTAAAAGATCAATCTACAAAATATTTACAAAAAAATCAAGCAGATTCATCAAATAGAAAAAAACTAATTCAATTTTAATATGGTAGCGGTTTTAATCAGCCACCCTGTAGATAGACCCAACTTTATTGAAATCTATTTAAAAGCCTATTGCAGGCCTGTTTCGACTAATGAACAATTAAATCTTTAGTTTCTACTTATTTCTAGCTCGTTTGACTTATTACACAGAATGACAAAATCAAACTTTTGGAAAAATCCCGGAATGCGACCCTTATATGCTAATAGAAGGGACTTTTCTTACCCAGTTTTTCAACTGTACACAAAGCGACAAAAATGTTGACTTAATTGTTAATGGCTCAAGAAGAAAATCTAAAATTTTTAGCAAACACGGACAGGGTCATTGGAGGAGAATTCCAAGCTCCTTTGTTTAGGGCGTTGAAGGATGTTCAATGTATCTCTGTTGTTTGTGGACACTATTTTGAAGTTTTTATACCCTTGCAGAGGGTATTATAAAATTGTGCGGATGTTTGTAACGCATTGAAGGAAGCATCTCCGACCACATAAAATATATATATTCTTGATCAGCATGACGAGCTGAGTTCATTTAGCCTTGTCCGTCTGTCCGTCCGTCCGTCTGTCCGTCTGTCTGTTTTTATGCTATCTCCTCCGTCAGTTTTAAGCTATCCTCACCAAACTTTGCACGAAGTCTTGCACATTTGTCGGAACCGGCCGGATCGGATGACTATAGCATATAGCTGTCATAGGAACGATCGGTCGAAAAACTAGTCTTAGTGAGAAAAACTTTTTTGTTTTTAATGGAAACGCCTCCAGAGTACGTATTTCTTAGTTTACAATCCTTTCCCATGATTTCACTAATTTTGGTCGAAATCGGATGACTATAGCATATAGCTCCCATAGGAACGATCGGTCGAAAAACTAGTTCTAGTGAGAAAAACTTTTTTGTTTTTAATGAAAACGTCCTTTTTATTGGCATACACTTCTTTTATATACTTTTACACAATTCTCCAAAGTTTGCTTGAAATCGGATGACTATAGCATATAGCTCCCATAGGAACGATCGGTCGAAAAACTAGTTCAAGAGAGGAAAACTTTTTTGTTTTTAATGAAAACGTCCTTTTTATTGGCATACACTACTTTTATGTACTTAGGACACATTTCTACAAAGTTTTATCAAAATCTGATGACTATAGCATATAGCTGCAGTATGAATGGTCGGTCGAAAAAGAAGTTCTAGTGAGAAAAACTTTATGTTTTAAATGGGATCGCCTCCAAATTTCGCAATTAAGTGTGTATTATGCTTTTCCATGATTTCACCAAGTTTAATCGAAATCAGACATCTTTATAGTATAGATCCCATAGAAAAGTAATGTCGAAAAAGAAGTCTTAGAAATACTATTTTGTTTTTAATGGAAGCTGCAAGGGTATACAAAACTTCGGCCGAGCCGAAGCTAACTTTCCCCTTTTTTTCTATGTAAATTTCTTTACAACTTTTCAATCGGTGCTAAAGCAAAAAAGTTATGCGTGTTTAAGTGGAGGCAGCTTCGGAAAACTTTGAAAACCCCGTTTATCTCTGGATAACTATTCGACAGATTTTTTTCATGTCGATTTTTGTGCCCAGCGGGCCAATATACTTTGCAAAAACTTGGTTTGGTGAATTGGGGGAAAGTGCTGTCGAGCAGTGTATATATATTATTTCGCAACAATTACAAAAAACTGCACGAAATTCACGCGTTACCGCACAACTGAAGACGCAGCTGTATGCAGCTAATTTTTGGATATTTTTTGAAGAAGTGTCTAAATAACAAATTTTATTTGGTTTGAGAGCGGGATCTGATAGTAGTTTTGACTTATTGCTTTTTCTAACATGACTTTCAGAATTTGAAAAAGAAAAACATCTACTTTTATTAATGACTCACCATTTTGTGCATTGTTAATAAAAGTTTTGAGCTATGCATTTAAATTCTATGTACTTTCTGAAACGAAATTCGAAAATATGATTTTTGAATAAAAAAACGAAGGATTTTTGCATAATATCGTCTTCAGAATAATTGAGACTTGCCCTTTTTTGCGGGAACATGAAAATTAACCTGTATTATGATATGCCGACATTTTCTCATATCACTCGCCGACTAAAAAAAAAAAGCAAGATAAAAATTTCACTCAATATTGTACAAGATTTAGGGAATATTTTCAATTTACAATTAACTCAAAAATTGTGTTTTTCGAGGTTTGACAGTTTTGAAGTAAGTGAACGAAATATTACTTCAGTCCCATTTATGTCAAGTGGATCACTTGGAGGAACTACAAATTTATCGGAAGAAAAGGGGTGGGATTTGGTACAGGACAGGTACATAAATCAAGAAACGTACAATTCGGTGGTAAAATCGCAAATCAAAATTGAATACGACAAGCTCAATTGGAGACTGTGTTGTGATCTTGAGGTCGAATCGATCTTAATTGGCTTGCAAGGTAGAAATATATCGAATCTATGGTTTTCTTTCCTGTGGTCTATTACTACGCTATAAAATCATGTCATTGATGTAAATAATATTAAAAACCCTAAGTTGCTGCCGAATAAAAATATATGTATCTTCAAACTTTCCTTGGGCTTATGAAAAACTAAGCTAAAGCAGATAGTCAAATTCCGACCAGTGGGCGAAACTAGTTCAATTAATTATGTATTTGATTTTGCTCAGCCGAAGTAACTTATGCCAGGACAAAATTGTAAATCAATTTGTGACTTTCAACTTTCTAGGAGAACTATGCAGATTTTTCCAAGTCAAGCCCAAATTCCAAAAACTCGAGCACTTATAACTCCGTCCACTCTAGATCACTTTCAGAAATTCCACTAGTATTTCAGTCCCATTGCTTTTAAGCAATTTGCTGAATCGTTCCTATTGAACGTTCCTTTCTCTATTGGAATGAGCTCCAGTTGTAGATATCAATTATTTTAATAAATTTGGAAACTAAGGGCTAAAAATATTTTCATTTAATTTCAATTTCCAGCGTTTCAAATCTGAAGGACTAACGTTCACAATTTTAGGCTTTTGCAACATTCTTGATACAACTATATAGGTATGGCATATCTACTCGTTGTGCTCTCAGCTCAGTCCATATTATTTCAGTCTGGTTGGGTTTTTCTGTGTTTTTTGTGTGAACAGACTGACTTAGCAAAAGCTGTCCATAATTCCACATTTTTGAATGTAAAGCTGTATCAAGGCAACACTACTCGTCAAGTCAAAACATACAAGAAAACATTCTGTCTCAAAAATATATATTCGTTCAATTCTATTTTATTACAAAGTTTCTAGCAAATAAACAGCTAAATATTTAGCAATGGCAGAGCTCGGAATCGCGGACTTGAACTTGGATGTGCTGGACTTGTTATACTCAAAGCTTCCAAATCTCTATGATAAAATTAACTTCGGACAATCACATCCAAAACTTGGCTTAGCATTCGCATATCACTGCCGCAATCGGTTTCAGACAATTTCTTTTAATTCATCACTCTCCACCGAGCAGTGGTCCTTTGTTCTATCAGTACTCGGTAACACTGTCAAGGAATTGCAAGCTTGGGACGGCAGAAAAACAATCGAAATGCTGCGCTTATACCTAAAGTACTGTGACCAAGCGGTGAATCTCTCGTTTGTTTTACCCAGTGACTCGGAATACAACAAGGTAGCCGACTTGATACAAGAAATGAAAGATAAAAAAAAATTAAGGGAAATTAGCATGAGAGTTCCAAACCATGCAAGTAATAGTAATAGCGCTGGTCGAGTGATTGACGCATTGAAGCATTTGCCTGCACTCAGGAAATTGGAGCTTTACGATTTTGAGGCCAAGGATGGTAAGTTCTTGGAATACTTTTAGAATTTTTATCAGTCATGTCCTCAATTCCACCAAATCTAGTACAAAGCCCGGTTGTAAATCACAAAATTTAGGTGGAATTAAAATATTTAAAATTCTATAAATGAAAATTACTTCAAAATTTATTTTAATGTTTTTTGCAGTATGCCTGGTGAATGGTTTGATCGAATTGGAAGATTTGCACATACAAAGACATAGTATGTCCATGGAGCATTTTGAGCTTGATGTATCCCAGATATTTACAGATTTGAAGAAATTGCGCTCAGTCGAGGTACGGGGAGAAACCATAGTTATAATTACGGGAACCGCTCCCCCTTTCCCTGTTTTAGAACATTGTTCTATATATAGTGCCGAAATCAAAGGAAACTTTCCTTATTTTAACAATCTAAAAACTCTAAGGATAAATTGTAACAATACCCGAGCCTTGGTACTCCAATCGGAATATGCGGATCACTTGGAGGAACTACAAATTTATCGGAAGAAAAGGGGTGGGACCTTGAAAGAAGCCAGAGTGATTGGCATGCTGAAGTCCTTGAAGGTCCTCTGTTGGCAGCCGGGAAACGATCGGTGTCTCGAGTATCTAACATATCTAAACCAATTGGAGAAGCTTACGCTATGTAAATCAAATACAATCACCAATGAGGGTTTACTTAAGGTGATGCGAGCCTGTAAAAATTTGCGTTCATTGGAAATAAGAAATTGTGCAAAGATACTACCATCTTTTGTGTTGTCGGCCAATGAGATTTTGAGAGAGAATGGAGTTCAGCCAGATAATCCATTGAAGTTGCGTTTGGACTCAAGGATAAGCTATGCAACCACACAGGCAAGCTTTTATTTTCATATATATTAGGGTTGCCTTTCATATTTCCGTTGAAAAAGTTGACTTAAACTATTGTACGGTTTCTCAGTTTATAGATCGTTCAGCTCAACGGTTTGTTACTTATTCAACAGTTTGATATATATAAATGGCAACCCTGTTACGTAGAATAATTATCATTACAAATATATATATTTTTAGCTACTTTCGAGCAATAACATCACCTTGTTAACCATGGACAATTCACCCTTCCCAGGGAGCCAAGTTGATTTCAACTTTAATTTCGCTTAAATTTGTTTAGTAATTTATATTTTCTAACATTAAAAGAAGATGAAAATGTATTGACGCAATCAATTAAAAGTTGATTAATTTCGGGGATCTGTAAGACGGGAAATGTGTCGCAGCAAGCTTAAATATATTAATTTCTTAGACCAAGAAATGTAAATAGACGGCTAAAGCAAGAGAAATCTTAAACAAGAGAGGGAGTTGAA
The DNA here is from genome assembly GCA_018904265.1 of Lordiphosa collinella. NCBI lineage: Eukaryota > Metazoa > Arthropoda > Insecta > Diptera > Drosophilidae > Lordiphosa > Lordiphosa collinella. Next base: position 263,285 of record JAEIFV010000311.1, on the reverse strand, counting down.
GTCGAGTGCCCCGACTCCAAAATACCCTGTTCCCTTCATTTTATGTGTTTTGGCAGTTGACGATGCTGTATCCCTTGCTCCATAGAGCTAAATTGTTGTTCGGTGTTTTTGGTCCGATTTTAATGATCTTCCCAAAATAGATCCCAAATAGATTGATATATCAGTTTAATTTAAATGTATCAAAAATATTATAGCACTAATGTCTCTTCTAAGGCTCCAGATCAGTATTCTCCAATTATTTTCGTTCTTTTAAAAATTATTTAAATGGTTATCCAGGAGCTTTAAGCGCTCCAAAATCTTCGTCCTTTCAGACGCTGTGCATGCAGCCGGAATTCATAATGAACAAAAATATTGGTAGTATGTATCCCAATTACTATATTATTAAATCACAAACAATACCTTCCAGCAAATAATTGGAACATCGTCCTCCGACAGACAAAATTTTTCCAAGAATTGCCTCAAAAATGATAATTCCATCTGCTCTGTAAGCTCTTGGTTCATTTGATATTTTTTAACTCAGAAAGGAAAATTTTGGTTTCTTAGAATCGTCTGTTAAAGTATGCGGTGGCGTTGGGTGTTTATGGATATTTTAGGATATTAATGCGTTTATTTCCTGCTCAATCGCTTTGTCAGCTCGTTCAGCATTCATCGGAGCATTAAAGACTTTCTTTTTAAACCGCGGATTCTTGACACTGCCCAGTAGTTCATCTGACTACTTTTTATGTGCGAAATAAATAACGACTACACCTCTAAACCTCTAAGAATTTCATAAGTTCATAAGAATGAAGTCAAAAGAAGTGCGTCGTGGTCGACATGGGACTTCACACATCACATTAAATGTTCTTGGATACTGTAACGCCCTCTTTTTATAGCACGGATGTTGCTCGCCGTTTTCAGGGTTCGTCACAGATATTATTTGATTCTGGGACACTTGGCTCTTCTGTTTGCTGGAATCGTCCACCCGCCCAATGAGTAGACAAAGAGGATAGAGGGTATATTCTTGTTTTATAACTATTTTTTTCTCTTGGTGGTTATCAGGCTTTTTTATAAAGTAACGTGTTCTCGTTTCCGAGTGAAATAGAAATCGATTGTCTTTTCGAATGAATCTTCGAATCGTTATCGAATTTTAATTCCCAGCCATAAGGCAGCCTTGGCAGTTTCGATCGGGACTGCGCATGCGCTGATTCAAAATTGCGAACAGCTCGGTTTCATTTTGATCGTTTTTTTTTTCGTCGCTTGCAGTTTTTGATGTACAAATTTAAAAAAAAAGATTTTAAATCAAATTGAAGGCTCGATATGTCAATGTATACTTCAAAATCTCTTACAATATTTGGATGTTAAAAAAAAACTAGAAAAAGGCAAAAAACACCGTTGCCAAGAAAATTTGCATTTACTTATCATTCCACTCACTATTAGGAAACTTAGTTTTAATAAAACGGACATTGAGCTTTTGTAAAAATATATGTACTTCATTGGGGCTGAATGCTTCATTTTGGCTGTTGCATACTTTTGCTCATACTGAACAGCCGCAGCCGTAAACAGCGTTTTATGAAAATTTTGACTGTTGACGACTTGGAGAACTATTGGTTTGAACAGCCCGTCGCCATAGCATACATACTCAAACAATCGCTATATGCATACATACTCCATTTGCGATGGCGATTTTCACTGGCGCCCGACTTAATCACTCCAATTTTCTGCTTGATGGGTTGCCAAAAAATATCCCGAAGGCATAAATGAGTTATGCAAACCGGTTCTGTTCCAAACCGCTTATTCATGCTCGCAAACTGAATAATGGCTTAAAGCCATATATTTCTAATTCGAATGTTTAGTGCTCGAATATTAAGAGTTAACCAACGAATCGAAGCCGCGGTGGCTTTAAAAGAACTCCTTGAGCCAGTGAACCGAACCTAATTCCTGATCGGATTGCATCCGTGCTTTAATGGCCCTTCCTGTACTAAGTCTGGCCACTGCGCACTTTTCCCCCGCGACAAATTATTACTCAGCATGTTCATTGGTTCTTTTTATTCAGTAAATTCTAGCAAATTTCTCAGTTGTTCAGCAGTTCAATTGATCAGATTTTTATTAAATTTAATTTGCATCTTCGATTCAAAGCGGGCTTTGTGGCAGATTTAGTTTTTTCAGAACCGCTCATAATTTGCACTGTACTCGGCGTTCCATGACATCTCCTGAACTCGATTATTTAACACTATTTTCGAGTGAATGATGAGCTGGTGTGTGGACTTGTGTGTACTTCTGTTCTTATAAATCTCTTGAGGGGGGAATTCATGTCCGATTGTTTACATCCAAAGCCGCTGTGAAACTTGCTAAGAAAAATTCAAAAATGTTTATTTAATTTGTTTCCCGCCCAATCATTTCTCTTTGAATCAAAAAACAACGTTCCTTTTTTAAATTTATATTTAGTAGATTTTCATGTTTACTTAAATTAACATTTAAATTACTTAACCACATTTTGGATTACATTCTGTAAATATTTCTACTTGTTTTATTTAATTGTTGTACTATGCTTATGCTCGTGACACGAAACTGTTGTATGTTTTTGGTTTTTTGTTTAGTTTGTTTGGTTCAATGATTTATCAATACATATTGCTTAATGTTATGGACCTAACCGAAACTCAGAATTGACATCAACTTACAGACGAAGGCAAATGAAAAATAATTACAAAAATATTTTGTATTTCCCGTAACTATTTGCTAGGTTGAAGAAGAAGCCAACTACCTAGAAAAAATGTGAAATCGATAAATAGACACCAAGAGAGTTTGTTTGTAAAAATCTATGTATGTGTATATAATATATATAGCGAGTAGAAAAGTTGACTTAAGAACTAAGTTGGTTTGCGGTTTGAAAACTAGCTTTTTCTTTGCACTGGGCCGACCCTTTAGGGAGAAACTCTTAAACGCTTAAACTAAAACTGTTGGACTAATTCAAGTAGAGGACAGCGCTCGGATAGGATCTCATCTGAGTACTGTCAAAATGAGCAAATAAACTAATCGGACTTTGTATACTATTCATATATGTGTATAATATATAGTTTAGCAAAATTATTTATCACATTTGCGCTTGTATAAAAAAACACACACAGACACACACTTAAATTGGTTGGCGACGGCAATTCAAAGAAATCAAAGGGAAAACATATCGAAAATATATTTATATTTCTTGAAGGGGTTTTCCTTGGGAAATTTTGTTCACATTTCTCTCATGCTCATTCTCAGCTCTCTCTCTCCGCTCTGTAGGCTGTTTGGCGCTAGTTTTCACCAACGTCCGTCAAGTAATCACAAGTTGCGCTTTTTAGGAGCCTGCAGTCTCCTCCTCGACGGAGAAGACCTGGTATAATGGTTGAATGATGATGGGTTTATCTGGATGTTTACTGCGCCTGCGGCTGAATGTGCACGGTGGCCGTCAGTTTGGAGGGTTTCCCGCCTTCGCCGGATGACTGTTGTTGTTTTTGTTGTAGAAAAAATTGTTTAAGGACCTTGCACATGGTCAGGGCCAACATTTTCCAGGCCAACAATTGCTCTTCGGTGCTGGGTGGTAGCTCACTTGTTGCACTTTCGCCCGTTATTGTTGGCGGTCCCTCATAGTCGACCTGATCATGGCCAGCGGGCTGATTGCTTAAGCCCGGTCCATCCACCTGATCGCCGTCGGTTAAATCATTCGACTCCAAACTGGCCGCCGGTAGTGTCGCTTCCACATTTTCATCCTCATAGAATGGTATGGCCATGATTACGTAAAAAATATTTTCGGTTCACTTAAATTTCTATCTTCGGTTTTTGGTTAGCTAACGCACTCGGTAAGAGCTCTTGAACGACTGACTAGCTGGTGGCCGCAACACGCGTATTTATACCCGGGAAATGCAACCACCACCTTCAGCCCTTACCCAATGCCAGGAGCCCACCCTCCTCTTCAAAAGTCCGACCAGCTCGACTCTCACGTGAGTTTCACTCTCTCTTCACCAGCCACCCCTCTCGTTCGCGTAAGCTGTGCCGTAATGTCAGCTACTTTCTGACATTTGCCAACTTCATCACGTGCTGTAAACGTTTTTCAGAGAGAGAGAGAGAGAGAAATGAATGAGAGAGAGCTCACACTTGTGGCTTTCTACCTTTACGTAAGGCCTTACGTTGTAACGAAACTCGAACTAGGGGAAATTGTGTGGTTTACGTCTCGCACTTCGAATTTCGCTTGGAGGGGTTTTCGAAGTTACATTTTTTCTCTGGTTTCTGGTGTCCTTGACCAAATTTCTTGGATTTTCTTTCCTATTTTTCTCTTTGCCTAACTACATTGTTGGTTCTTATGTGCGTATATATGTGAGCACTGGACTTGAGCCTGACTGGCTTTTGGTGCTAAAACGTTTGAGTTTTTTTTTGTGGCTTGGGATTTTGTGACTAGAAAGTATATTTGAAAAGATGTTTGAGTATGTGACTTCAGTGTCAAGTCTTTTTCTCTTATTGTTTCAACTTCAAAAAAGCAGCTTGAATAAAGCCCCTTTTGAATTAAATAAAAATTAACCTTAAATTAAGATACATTTGGGAAAGCAGACTTGGGGAAATCGCTCAGTTTTGTTTTTTTAACATTGAAACTTTTTACCGATTCGAAATTACTCTCTCATTATATTGTATTGACTATTGAATCCACTTTATTACCATAATAAGCTTCTTTTTTTTATTTAATAAGAATTGATACACAACAAACCAAACCAATAATCAAGAATAGATTGAAATGTTTACCAAAAGCTATTAAGTTTTAACGTCAGAACACTTTAATTAGGCTACCCCATGAAAAGATTGAAAGAAAGCGACCAGGTCAAGTTAAAAGGCTATTTCACCTGTTCGCTGTGCTAAGCAATCAGATGACTACTCAGGCGCCTTGCTACAAGTGCAGACAGTAACTCAGCTAAGGAATCTGGAATCAATCAACCCAAAGTAAAGATTTGAATTTGGTTCGTTGACAATAGTAGGGGAACGCAATTATAAAGCCAGCTGCGCGAACGTTATGGTGATGAATTAATATCAATTTGTTCTCAGCTTGGCGAATTTTTGAAGCCATTTGACCTAAATTTCAAGCCGGTTCTGAACCGAATTAAACGTTACCAAACCGCTTATTTGTAATCTTTAAACGAACCGCGAACCCTACTCGCATCAGTTGGTAAATGCCAGGGATGCAAACCGATTGGTAATAAGGACTCGTTCGGTTCAGTGGTTCGCATAGTTTTTGAACCACCGGTTCGGTTTATAACATGGTTTTTGAAACCAACTGAACAGCGGTTTCGGTTCGGTTCAGTGGTTCAGTCTTTATTTATTATAAATTTAATGAAGGCCAGCTTCTGTTTTTGCAAATAACCCCGATCTTCTCTAAAATCTGCGCGGACAGGAATTCGCGACGCACCTCATGTTCTTGGATGCCGAAAATCTGTAAAATCTGAAGCCTTAAAGCCCATTCTTAATTTTAACGACCAGATATTTTCATATTTATTTTAAAAAAAAATGATAAAAAAAAATGATTCCCGCCGAACATAAACCCTAAGATAACGTCCCGAATGCTTAATCTCTTTCTTTCTAGACTTTCGATGGTAAGGCAGTCCAAAAGTTGTCAAAAATGCCTTTCTGTTCAAGGATAGTTTTTAATTTTGCCGAGTCTCAAGTCCAAGCCATTTCTTAAGTATAAAGCCCCAGTTTGCTCTAAAGTCTGCGCGGAAAGATATTTTTCCGAAGTTTCGAAGGAAAATCAGTCCGATAACGTGTTAAAAACTCCATTTTTTTTTTTGGATCGCCCTAATTTCACCCAATGTCAACTCTTAATGCCTTTTGTTTAGTATAACGTCGGAATTTACCCTGAAATCTGCTCGGAAAGTCATTTTTGTAGATTTTTGAAGTTTCGGCAAGTCCTAAACTTCTTTTTGTTCTAAGATTGCCCTTCATTTCACCAAACCTTAATCCTTTAAACCTATTCTGAAGTCTAACATTCAAAAATATCCTTAAATCTGTTCAGAAAGTAATTGTTTAGAACTTTTGAAACCGCAGAAGTTTAAAAAACAATAAACCTAGGTAGGACATACTATTTGATGAAAATTAAAGTAGGATAAAAAGTATAACGACCCGGGTTTTTGTTTGAACGAACTCTATTTGGTCTAGCTAATCCTTTAAATTTTGAAAATTTTCTCTGAGCAAGCTATTTTATACCGAAAAACTTTTTAAAATAGCCGAAGGTTTTGTCCCATACATGTCAAACGTGATTACATGGTCAACCGCACATAACCCCAACCTAATTTTTTTCTGGTTTTATAAATTGTTCATCTCTGTTTCAGAAAAAAGAAATTTTGCCGGATCTCGTCAGGTCATTTTACTTTTTCACCATAATTCATGGTTACAAATAATGAAAAAATAAATATTACTCAATCCTACAGCAGAGGCAGGCAAATAAAACATTCACATTTTTGCATTGGTGTGTGTGAGAGCAGCGCAAAAATTGCTCTCAATTTCAGTTGCAACAAATGCGTTGCGACGGAGTAAAATACGCCGCGCAGATGCGCTTGTTAAGCTCATACTGTGTGTATCGGAGCAGCGTGGCTTTGACCTTTTTCGTATGCACACAAGATAGGAATGTGCCTGCCCATCGGCAAAGTTGATAGCTTTTTTGGTGGCTAGTTAACTTCAGAGCTGGTGCCAACAGCTGGCGAAGGTGTCCGGGTGTATAAGTTTTTGAAGAAAAACTTTTTCATTAGGCAGGATTGAATCTTGCCCAGCAGGCAAACACTCTACCCGCTGCTCCACACCCGGTTACTTAACGATTACATTCGTTTAACTCTGTTTGGAAAGTTTATTTTCGGACCTTTGAAGGTAAGACACTCCGAAAAGTAGGCAAAAACGAATTTCTGTTTAAGGATCGTCCTTAATTTCACCAAGCTTTAAGCCATAAATAGCTTCTTAAGTTTAAATCGCGCGGAATGGAATTTTTTCAAACTTTCGAAGGTTCGCAAACTGTTTTAAAACTCATTTCTGTTCTTGGATAGCTCTTAATTTTAATTTATTTCAGCTTTTTAAGCCAGAACCTAAACAGGGGTTTGCTTTGATTAAAAAACCAAGTTATAAATCGAACCAGTGGTTTAAAGCCTTCATTAACTACTTAGCCGTATTAGTCCTAATTCACGAACGGTTTGTATCCCTGCATTTAACTACCATTTCACCATCTTTAAGAATAGTTTGCAAATATTTGTAGCTCGTTATGGTCATAATTCGGTTAAGTTTTTAGACAAAAATACATTTTTTTAAACTTTTTAAAAATTTTAGTCTTTTCTCAGGAACATTTTCGGAATTTTTTGGTATTTCTTCTTAATATTGTCAACATTCATTTTAAGCTGAACCACTAAACTGAAAACGATATAAAGTTTAAATCGATTAACTATTAAACAAGACTTTTTGTATAGCCTTGTTAACCTGGACTATTCAAAAATGAATCTTATATCAACCTTAAGCATGGATTACTCTACCCCCATTACGCCCACAAACTGATATAAACCAATTTTTCATTCATATGAATTATGTGGCAAATGCTTCGTTATTAATTAGACTCATTTACCACTCGACTCAACTGGGTTTTGTGTAACCATGAAGACACCTTAATTAAATGTCTGTTCCTCCCTCTCGGGCAGTGGATGGATGAGACAACCGCAAAGTCAAGTTTTTTGGCCAATTCAGAAGGGTTGTTATTGTTTGCTTTGGTTTTTTGGCAACCAAAAAATTTGCATATGAGTTTTTTTGTAAGCCCCCCTTGATGATTGAGATTGTTCTGGTCTCTGGGGAATTGTCATTTTAATTTCCATAAATCAATTTGTTAATTAGTGGAGTCAGTAGTCAGACAATGTGAACGATTAGCAGTGAGTTTGAGGGTTAACAGTGTTTTATGTAAGTAGAAACGAAAATGTAATAATTCTGACTTAGCTTCCCTTTTAACAGCACAGAGGCCAAGAGATTGAGAGAACCTCTTGAATATTTATTTAATTTTATTATATTTTCAAATCTTCTTATTTTAGTTTCCCCCTAAAGGTCCAACAAAACACAAAAATGCCTCAGTGCACAAATAATCCAATCTTTAATCCCATTTAGTTTTTGTATTCGAATCTTACTTTCAATTTATTTTGATAACTATAATAAAAAAATAATGCAGCGAAATAAATATTTTATATGCCATCCAAGTGAAAGCTTTAAAATGCTCTCAGCTTAAAGTCAGAATCCTGCCACTTGAGCCACTTTTATGAGACGAATCCTTCCCCACCCAAAATGGCAACCATTTAATGTCACTTGGGCGCAGCCATCAAGCATATTACGAGGACGTAGCTCCTGTTCCTCTTCTGGCTTCTGCACTTGTCTGTTGTTTGAAAAATAACAACAATTTACACAAACAAAACAAAAAGCGAGAGAAGAGCAGAACACAGCAACGCAACCACATGTGAAGTGTTTGGGGCTTGACTTTGACTTGAGGAGCCGGAGCTGGAAGCCAAGCCAAAGTGCATTCAGCAACAATTGTTGCCAGCTGTAAATAAACATGGCTTGCCCCGCCCACACATGTAGCTGCCACCTCCCCTTTGGATGCGTTGCTACTACCTAGTGATACTATTGCAAACAGCGAAATGATAATAAGGTATATAATTTAATATCAATCTGACAGCCAGAAGGCAACAAAGTGCGCCAAGCGATGACGACGACGACGACGACGCTGCTTTTTATGCTACACTTTTTTTCCGCTGTGATGATGCTCTACGAAACATGAGTTGGTTAAAGTTGGGCTTATGGATTATTTGGTCGAAATGTACAAATCTTTGGGAATGAACCACTTAACTGACAAACCATGTTAAGCTCAATTTAATCCAACTTCTGATGCCTATCGAATTTTTCTTGATTTCTTTTATTGCTTTTAAAGTGTCGTGTGGGTCGTGTTGTGTTTGGAAAACTGTTTAGCTGTTTTCTTGTATTCCTTGCAAGTCTTTTCTCATTGCTCCATATAAAAGAGTATTCGCAAGTCTGCCCTAAGAGTCGCCCATTGCAATTTCCTTACTTGTGTTCCTTAACCAGATTTTTTTCTGCACATGCCCTGGCGCACTTCACTTTTATATGTACATTGTCTGTCCTGTCTAGGTACTCAAATGCTACTCTTTCGTTTCTTTTCCTTTTTTTTTATTTTTTTGTTAACTAAATAAATGCAGTTTGTTTGCCTGCACTTGTTGTTTGTGTTGAGCCAAGCAGAACATTTCCATTTGAATGTTCTTTTAAGCGAAAACAATTTCTTCTTTGTTTTGCTTTTGAGCATCTCCTCTACCCAGATTCAGGTAAGTGATACACACCCCCCAGACAATGCACGGAGTGGAGTTTAGCAAATTAGATCATGGATTTTGATTTTGATTCTATTATTTTTTGTTTCTCTTTTTTTTGTTCATTTTGAGGTTATCCAGTGTGGATGTCATTATCAGGACCTGCCCACCTTTTTACCTTTTCTTTTCTTTTGTTGTTCTTTTTTCTTCGCTTGGCATTTTATTTTACATTTTTTATGCATCAACTATAAAAAAGTTTTTACATTTTTTTATGACAGTTATTTCTTTTCTCTCCTGGTCTTTTTTTACGTTTTGTGGTAACAAAAGAAGTTTTTTGACGGCGAGTGCATTATGTTTTGGACTTACGGCGAGAGAAGTTGATTACGTTGATTTGTGAAATTGATTTGCTGGTGGGAAAGGGAGAAAAGGGGGAATCAGGTACATTCGTTTATGGCATGTGGCAGGGAAATGTTATACGTGTGGATTTCTGCGGTTGTAAAATCCATGTTGAAAATGTTGAAGTTGAATAAACTTCAGTTGGAAAATTAAATAAATCAAATTATAGCGACTGTCATAATTGCGTGTGCTTAAATTAAGTATAAATCTTTCTTATAATCAAAATCGATCGTTAATATTACTGAAGTAAGAATTCTTACACGACTTCTGCTCATTGAATTCTGAACTGTTTCTATTACTTTGGTTATGGAGTAAAACTGAACTTTGGACCTTAGTTTAACCTTCTCGGCGTTTGGATCTTTTCATCCTATTTTCAAACCTAGCATTAGGATGTAACACAAGGCAACAAAACTCGACTTTTTCCAGTATATGGAAGGTTGGTAGTGATTCTAAATGATTTTCGTGTGCTTAGCAAGACTGCGTTTTCAGAATTTGTCCATAACGTCGAGATTTTTGGTAATTTGAGCTTAAAGTTGCTAAAAGTGCCTATTTAACCTTTTTTAGGAGCGTTTTCCATAAAATCTGTTGTTTGGGCTCTCTTTAATACTATCGGAAACCACTCCTTAGCTTTGAAATGAACTATCCCAAACAGTTCTGCGATTTTTTTCAATGGAGATATACCTCTTTTAGCACTTTTGTAAGAATCCAAAAATATTCTATATTTTTCAGGTGCCCGAAACTATGCAAAGGGTGGTGGAGACTCTAATATGTTTTCGTTTCCTAAAATTGGGCTGGTCATATGTAATAAACCAGCAGCAAAATACTAAAAAAAACCTCTCAAGGCTATTCAGTGAGAAATTCCACCAGGATATCAAAGAAATGGAGAAAAGGTACCCAGGAAGGTGGGCTTTAACATTATGGCATATTCCTATTAATGCTTAAAGAGAGACGATAACAAAAAATTTCATAAACGATAGCCAAAAAAGGGCAGATTTTAAAAAACTGAATAGCCTGAATAAGCTTGTGCTGTTTTTTTTTTATTTTGTTGCAGGTCCATTACAAATGACCAGCCTTCTTTACTGTTTTTAGGAAACGAAAACATATTAAAGTCTCTACCACCCATTGCATACTTTGGGGCACCAGCAATAAAAAGCAAATTTTTGGACTCTTACACAAGTGCTAAATGAGGTATATCTCCATTGAAAACAAGAAAGATAGTCGGTCAAGCCCGACGATAACTTACTCTGTACCTGTGAAGTGTAGAGGCCGGTGCTGCCCATAATTGTTTGTTTTCCTTATAACTCGAATATCGTTCATCCGATCTTTAAAATTCCTTCAGCGGATTGGATAAAGAATCCCGAATACTAAATAAGTCCAGAAGGTTCTAACCGTCTATCTATAAAACTGTGGGAGATATGACGTTTTTGATATTGCGGGGGCGGGAAAAAGGGGCGTGGCCAAAAATAAACTTGATCTGCCTGCAAGTATAAGAAACATATGTTTCATACATGTCAAACCTCTATCTCTTACCATCTCTGAGATCTGATTGTTCATACGGACAGACACTTTTGCACAAACCTAATATACTCTGTGTACCTCAGGTACAGAGTATAAAAATCGCAGAATTGTTTGGGATAGTTCACTTTAAAGCTAAGGAGTGGTACTTTCCGATGGTATCAAACTGAGTCCACACAATAGAATGGATTTCCCTAAAAACGCTCCTAAAAAAGGGTTAAGATAAGCATTCTTAGCAACTTTAAGCTCAAATTACTAAAAATCTCGACGTGATGGACAATTTCTGAAAACGAAGTCTTGCTAAGCACACGAAAATCATCTAGAATCAATACCAACCCTTCAATATACTGGACCTAGTTGCCTAGAGTAATTTGAACAAAAATCTACTGTTGAAAGCGTAAATTACACAGCCCGACTGTGATTTTGGTGCAGGTCTATTTTGATCAGTTTATGTTAATATAGATTGCACTGAACAAAACTGCATCATTGGTTTCGTTCTATCAACTCTTGTTTCCAAGATATAGCGGAAAAACCATTTAGTCGAAGTTTTGGCACTCTATGTTTAAATATCTGGATTTATGAGCTATTTGCGACAGAGCACATTTCAATGCATTTGTATACCCTTGCAGTTATCAGTTTGTATACCCTTGCAGTTTGTTTTTCTAAATAACACTACTTTTCTGACCTTACTTTTCTATGGGAGCTATACTATATAGATGTCCGATTTCGACCAAACTTAGTGCAATCATGGAAAAGCATAACAAACTGTTAAATACGAAATTTGGAGGCGATCCCAATTAAAACAAGAAAGTTTTTCTCACTAGAACTTCCTTTTCGTCCGATCGTTCCTATGGCAGCTATATGCTATAGTCATCCGATTTTGACCAAATTTTGTAGATTTAAAAATGGCTGCTATATGCTATAGTCATCCGACCAAACTTTATAGAATCGTGTGGGAGCATTCCAAATGGGTTCGCTGCAACATAGTAGTTTAATGGCTTCAGGTGGAAGTGTAAAACGTTTTCTTTTCTGAAGTATTAACAGCCCTATTAAATAGGTCTAATAAGTTATTGGTGCGGTTTTATTCGCGGGCTTGATGCAATCTACCGGTGCTCTATTCTTAGGACAAACAAACATCTGGCTTCATTGCACAGTGGTTGGACTTGTACAGAGCCGCGGCCATAAATATTTCCCGTTGAGATATCGTTATGAAATTTTCCCCAAAAATCTAAAAAAAAATTTTTAAATACGAGGTAATACGCGATACGCGATACTTTTTGAACACACCTCGTATATAGTAAACAAATTGGCTGCATCGAAGGACTATATCCTATAGCTCACATAGCACCGTAGTAAGGCTTATATGGCTATGGTGCGCCAAAATACTTCCAGTAGAGTTGCTGTGCAATGATAAAAATTTAGATTTGTCTCTCTGTGGTAGTTATCTTTGACCTGGTATAAAAGCGTCTGAACGCAAAAGAAGTGTATTGATTAAATCTGTATTTGTCAATATGGGAGACGTCTTCCGAGTATGTCGCAGCCGGCACTTCTGTATTTCTTTGTTGTTGGACTCTGCAGCTTCCTCTGAGAGCTCTCCAATCGACAGCAGCGCGTGCTCTATCACCTTCGCATCGTGAATTAAAATTATATGCACTGCTGCTGGAAGATAGTACCATGGATATATTTTTGTCAACTGCTTAGCAGTATCCTACGCATAGATTTCGAATAATTTAGCATTAATGGAATATCCTGATGCTAAGGCTTGCAATATCGTTGCGCATCGGGCTATCACTGATTCATCAATGCCTGTAATATCAGATGCCAAACTCAGGTTACCAAAAAATTTCCAATCAATTTAATAAAGTTTTTTCTAGTAGACTCTGCAGCTCGACTTCTGCATATTTTTTAGGCTAAAACTAAACTTTGAACTAAAACGTTTAGCTTCTGTTGTGTCATTTGAATATCTTTATGTTTTAAATTTGAAAACTTTCCCGCAGCTTGGAAATATTTTGCAAGAAGCTTCACTATTTACAAATTCACGTCGATTAAAAGCAGTTACAAGAAGCGCCTATAGAAAAAGAATACATAAAAATGAGAAAAAAAATTAAATGCAAAATTGTCTACAAACACAAATGACGAACATAAAAGAAACATCACAAAAACATAGGAAGAGCAGCAGATTGCATCGCAAATTTGACCTTGAAAACAGTAAGACAGCTTGAGTTTATACATGAATATACCCAAATCAGCAAATATCAGCAGCTATCCTTAACATTTTTATTACCTTAAAACATTGACAAATACACTGATAGCACTCATAAAGGGGGGATCGGGGGGTAACATAACTAAAAGTCTATTTAAACATGAAAATGACGTTCACAAAATACACAAAAAAGGTATAATCAATCAAAAATACACAACAATTAATAAATCAATCAAATTCATTTCACAAGAAGAATTTATTAAAGTATAAATACCTGCAACTTTAAAATTCTAAAATTTTTAAATAATTGAATTCGGACCTCTCTAGCGAACGTTTGACCCACTTTGAAATGCAATTTTGTTTTCACGAAAAGGTTACTTAAGGCCGCTGTGTGCAAAATTGAACACGTGTTCACGCTTTGCATTCTATTTTTAGAATGTCACGTTAGGTTTCCGGAAAAACTGTTTTGCCATTAAGAAATTTGGACAATTTTGAGACAATATGTTCACTTTTTTACTAAATATTCATAGATGGAATTTTTGGAATTTTTGCCTATGGGCGCAACCACTGTGCATTGTCTTTAACAATTTTTTTTTCTACTTAAAAATCAACAAGAAAAGTAAAACGGATCTTTTGTTCGTATCACTTTTGCACAGAAAAAGGGGTCACTTGTCCCAATGTGCATTGTAATAGACTGCAAATATCTTGGAACGGTCTGAATCAAGTACTTTACGATTTAAATACAAGAGTTAGTTTTGTGCCTTAAACAAGTTTATTTGGACTTAACCTGCAGGATATGTCTTACATTAAGATTTGATTGATTTTAAAAACTGTACAAAATTTTATATACTCGGATAAAGTATTTTTAAATACCCCAAATATATTATTTAGTTATTTCAAAGTGTAAAAGTAAAACTCTTCACTTAACGAATCAAATGAAAATCTAAGCTTCATTTTGTGATGATTTTTTTAGACAATTTTTTCCCCTCAATTTATTAGCTGTCTAATTTTTCTTTCTGCAGCTTTTTTGATGACTTAAGCCAAGTGTCTGGACTTGAATTTATTGCTTGGGCGATATGTTGCTGCCCTTATGTAATTTATGCAAATTGTTGCCTTTTCCTTCCATCATTCCAAAAGCCAAACCACAATTAATTTTACAGCTAGTTGTTGTTGCTGCTTTTGTAGTCCAGGCGGCGGCAGTTCAATCATATGCCTAATCCCCACAGATGCTACTCCTGCTCCTGCTGCTGCTGCTGCTGCCTTTCTTTATACTTCAGACCTTTTGTTATCTTTGGGGTTTCATTATAATCGAATTTGGAACGATAAACTTTACAATGTCCGTTTCCTGGCATTTAGAAACTAAACTAAATAAACATTTTTGGTCCGAAAACATCAAAAGCATCTAATTTATGGTTCGTTAGGTCAAGTCCTTGTCAGCAAGTCCTTTTGTCTGCCCTGCCCTAAGGACGAATCTTATGCAAATGCTGGAAGTGTGGAAAACTTGCGTATTCATCTTCATCACTTTGGAGCCATTTAGTTTAGCTCCGGCTCTTTTGTATAAGGTGTTGGCTGTGGCTCCAATGGGGCAAGAATAATTTCTTTTTGATTTGCCCACCCAACAAAAGAACTGTGGGAAAAATGTCCGACCACATGTGAGGGCGCTCACAGTGGAAATTTATGTGTTGTCCAGGGATTTTGCCATAAAAAAGGGACAGCCAACTTTTGAAGAAACCGCCCGATTAGAGGTCGTTTTTTGGGGGTGGCAAGCCAAATTTGAATGAATAGGGCACTTTTTACAAAAGATTCTTCGTGTTTTGGTGTGTGGTCAAATAAGCATAAAAGGCGACAAAAGTGCCACTTGGCCATTGTCAATTCTGTTTGCTGCGAACACTTTAAAATTCTTGTCTACTTGTTACTTAAATGATTAAATGTCACTTTTCCTGGGAGGGTTGTTTACCAAATGTCTTCAGACATTGTTTATATTAAATGTTTTATGACCAGAACAGAGAAATTTGTAATGTTTCGGTTGCATTTTTATTGTCAGCTCAGCATTTAATTTAAATTATATTGTAGAAACGTAAATGGTGTTTTTATATGCATCCCTCGCAGTATTAACTTCTTTTCATTTTTGTTTTTTAAATCGTTTGCCATCGTTTTGATATGTGAGATACTCTTTTATTTGGAAGGATGGTTAGTCTATGTGTAAGGTTGAAAGATGAAGATAACTGTGTGGTTAATTTTTAAGCCCTTGCTAAATTGTCTGTAACGACTAGAAGGCTGCGCTTCACGACTTCTTAAATTAATTATATCCATAACTAGCTGGCTTAATAAGGTGATCTCCCCCTCAATTTAACTTGAGACAAAAAA
This sequence comes from Lordiphosa collinella, assembly GCA_018904265.1. Lineage (NCBI taxonomy): Eukaryota > Metazoa > Arthropoda > Insecta > Diptera > Drosophilidae > Lordiphosa > Lordiphosa collinella. Next base: position 247,478 of record JAEIFV010000311.1, on the reverse strand, counting down.
TTATATATTAATGCTACCCATATGTGAGAATCAGTTTAATCAAAACGTTCGATTGAATTCGTTGCAGTCTACTCTTGATCCACTAATATTTTCTTTGATAATTTCTTGATTCTTTTGTGAAATTTTTACTTTTTGATGTTTTGCTTTTTTTTTTAAAATTAATTTCACAGTTGTTTCCAAAAAAAAATAATAAAAAAAAAACTTTATGACAGCGGTGGGATTCGAACCCACGCCCTTTCGGACTGGTGCCTAAAACCAGCGCCTTAGACCACTCGGCCACGCTGCCTTGTGAAAAGCAGCTTCCAAATCTTAAGTACATTTACATATAACAAAGCGTTTGATTTTTTAACTCGGACCTCGGTATACTGATTATGACTACTGTATAAATGAAAGATTTCTTCTACGTTTGTACTCAAAACGATTGGTTAGAGATTTATGAATGAACACAGTCGATCAGTACAGCAAGCGTGATAAGAATGTGTGAAATGAGTTGTCAAATTTTGCTTATCATAAAGAGACAAATATATTAGTCATGACTATAGTCATGTTGATGTTTCGTATTTCATCATCTAGCAATTTTTTGTGTTTCTCACTCAATCAAGTCTAAATGGTTATATTACCCAGTTAAAATAGGTTGCCAACCATTTTGAACAGATTAAAAAGTGCAAATCGCTTCCAAGCCTTCTCAAACTGGAGCTATTTTTCGTGCTTTCTGTCAACGCCGTTGCGACTTTGTGAAATATATTAAAGTAATTCCAAGCCAAAAGAAGCTTGATATGCCTTTGGAATGCAATTTAAAAAAATTTGGTACACCTCAAGATGAGGTCCTCAACAATCTAGGGATGACGAATTTATCTGACTCCGAAGAACATAACTTGAAAGGCTGTTTTTGGACCTTTTTTAAAAAAAATCTTATTTGAAAACGGAAATAGTTATTTAAATTCTGTTTTTTAAATTGTATTAAGAGCATATTGAATTAAAAGAAAAACCATTGTACGAGGGCTTGTTAAAAAGTTGTCGGCCTTCAAAGTTGGACATCGAAAAAAAAGTATTCTGCTGGCGGCACGAATAATTCCACTTCGGATCATCTGAAATGGAAAAATAGGGGAAAGTTAACTTCGGCCGAAGTTTTGTATACCCTTGCAGTTTCCATTGAAAACAAAAAGTTTTTCTAAGACTACTTTTTGGACCTATGGGATCTATACTATGTAGATGTCTGATTTCGACCAAACTTGGTGAAATCATGGAAAAGCAAAAAAATTTTTCTCACTAGAACTTCTTTTTCGACCGATCATTCATACTGCAGCTCTATGCTATAGTTATCTGGTTTTGATAAAACTGTAAAATTGTGTAAAAGTATATAAAATAATTGTATGCCAATGATAAGGAAGTTTTCATTAAAAACAAAAAAGTTTTTCTCCCTAGAACTAGTTTCTCGACCGATCGTTCCTATGGGAGGTATAAGGACGTTTTCATTAAAAACAAAATAGTTTTTCTCACTCAGACTAGTTTTCCGACCGATCGTTCCTATGGCAGCTATATGTTATAGTCATCCGATCCGGCCGGTTCCGACAAATGTGCAGCGTATTTGTACCAAAAGACTTCGTGCAAAGTTTGGTGAGGATAGCTTTAAAACTGACGGAGGAGATCGCATAGAAACAGACGGACAGACGGACAAGGCTAAATGAACTTAGCTCGTCATGCTGATCAAGAATATATATACTTTATGTGGTCGGAGATGCTTCCTTCAAAGCGTTACAAACATCCGCACAATTTTATAATACTCTCTGCAAGGGTATAAAAAATAGAACAAAATTTTTAAAATTATGATTGAAATAGGGGCCATAATGGTGACAATTCTGCGTCGATTGCACTTTGTTTTATCAAAATCGGTTCAGAACTACGGGCGCAATCAGTGCCGCCAGCTAGAAAAACGTGGTTTCGAGATAAACGCGTTTAAAGTTTGCAGTTGCTAGGCAAATCGGGTCTTTTTGGGTCATTAAAAGGGCTATATCTTCTAAAGTATTTCTAATTTAAAAAAAAAAACCTTTTAGGACGATGATTTCAAATATCCAAGCTATAAAAATATGCAAAAAAAAAAATTGAAAAAAATAGTTGCCAAGCAGCAATACCCCCTTAAGATCTTCTTCATGAAGCATCTTGTACTTCAATCATGAGCAATAATATGAGTGGCTTAACTAACTGGTTCACATGGATTTTAAAGCAATGGTTTAATTCCGGTTCCGTGGTTTCGGTTTGGTCCAATGATTCGGGCTCGCTATATTATCGCTCCTGTTCCCATTTTGAGGTTATTGAACTTGCAAAAGTTTTTATTTCCTTTATATGAATTCTCATATGAGTTGGATGTCAAAATACTCATATGTGAGCTCAGGCAATCTATTATCAGAACATTTTTCTAATCTAAGCTTCAGAGATTGAATATAACCAAAGATTATACAATGAATAGATCGGTCATCTCATACAAAAACCAAAATTTTATTTGGCGGGTCCTGCTGGTGGAACCCGCATTTTGCAATAGAACCCACACGCGCAACTGCTTTAATTTGTGAAATGTCGTTGTGTCAAAAATTGGCTGCATAGCTCTGAGGGTAGACTGTTAAATCGCGGCGTCCCATTTTGTACTCTGGGCTGTGGTGGTTCGAATCACAGTAGAGTTCTTATTTTTAATTTTTTTTATACCCTTGCTAAAGTTATTATAAAATTGTCTGGATGTTTGAAACGCATAGAAAGAAGCATTTCCGACCGACCATTTTACTCTTAAGCGCGGTGTCCACTCGGCGCGAAATGGCTGCTATATGAAAAACTGCACATAAAACAATCTGCTGCGTTAATTTTTCGTGTCGCGATTCCGCAAACAGTATCCACTCGAAACGAAAAAGATTACGTATTGCCACTACGTTCTGTTACCAATTACGTAGCGATTTAAGTGCTGTTAACGCCTCATTTCGCTCGAAATTATGAGAGAACGAATCGAATCGATATTTCGCACGGAATTGTAAGAAAAAAACAAATAGTCAAAATGAGTGCACCAAAAAAAGAATCTGCCAGAAAGCGACGATCACAGGCATTTTCTGATGTTGATAAACTTTAATAAACGCAGTGAAAGATAAGAGCGAGTGGGAAGCTTTGCAAAAGTGGTAAGTCATGTCGCTACATGTTGAAACATTATTTATATATAAATTTATATATTTCAAGTGATGGAATTCAAGACTGAAGGACAGCAATCGGTGCCACACCAATACACCATCTGCAAAGCGCTTCCTGACAGGTAGCGCAGGTGGCGTTCGTTTGTATTAACCTTCTTTGATTAAAAGTTCGCGGGCGCAACCGACCGCCGAAGAACAGTTCGGTCGAGCAGTTCTTCATTTATCACTGTTTCAAACATTGTATCGTTGGGATTGGTCTGCTCTGTAAATATCGTTATTGTCTTCGGACAGAAATGCCAATTGTCGTTGTCATTTTCTTTCTGGTTACACCGCTTATGAAATTTATGCACCGGTTTCACTTCTTCTTAGTTTGTCCATTTGGATCTGTCCAAATGAACAGCGTATCAAATGGCATTTATTTCGATATTCAAAATTTACCCCATTTTCGAGCACAAAACAAAGGTTGTTCATTTGTTCACAGCTGTAACCACTTATGCACTGAAACACCCGAAAATACCTGGTTGCCTATCTCCCGATTCTCTCAACAGTAGACTTAGCTTATGATTGCTGACTGTCTTTCTATGCCATCACAACCTTAACCAGTCTGGAACTGCAAACGGCAATTAAAGCAAACACATATAATCAATGCAACTAGTCTCTTTTTGGACTTAATGGTTAAGCTTTAAGGCTTAAGTTCTAAGAGAGAAAGCTTAAAGGTCGTTAAATTTAAACGCAAGCATTCAAACATTTATTTGCCTACTATGCTTTTTTTCAATTTTCGGGATTTTCAGCATGACGACTTTATTTTTTTGAGCTGGTCTTAAGAAGTGTTTTGTTGGCCTAACTAAACGCTACAAAATAGCTCAAGACAGTAATGTAAAATTCCTAATAGCTTATGAGATATAGACCTGAAATAATAAACTTTTTTTTTTTTAAATACCTACGTTTTCCTATGATTTTTATGATTCCATTACAAAAAAACCTTAGCCAATCAAACCAAACCTAGCCTGTAGTTTTCTACTACCTTAAGTTCTTTTCAAATTTGGTCGGTCTCGTTGGTATCAAAAAATTCTGTTGAAAAATGCTTCACAGTGTAATTGTAAGAAACAGTTGAGAATTGTGAGGGCAGATTTCTGTAACAAAAATTTGATATTTTCATAGCAATTCTGTATAAATTCCATCCCGTGTTGTATTTGTAGCTCTTACGAAAAGTGTATGCCCACAGTCATCTTTCTGCTTTACATTTTTCCCCCGAAATTGTTCAAAATAAAAATGGCACATTAAAAGTAATTTTTTATATCCATTTTATTTGCAATTTTACTTTTTAATTTTTTCTTATATTTTCCTTTTTTCCAGCGAGGGATGTTTGGCTACATTGTTGCATAGCTTTTTTATGGCATCATATTTTTTTAGTTTCATTTTTTTGACTGTTTGATTGAAAGCTGCATGCGGCTCGTTTAATTTTTAATACAAAACGTTGAAATTTCCGTTTTTCCCATTTGGATAAAACGTTTTTTAATATGCCACATAAATTTGAAGGATTTGCTGGAAATTTATTGTGTAGCAATTGGGAAGCAACTTGATGTCAAACATCAAATAAATTTTGTGATCATAAAATTGTCTACGCCAAAATCCATCTAATATATCAAATCAGGTTTGCCGTTCAGGGCTTCCTCCCTAAGGCTGAGGGCGTTTTACCAATTATGAGCAATTGCCGGCGACACACCTTCCTCCCCACACAAAAAACCCACCGCCTGCACATACTCATGATAATTTATCGCACATGGCGAGCCAGTGACTGAGAGTGTTAAGAGTCTCATATGAATTTAGATGTATGTGGAAATTTACTTTTGGGCATTGTCTTTATCCCTTTATTGGGGAATGGCGATGATTTGCAGCCGCTGCCACTAAATCAAGCATGGAGTATTAGATCACAGGCTGTAAGGATAATAAATGAATTGTTTATGAACTGACAAAGTGGAGCAGAGACGGATGGGAGTGGTAGAAGAATGTTGAATGAAAGTCCATCATATTGCGTCTTGGCTTAAAGGTTGTTCTTACTTCCCACGCTGTATTCTCTCTTCCCACACCCAACCCCTTTGGCTCACATTACCACTCCATAAAAGTCGCAACCAAAAATCAAAACAAAAATCAACTGGTCATCGAAATGATAGCACTTTGCCACCACTTTCCATCAATATTTGACCAACATCAGACAATTAATAACAAATTAACATGATGGTCACATGCCCTAACCGGAAATGAACCCTGAACGGGACAAACCGTAATATAATAAATTTATTTGTACAAAAATTAAGCGAAAAATGCTCGAGTATTGTGTGAAGTTGGCCTCAAATATTTACACTACTCATTGGGGAAAAACTCCCTTGGAAATGTTTGAAAACAACAACAGACCAGGTCCAGTTTCAGTTGCATGCTCCTTGTTCCTGGGTCACGTGCTTCAATGCACGTGTCCCTTTTAATGACCAACGAATTGTGAATGAAGAACAAAAAAATCAGAAAGTAACACGACGGAGGCAGCAGCGCCCACGCAAGGTTTCTTTGTATATTGAAATCCAATTCAATGAAATTGTTGCCACGCTCGAGTTCCATTAGACAAAACCAATCACAACAACTGGACGAAACACGACACACGAACCACTCAATTGTTGGTCAGTTGAAAATATTTCGACAATTTGCATGACCAACCCAACCACCCCCCCCGGCATTCGCCCTTGCCCCTTCCGCATACAAAGGAATATGTCAGCCATCAATTGAACTCTTTTTTGTTTGTTTCTGTTCGATCAATGGCCATACACATACTTTTGTGGGCCCATTTTAATTGAGGACTGTGTGGCGACGTGTGGGCAGTCCGGGAACAACAAATATAGCAACAAACGCCTGACAATTGACAGACGCCATCAGGGAGGAGGAGGTCGAAAAAGCATGGGTAAGTTGAGAAGCGTTGCGGCAAGGCCTTGAATTTCATCAGCATTGGGAGGCTGCATAAAATATTTAATGGTTTCCACAAGCTCAATGCGAATGAAAGTAACCAGTGAACAATAATAAGTGGATTCAACTGATTCTACAGCATACAAGTAAATCCATGAAACAAAAGGCAGAATTCTTAAGAAAGATTTCTTAAGAATCAATAAAAAATAAAATAAATAAACAATGTGCGAGTGTACTTTCATTTCTATTTTCTTTTATTTCACTACTTTGAAAGTCAGAGATTTTTCCAAGTGTTATGAAAGGACTTCCATGCCCTTATGAAAATACTTTCCCAAAAGCGAAATCGTTGAGGAAATCGGAAAACGGTTCAACGATCTACCTTTAGACAATAATATCGCTGCAGCAGCTTCTTCTACTGTATCAAAATGCATACTGAGCTTACACTTTCGTTGGTAAAGAGAATATTACAGTCGGACTTGGCAGACAATTTTACATGTGAAGTCAGGCTATTATAGGAACATCAATGGTGTTTTTGGATATTTCAAGGGTATGAACCTGGCTTTAAGTCGAACCCAGCCGCAAACTCGTACCAGTGAATCGAAGCAGAAACCGATCTGATTACACTGTGCAGCACTAAAAAGTTGTTCGCGTCGAGATCAATATATTGTAGGGCCTGTTTTCTCATCCTCCTGTTTTTGCAAATCTACGTGAGCAGTGCAAATTCACCAAACCCACCTACACTCAGAGAAATGAAGAACGAATCGGCGAGAAGGAATTCTTCTTGGATTCAAAATGGTTTCTTCTTGGTTTTTTAAGAAGAAATCTTCTCGAATCCGAGAACACAATCCTTCTCGACTTCTAGCTTAATGGCGAGGGAAGTGCGGGGAGCCAAGAAACGGAGAGCGGGAGCAACAAGCAATGTCGGTTATCATCGTACGTTACTTTGATTCATTCACTGTAACGTTGCGATTTTAACTAATTTTCCACAAACCGCATCAAACAGTGCATTTATCAGGTTGCATTGGCTGCTCTTGAACTGCTGTTCTTCAGACCATACTCGCTTCGTCGCTTAAGACAATTCTATGATAAAAAAGTGGATCTTCAGTCATCTTTTGTAAGGCCCATTCAGCAATCAAACGAAGTTGTGGAAGGTCACCCAGCATAAGCTCTTGTACCAGCTGTATTTTGTACGTTTTCATTCAGGGGTCCTTATGTAAGATCTCCCGGTGGTCGAATAACACAAACCCCATTGTTGACACTGGCTGAGACAGCAGCAATATTCTCCTCGGTACGCACCGGAGAAATTCAACGAGCCGCCACGAGTACAATCGCTCAGAGCTCAAGGCTTGTCAAACTCGAGTATTGCCCTTACTCATACTTAAGTTGACTCAGCGCTTCGGCCGCGAGTCGACGCAAAGTCCCTTGTTACAAAATCGAAGTTCTGATGCGAGCGCGAATCACCAAGAGTTCTTGTAGCCGAAGTCAAAGATCTGCTGCGAGATGTTACGATCAACGCTTGTACACAATCGACACAAGCACACAAAAAACAACAATTTGTGAGAGCAAAAAAGATAGTGTAATGGCCTATTTTTTGCATTTGTATTTTGATTATGCTTTCTCTTTCCTTCTTGTAGTATGTTGTTGCTTGAATATTTCAAAAGACAACAACAATAGCATAAGAGGCTTGTCGAAGCTCGCCGTCAACCAGCAGAGTACGTACGAGTAATTTCTGTTGCGCGTAACAAGTAAACAAGAGTAGATTGTCGAAAAGACTTGGCTATTGCTGGCAAAAGGCTTATATTGACTCGTAGTATGAAAAGCTTTTTCATATTATTACTCGTACGAAGCAAAGAGCTTAATGTGCTTGCAATCATTTCGAGTGTGTCGAACCAAGGCGACAAGTCCCACCAAGCCAAGTTAACGCACGAGTGTGATCGAACATTAAAGTCTTGTTGCAGGTCTCTGGTACGCACTCTCCGCACACTGGATGGTTTATTAATGTCCAGTAAAGTGAAACTGGTGCGAAGCTTGGACACCATAGCTTGAATAGCCAGTGCGCTGGGTAGATTATGACGACCATAAAAAGAAACCTCATTTGCAAAGCCCATATCTCTCAGAACACGAATTTAGATCGATGATTCGATGATTTGCAAGCGCTGTTCGTTTAATTCATGGTAAGAGCCTTACTGAGCATTTTTGGTGTTGCCACATGTTACAAATTACGCGAATCGTGTCCAAAAATGTACACTGAAAAACCAATCAGCATAAAATGGCCCTGTGCTGGGATGCCGTCTTCTTTTTTAACAACATTGAAGTTTTCATCTTTTGATCGGATTCTTTATCCACAACTTTCGTAATCGATTCCTCTTATAGTAATAGGCCTTCAAGCATGAAGAATTTACAGCAAAATTCTTATGAATTACAATTTTTCCAGTCAACAATCGTAAATATTTTTCATTATATCGATAAAAACCAAAAAAGAACATTTCATAAGAGTCAAAACTAAAACAAGTAAGAATGTCGGTGAAGCCCGACTATATTTTTATGACTTTCCATCGTTGTAAACTTTTGCTGGTTTCCTACACGATTGGTAATGAAACGTTGCAACGTATATCGGATGTCGTTGATCTTGGAATTATTTTTGACTCCACTCTGAGTTTCAATAATCATATCTCATATTTCGTTAATAAGGCAAAACGTTGGTCGAAGGAATTTAATGATCCCTACACCACAAAACTAACCTTCGTTTTCCATCGTATTCCACCAGACTCTTGCTTATCGATCTTCCCTCGCTAGCTAACCGTAGAACAGTCTTAGGTGTTTCTTTTCTTTATAAGTTAATTATTGGTGATGTAGACTCTTCTGAAATCTTAAGTCGCCTTAAGTTCTCTGTTCCTTCCAGGCCAACTAGAAACTATTTACCGTTAATTTTGTCTAGATGCACAACTGGTTATGCCCAGCACAATCGTTTTGGAGTCTTCTGTCAAAATTATTACGATCTTTATCACTTACTCTCAATAGATCTCTCTTTCTCTTCTCTTTAAAAACGTCTCTATATACTTATCTCCGGGAAAGTCTCGGAGTAGGGGCATAGCTTGCCGGACTGTCTTGTGAATCTTTCGGTTGTTCTTTTATTTTATTTTAGTGTATTTATCTAATTTTCTTTGTTTTTTGTTTAAATTTTAAAGTATAATTCTTAAATTAATTCAACGTAAAGTAAAATTTTCATACAAATTTTGAAGCAAAATTTTTATTTTTACTTTTCCTCTGTCATTTTTTGTATAAAAATTGTACATTACATCGAATTAATTCACATCTGGATACAGGCCTTAACTCAAAATTTTGTAGTTTTCTATTTTATTTTTGATTTTGCCTAAAGGTCAGTATCCAGCACAACGAAAAGGAACAATTCCTGTCAAACTTCATATTAAAAAAACTATGCCTGGAATTTTTTGTTTTTGTTTGTTTAGTATCCAGCAACATGAACGAAATCCCCCGAGCATCGGTAATAGGAGTTGTTTTTATTGATGTTCTTGTTGGTCTGCTCCGAAAATCAAATGTCATGCCCACCGCTGGCTTAGACCATAAAAGATTAACAAATTGGTTAACTATGGAATTGGCATCAGAAAAAACGCCATTATCTGTATCAGAGCCTCAACCCTCCTAGAAATCGAGAGCGGTTAAATTCGGGATTCAAACCCGCTGAAGTTTTGGGGTGCAGTTTCAGGAGCGGCTAAATTTTTTTTTTCGCATTCAGAAAAATCATTCTGCACATGTAGTGTATTTCGTTTGAAAGCTTTGCGAGAGCTGAATCAAACATATAAAATCCCAAAATCGATTGTCGAGGTACTTCTGAATTAAAATAATAAAAAATTGCATAAATAAAAAAAATTTACAGAACTAACGCTGTTTATTGTATTTGCGAAATAAACTTTTTCCGGTTTATGTTCGGTTCGAACTTACCTACATTCCCGGAGCATTCGGAGCGGTTCGACTTTGTTCATGTAAATAATTTCGACATTTCTAACTATTTTCTCTTTTTCAAATTGGATTCTCCCTCCTCCACTTCACTTCGTTACTCTTCCTGCCGCTGCTCAACTCATTTCCTGTCGCATTTGATGCGCCAGTCTCTTAAAGTTTTCACTCAATTTTTAACCATGCAGGCGCATCAAATTTCCAGCAACTTGCATAAATTATAAAACTGAACAGCGAAACGTTTTAGATGCTTCAGCCGTTTAATCAACAGCAGGCACACGACCTGCCCATAATCCTTTTGAGAGCAGATCGAGCGCAAAAAGGGTTAGACAATTTTGTAAAAAAAGGCGCGGGCGTGAAAAAAGAGCAGCAGAACAAAACGTTGTCCCACAGGCTGCTACTGCTTTAACTGTTTTGAAGTGTTCTGGTCTCTCGTAGCCCATCAATGTCAGTCATAAATTCATCACGCAAATCTGTTTTGCATTCGTGCGGTCACGTGACTCTCTGTTAGATAATGTTTGACATCAAGTATATTAATTGTTTAAATTAAACAGATCGCACACAAGGGTTGGTTTGTATTTTAATGCTTTTTTTTAATGTTTAGGTTGGCTTAGTTGAGTGTGAACAAGTTGTTGCCGCAGCGACAGCAGCAGCAACTATAAGCAATTAACTTAATTGCGTAATTTTCAATATGCACCAAACACCGCAGGACATCATGCTGGGAAAATGCTAATAACAGCCAGCTGCGAGGGTGGACTTGGGACTTTATTGATGTTTTCTTTTACGGATTCGCTTAAATTCGCCCATAACAGAGGGAAGGTGGCTTTACGATCTAAGAAGCTGTAAGCCACAACTCAAACAAAATCCTTGTCGCCTTCGACAGGTTGAAGCACCGTTTCGCAAACCGATCCTTAGACTTTAAGAAAGAGCTTTGCTACCTTGCATCTACCTATTTATGTATCACTTGAAAACATTATCGATTAAGGTTTGGTATAAGAAATCAAATAATTTTTATGCATGAAATGAAAACGGACTTCCAACTTTTCAGTTAATCTCAAAAAGATAAAAATATTTGCCTTGCCCTTAACTTCAATGGATCCCCTCGTGGTTACCAACCAAACAACAACTAAACAAATGTGTCTCAGCGCGGGTCTCTTCTGGATTCATTACCCAAATAGAGAAACGTTCATTCCGAATTCAGCCGCATCATCATTAACATCATCATGGTCATGTCAGGCGCAGCTTAAATAAATATATATGTACACATAAATCCTGGTTCGGTTTGTCCTATCTCCATGTTTAGCTTAGCACACGGCTAACTTTTGTTTTCTGTGCAGCGGTGGCAGGCAGGCCAAAGGACAAAGGATATTGCGCAACAAAGCGAATCGGTCGCAGACACACAAAAACAAATAATTACAAGTAAAAATCGTTGTCAGTGTAATAATGGGGCACATAATGATGTGAGTTGGCTGCAGCCAGACGGTGCCCAAGTCGTCGGCAATTAAACATTTTCAATAAAATTTACACCTGAGCTCATTTTAATTGAGTTGCAGCCGGTCCCCACTTGAGCCCGGAACAGATCTACTTGTGCGCCTCCTCCAGTTAATTGCCCGGCGGGGAGAGAAGTGAAGTTCAAGTCTGTGTCTGTCTGGCGGTCTCTCTCTCTCTTGACTACCCCCGCTCAGTTTTTAATATCAATTGATTCTCGACTTCAATGTAGTGGAATTGATTTGTGTACCAGTGGCCACGCCCACCTTTGGCCAAATTAGTTACCATAAATAAGAAAAGGAAACAACAGCGCAAAAACAAATTTAATAAGAAATTTGCAAAATGACAAGTGAAATATTTTTTTCTGCTTGTGGAGAAAAAAAATTTGCATAAATTTGGAAAGTAAAGGGAAATGGGAACTTGTATATAAAAAATAGGTCTGTGGTCCAAGATAATTTGTTAAATACCCTTTCTTCAAGAGGTATGTACAAATTTTAAAAAAATATTTTATATTTAAATTCGATGAATAAATCAAATTAATGATCAATATTAGTTGACAAACTCTTGATTTGTTTCACCTATTGTTTTTAACAACCTTATTAGCAAAAAAATTCTTTCCGGTCGTCTTTTGAAAATTCACAACTATACAGAGAAAACAAGTAAGGGAGCTGTAGTTGAGTGCCCCGACTACAAAATACCCTGTTCCCTGACGTCTTGTGTTTTCATATTCATACATACACACTAACACATACACACACACACACTCTAACATACGCACAAAGGCTCAACGATCGGCGTGAGAATCGTTGTATTTGCAGATGACATTGCTATTGTTGCAATTGCCAAAAATCTGGAGGATGTCCAGCGGAAAACCAATCACGCCATAGTGCGGGTGACCGACTGGCTTGATGTTAACGGGTTGAGTCTGGCTCCCCACAAAACCGAAGCGGTCCTCATCAGCAGTAGGAAACGTGAAACCTGCCCACATAAGAGTCGGAGGCCAGGACATTATATCGAAGGAGGCTATAAAGTACCTGAGGGTTATGCTGGACCACCTGAGGGTTATGCATGGCTGCCTTGTGAAGATTCTAACGCCCTACTCCTGATTGTGAACACGAATCATCAATGTTAACAACATCCTCGACAATTAACTGGTGCAAAATAGACGTGAGAGGCTCCTGAGTCTTGTAGTGATGCTTCTTTAACACGGTGTAAGATAACCAGTATCCTGAAGATGTCTCTCTTGTTGTGAGACTATTGTCCCTGTTAAAAATAACCGGCAACTACCGTTAAAGTGTTTCTCAAGACCAATTTTGGAACTTAACCTTATTTCAGGGACTGGTTTCTATACTTGAGTCGCATAGTCGTTTCCAAGTTCTATATTGTGAAACTCAGTCGGGGTTAGTGACAACATCAACTAAACCACCTTGGTTCACACAGCACTTGTCGTACCTTAAAAACAAGAAATCCAGACTCTTTAAAAAATATCGAAAACTGGTTCCTCGATAGACTTTGCGCTCTATCTCGTCTGTTCTAATCATTACCGATTATTACAACGGATCAATCCGTAAGATCAAAGCAGTTCTATCGTCAATAAACGTGAAGCTCCATGCTATCAGAATACATGAACCGATAATATGCTAACTAGCCAAATTTTTCAGTTGACTATAAGCTACACTACAAGTATATAGAGACATATTTTCTTAATTTTGAAGAAAGTGATGTTTGTCATAGTCATCAACGACTAATTTATCTTCCGGCTGCCTATAATCAACTTTATTAGAACTGTGCTGAACTTATGCTCACCCATTACATATCTTATAACTGTTTAAGAAGAATCATTTATATTCAAAAGGTCTAGACGGATGGAGAATTAGGCTTCCAAAATCGGGAGCTTCAGTCCACACTATACGTTAAACGTGATGAAACGACGTCAGTTTCACAAAAATTTCAGACCGGCCAACCATTCATGATTTTAGTAAGCCTGATAATAAAAACTTCTTAAATATATGGATCCGTCGTACACTAACGAACTCAACGAGTACTGTAATAATGTTCTGTCAATAGTTGTGAACGTAACTTCAGATGGCTGATCTGCAACGTGGTAGGGTCGATCATCATGTACGCAGCACCAATATGGGCCCCTGCAATGACCGTGCCATAATATAGTCGAGGATGCAAGAGTGCGTACAGGAGGCGCACTCTCCGAGTTATCTGCTGCTTCCGGACAGTGTCAGAAGACGCGGCCCTGGTACTGGCTGGAATGGTGCCGCTGGACCTGTTAGCAATAGAAAGCAGGGAGGCAGATGACCATCAACGAGAGAGAACGGTGACGCAATGGCTGGCGAGGTGGAGTACTACCACCAACGGCAACTGGACAAGAAGACTGATTGCGGACATAAGGCCGTGGGTGGATAGACAGCACGGACAAACCGACTTTTACCTAACACAGCTACTGACTGGACATTAATGCGCAAAACAATGCTATTTGCACCATGGCTGCCGAGATTCTCAAATCCTTGCGTTTCGCTGAACGACAGCGCAATTCGAGTTCAATCCCTAGGCAGGAATCTGGTGGAGGCCTTCGTGCCATCTCCCTTCCTTAGCGGTAGTTCCGCAAGAGGGAAACGGAGAGTAGGGGTGGTTTTAGTGGGTGAGGAATTCCGAGTCCCACACTTCTTGGCTTTTAATGCTTTCCCCCTAAACCAAAAAAAAAAAAAAAAAAAACACACTCACTCCAACATACACACACACACGCGCGCATGAATTATGCAAGACCCCCCTCTCTCCTACAAGCAATATTGATTAGTATATAACTTCGGTGTTTTTTGTCCGATCTAATTGTACTTAATGGGCCTTAATGTTTATATGCAAAGTCTCAAGAGTGTAACTTAAAAATTGTGGCTCTGACAGTATTTTGCGCTTTGAGATCGACGGGTTCATACGGACAGACGGACAGGGCCAAATCGACTCGGCTGTTGATGCTGATCAAGAATATATATATTTTATAGGGTCGCAAATGCTTCCTTCTACTTGTTACATACTTTTGCACAACTTCATAATCCCCCTTCTCCCATTTTTGATAGGAACAGGGTTTAAAAACTACCAACCCAAATATGTAGTGTAGATCGTTAAAGAGCAGCAAGCTAAAAATGATGAACCAAAATTTCAGAATTATCGTTTCGTAGATCTTCTTTCTACTGCGCCCAAAAGAACTGGTCTCACTTTATAAAGTTGACACAGAACACAGATTTTGTTGGCATAAGTTCATTTTCGAAAAACTTTGTTGTTCACAAATTTAAGAAATAAGCCAAATTTTCTTACTTTTAAACCAAGTCCGTTCTTAATTTTTCTGTTCTTTAAACGAATTTTTGTTAAATTAATATCAAAAAGCATAGTTAAGGATATAATTTTAGTACCTAAATAAAAATATTAATCAGTTAAACTACACAGAGAACAATATGACGTTCTGAAATCATGAACAATTGGATATGTTTTTGTTCTTATTCCCCGATTATAAAACATAAAATTAAGTCAAATTTAAAAGGCGAAAGTGCGAAAATAATATTATTTAAATGATTTTAGACTTTTTAGAGAATTAAACCTCCATAAAAGCGGAAAGAACACACGAAAGGAAAATTATAAGGTGTTTTACATTTATGTCCATTATATTTTGACGCTTTTGACGAACAAATTGGATTTTCCGACCACAATGCATTTTAAAACGAGAGAGCAAAGCTAACTTCGTCTGTGCCTATTTCTCGTCTCCAGGTTGTTTGAAATGAAAAGTAAAAACTGGGTTATAATCAGTATAGATAGCTTTCTGGTCTGAATATCGAAAACAATTTTGTGATTTTTTTTTGACAAAATAATTTAGTGTAAAAAAAATAATACAAAATTTTTTAAAATTATCATTGAGGTTCAGACCAAAATGGTGACAATTCAGCGTCTATTGCACTTAGTTTCATCAAAATCGACTCCTTTTAGCTGCTCTACAAAAAAGGCTGTATCTTCTAAGGTATATCGAATTTCAAAAAATCTTTTTAGTGCGATATTCTCAAATATCCAGGTTTATGGCATCGCCGCAAAGACGCACCTAAACAGGATTAGAGTATTCCAAGGCCAAGTTCCTAAGGAGGATCACTGGAGCCGAGTGGTTCATCCGAACTCGGGACATCGAACGTGAATGTGGTGTACCAATGATAGGAGATACCATAAATAACCAGGCAGCGAGGTACCTGGATAAGGTCGCCGCACACCCAAACAACCTCGCCTGGCGCCTACTCCGCACGCGTAGGATAAACGGGATAGGCTGCAAAGAACTCACCCAGGCGACCTGGCAAACCGCAGGATTTAGCTCTAAAACACACAACAAACAGAACATACACAACCTGACTAAGATTTGAACCAACCGGATAGACAACTCACAACAAATACTCACCTTTACCAACTTAGCACAACAAAAGCTGATACCAGTAAGCTAAGCACTACCTAAAACAAAATACAAACACAAAAACTCGTAATAATACATTAAACTTAGAAGTTAAAACCCTTACGACTAAGCACACACAAAAACAAAACCCAAACATGTAACATAATAACACTTAGAAAATAATCCTCCCCCTACAATACAAGTTACCATATAAGTAACAGTTAATTGTAAAATTTAGCTAGGTAACTAAATAAATAAATTAACATTAAAAAAAAAAAAAATCAAATATCCTGGCTATACAAAAATGCAAAAAAAAATTTTTCCACATTGAGAATCTCCTCTTAAAGCGATGCATTCTTCAAAAAGTATGCAGCAGAAAATACATATAATTTCAACACAAATCTGTATTTAAAATTCCCAACTGGTTCTCACACTTTGGTTATAGACTGAGGGCTGTTAGCTTTCGAATTTATTATTTTATTAGTTTTATTTGATATTTTTTTTTTTATGACCAAAAACTGTGAACCGTGTTCTAAACCTAATTTACCTAACTTACTCCGCTTTAACTTGATCCTATTTCGGGTGGTGTAGGAGTATTGTAGCGACATGGACGTACAGGGCATTGAATCAGCGATCGACTCGTCGTTAGAATCCTCAGTTAAAGACGCTGCTGCTGCTCCTGTGTGGCAGTCTACAATATCAGTACCTGGTTCCGGGGCACTCGACTACAGCTCCATTACTTGTTTTTTATAGTTTTAGTGTCAAAAAAAAATATTACAAAATTTTTTAAAATTCTGATTGAGGTTCAGACCAAAATGGTGACATTTCTGCGTTGATTGCACTTAGTTTTGTCAAAATCGGTTCATTGTAAATGGAGATATCATTTCCGCCATTTCGAAAAACATGATTTAGAGATAAACGCGTTTAAAGTTTGTAGTTGCTAGGCAAATTGGGTCACCTTGGGTCATTAAAAGGGCTACATCTTCTAAAGTATTTCGAATTTCTAAAAATTCTTTAAGGGTTTTCTCAAATATCCAGTCTATACAAAAATGCAAAAGAAAAAAAGTCGAAAAAATTTTTGCAAATAGAGAATCCTCCCTTAAGAAAATATTTTCTACTAAATGGTAAATGTTATCTTAATTGTAGAAAATCTCAGAACTATAATAAAAAATTATTTTTCTAAACTATATGGCGAATCGTCTTTGACACCTTTTTAAGGGGAATTTCTTAATTTTAAAAGAACGAAAAGAAACGTTTTCGCTACAATTAAAACGGATTTGTTCTCTGAGTGTATAGTTAACGATAGTCACGACTGACTTACTTTTCTTTCAAGTCGAGTATAAGCGATCTTTATCCAAAATAATCTTGGGTTGAGATTTTTTCGTCTGTGTTTACTTTTGACACCGTTTCGTCTCGGTTACAAGACTATAATCTTGGTTTTAGATTGATTTTTTTTCTGTGTTAACGCTCGACTAACAAAGTCCTTGCAATGGTTAACAGTTAGACAAAGCAGTGCAGTTTGCGTAACCAAAGCTACTTAACACCCAAAAAAACAACGGCGAGATAAATTCAATCTCTTAATCCTTTTTATCCCGGCACAAGCTTAAAAACTCAATCACGACTTACAAGATATTCTACTCAATTCAATCAATATTGAGATCAAATGTTCATAAGTTAAGAACGAGAGCGGAAAAGTATAAATAGCATTTTAGACATTGGCCAGCAATCATGTGCTATGGTGCTATGCGGTAAGATGCCATTCCACTCCTATTCAGTGCAAAGCTGCAAGGTTGTGAGTTCAAAACGCAGGCAAAAATGCAAAAATTTATATATTTTTTGTTTTTCAGAAGTTATAAATAAATCCAAACCACTAGTGTCTTGAAGTGTATAAAAGGATTTGTCCTATTGAATATGGGGAGAGAAGGGAAAGGAAGTGGAATCTTTCTGGAAGCACAAATTCATCTTTCGGATTCAACTGTGCACGAATTTTTTGCTTAATTTCATCTTTATAACATAAGCGGATATAGTTACGAATAAAATAAATTTGATCTTTTCAGGATTGAAAAAAGTGTGCTCAAATTATTGTTCGTTCGGCTCTGCTCAAAAATATCCGGGACTATCCAGTTTTCAATCTGGTTTCGGATTGATGTAGTACCGTACGGATTGATTTTGTTTTTAGAGTGCAGAGAGTGCGATGGGTGTTGTGCCCAACACCCAGTTCTTCTTCATTTTTTTTTTCATTTTTTGTTTTGTAGTAAAATACGTATACTTATTTTAATGGGGAATTAGGTCCCAGTTAATAGAAACAGATAAAAATGTTTGAAGTTTTTTTTTGTCTTGAAATTCTAATAAAGAGTATCACCAAATTCTTCATTGCCAAATTCTTGGGCAAATTTCCATTTGCCAACGCCAACTCTTATGACATTCTTGCCTCAATAAACATAAATTTGCTCAGACCAAGCCACCACCCCACTCCATGCCCATACATCCCTCAATCCGTATGGCCAACCCTCGCTGAACTATAAAAATTGCCAATAAGTTGAGCCCTTGTCGCATTGTCACAGAAGTAAAAGAATCTGCATAAATGTAGCGCATGCAAATTTGCTGCCTGATTTGTTCATTTTGTTTCAATTTGCGCTTTCTCGATTTCTACTTCAATAAAGTTCACCCAATGCATTCCAGAAATAATTGCAATGTTTCCCCAGAACTTGTGGTGGTTCTGACATTGGCATGTGTGCCTACCCGCCTGCCTGTCTGCTGCTTGCTTTTTTTCTGGTAGGTATTTTTTCCTGCTTTGGTTATGGTAATTTCTTGTTTTTTTTTCGCTCTTCCTTTGGCCAAAAATTTGATACTCCACTGGCACTTGCTGTGCCTGCTCCTGGGTCCTGTCTGTTTGCATTATTAGTATTTGACTCTTGATTGAGTCTAATATTACAGCAAATTGTTGCCAAATTGAAAATGAAAGCGTATCATACTTCTGATTTTTTTTTAGAGGGGCTGAGTATGTGATTTGGGGAAAACGAGAAGGGGAATCAATTTGAAAGACAGAATTGTTTTGGGCTGATAGTAAACATTAGCTAGAGAGATGAGTTTCTATTCATTTAAAACATCTTTGGGAAACTAGTTTAATTTGCTTAATTAGGTGAAGCCTTCTCGGAAGTAAAACAGAACCTAGGAAGATCCAATATTCTCATAAGTCTGATGTCTTTTAAAATATTTTCGTTATATTTGAATAATCATCAGAAATCAACAAAGATTTTGTACATATGACACAGACCATTCTCCAATAATTTTCACCCTTCTGGAGTGCCCTCATGTTAGAGAATATCCTCGGAGACTGACATCACACAGGACAAACTGGCTCAAATACAAACAATTTATATATCAGCTGTCACATCGAGCTGAGCCCAACCATAAACAGCGAAGAAGACATTAACAATTCAGTTCTAGCCCTCACCTGTATCATTACTGCCGCTGCTCATCACTCATACCCTCAAACGACAACAACAGCACCTCAGCAAGATCGTAGATTAACAAACAGTTATATTCGGCGGTGTCCCAGAAATCTCTTCCAACCAAATTCCAACCCAAAACCAATTCTCGGTGTCCTAGAAATCTCTTTCGGTTGGTTTCAAACCTCTCGTATTTTGTTGGGAGATTTTGGCAAACCAACCAATACACAAACCAGCCAATAGACTAACCAACTATTATCGACTTCACGAACCCACGCAATATATCACTGTTTTTGAAGTAGGACCATAATCTTATACACACACCTTTCGAACTCGACTTTCGAATAGATCAAGAAAACGAAATCTCTTGAAGTTCTGGGACACCGACGGATTTCTCTAGCGATTTGCAAACCAACCAAAATCTCTAGAGATTTCCTGGACACCCCCGATTGACCGGCTGGTCTCTGATAAGCGGAGACTTGCAGAACGCGTACTTCGCAAAGTACTCCAAGCCGAAGAGCAGCTAGCACATAGCCGTTACATCGAAAACGCGCCAGCATAAAGCCACCTGCAAAGGTAAACACGCCTCTAAGGGATCAGACAGGAAGATGGGCCCGCAGCGACGAAGAAAAGGCAACTGTCTTTGCACTTCACCTTAGAAATGTTTTCCAGCCAAATCCACCAACCAATGGCTATGAACTTCCATTGGTTCCGACCGCCGCACAAACTGACCCAATCAAAGTTCATTCGCTAGAAATAAAAAATGCTATCGGAGAGCTAAGTCCCAGAAAAGCTCCTGGACATGACCTAATTACGCCTAAAATGATTATGGAACTTCCAAGTCCTGCCATTACATATATCTGAAGACTTTTCAATGCTGTTCAGCGATGTGTATACTTTCCAACTCAGTAGAGGAAGTCCACAAACATAATGATTCAGAAACCAGGAAAAGTTAAAACACAAGCGTCATCATACAGACCCATTAGTCTGTCAAAACTATTTGAGATCTTAGTCCGTAAAATTCATGCCCATTCACAAAATATCATTCCCTCACATCAATTTGGGTTCAGAGCAAAGCACGGGATTATTGAGCAAGTCAACCGTTTAACTTCAGACATTCGGACTGCGTTTGAGCACCACGAATACTGCTCTGCAATTTTCTTAGGTGTTGCCCAAGCATTTGACCGCGTTTGGTTGGACAATGTTTCTCCCAAATACTCACAAAGTCTTAGAAAGTTACGTCAGTAACAGAGTATTTACAGTTCGTCAAAATGTGTACACAACGGAAGAGTTCACTATAGGAGCCGGAGTGCCTCAGGGTAGCGTACTCGGTCCTCTCCTCCGACATAACAACAGACCCTCGACTTACAATAAGTACTTTTGCGGATGATACGGCAATATTAAGCAGATCACGATGTCCAATTAACGCAACAAGTCTTCTGGCAAGCCACCTAGCTAAAGTGGAAGAGTGGCTGGCCAACTGGCGTAAACCTAGGTGTGCACCTCGATAGAAGGCTCACATGGCGCAAACACATAGAGTCGAAAAATCAAGCTAAAGGCCAACACCCTTCACTGGCTAATCAACTACCGTTCCCCTCTTAAACTGGAATATAAAGTCCTACTGTACAAAATCATCATAAAGCCTGTCTGCACGTATGGCTTGCAGTTATGGGGAAATGTCTGTGCGAGCAGTGTGGACATCCTTCAAAGATCACAATCAAGAATTCTTTAAACCATCACTGAAGCTCCAAGGTATATTCGCAATGAGTGTATCCACAACGACCTCAGCATCTCATTGGTCGAAACTGAAATAGAGCAACTTAAACAAAAATATTCTGAGAATCTTCTTACCCACCCAAACCAACTGTCAAAATCTCTTTCCATGTTAGCAACGCATTCTCGTCTCTGGAGAAATGACCTACCAACCTGACTTGAAGGGCCGCAGAACACAAACTATCTCCAACAGGGGATGGTTTATAAAATAGTTTCTAGATCTGAAAAATTTTCGTTAGTCTCATTAAGTGAAGATCCAATAAATACAAAATAAGCTATGGCACAGCAAGTTGGTTTACTCAGACATACTGTTTCGACGGAATCCCGGCCAAATCTAATCAGTGAGCTTCAAACGCTGACACACCATCAAGCCGTTTGCAAATACCTATTTATTTAAGCTAAGCGGAGAATTAGAGCTTGAGAACTGTAAGAGTGCGAGATAGCATTTGTATATTTTCGAGAATTTTGAGGTTTGAATAATGTAATTCTGGTCAGGATTTCTGTTGAGTGTTTAAAAAGGGTGACATGACAAAACGCATATGGACATAAGGCCCATATTAAAAATTTCAATCATTACTTTGAAATATAACTCAGAAATTTTCTGGGCCTTATGTGCGGACATTAAGCACATGGGCGTAAAGTCCGTACTAAAATTTTATTGGCATTAAACGCACAGTGAAGAATATAAAACTTGACCAGTTTGTGCTATCCATACTGATGGACTAGTTATGTTATAGTGTGTTTAAATTTGTTGAGATTTGGACAGTAGGGTAAAAACCAAAGACAGTTTTTGTGTGCTAGGTGCGCGAAGAAAACCGTAGGGTTGGTCGGCCAGTATAAAAAAGTAAACACTGGAGTCAGTTAGGGTAACAGAGACAAAGAGTAAGCCGCACGGGCGTTGCGACAGCAAAAGGCCAGGACGTCAATCGAGCGGGCCGGAAAACCATCCCATTTTTGCATTGGTGTGTGTGAGCAGCGCAAAAACTGAGAAAGAGACAAACACGCAGCGCAACGAACTATAGTGCTAACGTGTGAGCTTTCAGAGCTTTTCGGCCCAGTGATAGCCCGATTTAGGGAAACCACGGCCGGTCCGATCCGTATACTTCAACAGAGTTTGTGCGTAAATGTCGTTATCCGCCAGGCGACAGCCATCGGCTGTATATTCGTTACCGGAGTCTGTCAAGGAAACCGTAAGCGATAACCAACGCGAGGGAGCTAGCGAGCTCCGGTTTCTAATTTTCCCAAAATAGACAGTTTATGGCCCGAGACGGTATTGCAGAGACTGTATATGAAATGACGTGCGTCTGCCAGGCGATTTTGGGACACCGTGCGGCTAGCAGATTCTCTTTAAAGTCGCCCCATTCCTCATGAAGTTGTTTTAAACCTATAAACTTGCTTCTCTTCTTTGATATGCAAGAGGCACATATATCGTTTTGCACCCAGCAGGACCTCAAATTTACCTGGGCGAAAAGTCCGATGAAATGTGGGCAATATGTCCGAGTTTAATGTGGACATAAGGCCATACTTTTTGGTTGATTTCGATGCCGTTTATTGGTTTTGTGGGTTTTGTTGGGGGTGGTGGTATAATTTGATTTCGATGCTACTACGATTAATTTTTATATGGGCCTTTTGTCCGTGGGCGTTTTGTCATGTCACCTTTATAAAGTACATAAGTTAATACCTAATCCGCATTTTACAGCCAAAGTGGGAGTAAAATTTACATATACTTCATCTGCACCTGCACCTAAATACCAATTTTATTTTTTGAACCCAAATCAGAACCCCTTTGGCAACACACCCTTGTCACTGGAGCAATTAAATTCGGCCTGACATTAATTATATTTCAACAAATTTTAATAAGGCACCATTTTTTCTCCCTTTTTTCATGTTTTATAAATTCTGCAAAAAAAAAAACAGAATTTTGTTAACAACTGCAATTAAATTATCAACTTGCAGCCACGTACCACCACGACCACTGGGCGGTGGCATTTAATTACAAGAGCAGCAAAAAAAAAATGGAAATAAAAAAATTGGCCAGGGCAAAAGTTTTCGGCGAGTTTAACTCAATTTAACTGTAAAAAGTTTTCACCGCCTGTTCCCCCTAGGAAGATGCTGGCAACGCTTAACGCGGCTTAATTGTGGTCACAGGTGTTGACGGCAAAATTTTTATCGTTCTGTTCACAGTTTGGCCAAATAAAATGTGCTGAGTGGAGGGTGAGTCTCTGTCTTTCATTTGGCTTAAGACAATTTTTATGACCTTTGCGACTATTTGCAGAGCAGCCATTTGAATGGGCTTTGATTTCGTTTTATGTGTCTAAGCTGCTGGCAATTTATATTTTGTTTGGTTTTTGTGTGTAATTTGATAGCCTGTGCAACCCTTTTTTTATCTTGAAACCAAAAAAATTCACAGCGCACTTTTCAGCGCTTGCATTTTTTTTTTAATTGCTTGAAATTTAATATTTTCTGCTGATGCTTCCCTGTTTGTTTTATTTTATGCTAATTATTTTCGTATGCATTGCAAGTGAAAAGCCAATTATAAAATTTTACTTTTTGCACTCTTTTCCATGTTGTTATATTGGAAATTGCTTTTGGCGTTGGTAATCTGATAGGCGCAATTAGCGAGGCGAGATGGGAATTTAATAACAATAAGCTGATTGTTGGCTTATGGAAGAAGAAGAAGGAGGAGCAACATTTTGTAAATTCACTCGTCTAAAATGTGATGTAATCTGGAAAGACTTTCACATTTATATGGCCATTTATATTTATGAGAGACACCCTCACCCAATCTCAACTCTTTTGCATTATAATTCAATAGCATTTTGGCACTCGGCTTTTTTAATTGCTTTTCAATAACATAAGCTGGTTTGCTGGCCGTATCCTGGCGTTGATAAGCCACAGGATAATCACCCAGCCAGTGTCAACGTGTTAAAATGTTGAAAAATTCATACCCATAAAATGCTGAAATATTTACGAGGTGAGTTAACAGTATGCGCTAATGCAATTCGTTTGGCCAAGCGCTAATTTACATTTTTGAGTGGAGAAAAAACAATGCATAATCTGTGAAAGAATGGGAAGCATCGAATTTTTAAGTACCCTGACATTAAACAAGAAATGCGGCACCAGCAATTGGATGCGAGAATCGGAATCGAAGCAGTTCTATATAATATCTAACCTTCTTCTAATATAGAAAAATCTCGTGTTATGGTGTTTGCCAAGAAACTCCTCCGAAACGGCTCCACCGATTTTTATGAAATATTTTTTGTGCATATTTGGTAGGTATGAGAGAAGGTTCTTCTTCGGAAGGCAGGAATTCTCCTGTGGTTATGGGGACATTTACAAAAAAGCTGTAGTAATATAGAATCAACCTCGGACGCATCTCGTCTGAGGAAGATCCTGGCTAGCTCACCAACCTCGCCAGGGCAGTGAAGAGTCCTTAGATCTTCTACTGAGCACCCACTTCCCTGAATGCTCCGTAAACTCAACACCAATTGTTAGGCCAACCGACCTGACTACATTACAACAAGAATATTGTCACAGTGACCAGGATTAAGTGGGCAATCGACTCGTTCGAGCCATTTAAGTCGCCAGGACCTGATGGCATATTTCCTGCCCAATTACAACACACCATGGGTTATACCATGAACTGGCTTCATATGATCTATGTGAGCTGTCTGAAATTCAACTACATTCCCACTAGATGGAGAGAAACCAAAGTAGTCTTCACACCGAAGGCTGGCAAACCATCGCACGTAAGACCAAGCGACTATAGATCCATCAGTCTATCCTCGTTCCTCCTTAAAAACCTTGAGAGACTTATAGATGTCTACCTAACCCCTCTCATTTAGCACACACGCAACATGCATACAGCAAGGGAAGGTCCACTGAAACCGCCCCCTGGTCTCATTCCTGCGCATTCCCTGGTCTCAAAGATTGAAAAATTCTCTGAAGTGGGAGACTTCTCCTTAGTAGCATTTCTCGACATTGAGGGTGCCTTCAATAACGTTCAGCCTTATGCCATCACCTCTGCCTTGGCAAATGTGGGAGCGGATATACCTCTGATTGGATTCATCGACCAATTGCTAACCAGCAGGTCGGTGTACTCGCAACTCGGAGGTGTTACGGCTCACAGATTTGTAAGCAGAGGCACTCCGCAAGGAGGTGTTCTCTCTCCGCTACTATGGATCGTGACAGTTAACCAGCTGCTTCGACTCATGGAAGCGGTGGGACATGTGGTGGTGGCCTACGCGGACGATATTGCTATCTTTAAATGTGGTATGTTCCCACAAACGCTGTGTGACCTCATGCAGACCGCACTGGGCGTAAACCCAGTCAAAACAGAACTTGTACTCTTCACCAGGAAGTACAAAATTCCTAACCTTATCCCTCCTAAAATCAAGGAGTAAGTCTTGAATTTGGCGACAATGCTGGAATGCCATAAACGATCGCTAAAGGCACCGACGCTCTTTTCTCATGCAAAAAGGCTATAGGCCGAAGGGGGCTTCTCCCCGTTATAGTACATCAACGTCCGGAGATGCGCTGAAATATGCATGAGCGGCGCGCTCCGAACAATACCCACGGTAGCGCTTAACACCATATTTCAACTCGTACCGCTAGACCTAGTAGCAAGGCAGATGGCTAGCACAACAACCCTAAGACTACGAGAATCCGATACCTGGAACGGGGGTAATTCCGGGCACTCAACTATACTCACTAACCAAGCGGGTATACCTTTAAACACAGACTATTGTGTTACTCAAACGACGTTCGACAAATTATACGACGTCTATATCCCAAGCCGTAACGAGTGGGATAACCTTCCCCACAGCAGAGCCAACGCCATCAATATCTACACCGATGGTTCTAAGCTCGATGAAAAAGTAGGTGGGGGTGTTTTCTCACACAACCTAGACCTTAATCTATCGTTCCGTCTCCCTGATCACTGTAGTGTGTACCAAGCGGAAGTGGTGGCCATCCAGGAAGCTGCCATCTACCTTAGCACACTCTCTATAAAGGAAAGAAGCGTTTTTATAAACTCAGACAGTCAAGCGGCCCTTAAGGCACTTGACTCCCACACAAATAATGCTAAAATGCTCACTGAATGCCGCCTCTCCCTGAACGAGATTGGCAGACACTTCAGTATTCACCTAATATGGGTGCCTGGACACCGAAACATACATGGAAACGAGTCTGCGGACACACTGGCCAGACTAGGCACAACCACCGATCTCCTTTCAGAGAAGTGCACGATAGGAATGCCTATGGCTACCTTCAAGCTTTACAAAAAAGCCGAAACACTACGTCTCGCCACGGACCGGTGGAAAGACCTTTCCACCTGTGCGGTATCGAGACTAACGTGGCCAACATTTGACTCTAAACGTACTAACACACTTTTACGTTACAGAAGGGAACACATATCACTTCTGGTAGGGGCCTTGACGGGTCACTGTCTTATAGGCAGACGCGCAGCACGCCTAGGCGTACAATATTTCGATTTCTGTAGAAGCTGCAGATTTGAGGAAGAGGAGGAAACGATACAGCACCTTCTGTGTCATTGCCCCGCTTTAAGTAGGAGAAGACTTAGGTTTCTTGGTCAACCTCTCCTACTCAACCTGTCGGAGACATCCGACATAGAGATCCCAGCTCTCCTTAAATTTATTCTGTCCACAAAATGGTTCAGTATCGAAGATCACCCTAGGGTCTAATAGGGTTTAACAAGGAAGATATGGTATCGCAACGGGCCCATGTGGCCTAAGTGGGAGAGTGACTGGTCACTCTCAGCCATCGCAACCTAACCTAACCTATGGGGACGTATGAGGTGAGTTAAAGTTGCTGATCGGTTTGACATGGCAAACGCAGCGCGATCCTGGCTTACTGCGTCTCAAGTCGACTCACACCTCCCCGTGGTAACCCCTGGTAACAGAGCGATGCACCCGCAAAGCAGCTGGCTAACGTGAGCGGCGATCCTACCCTAAGATAAATAGGGGACGAGAAATACTCATCGGACGTTACGGCATTTCTGGAAATTGGATTAATCTGTTGGATAAATTTTGATTTCTTAAGTCGATTTCTAATAGATTCCACTGCATTTACCGTGCCTATCTCAATCCTCTTCTGATGGCGTGTTCAGCTAACTTGTATCTTATATAAATAGTAGCTTGAATACTTATGAAGAAGTTACGAAAATTTGTGTGCGCAAAGCCCCAAATCAATCTTATTACGAGCAGACAGTGCACCAAATTATTTAAGGCTTATTATTTTCAGATGTCAGACTTTTTTATCGACAAGCCACACCCATTCATGAACTATTCAAAATTCTGCAAGTGTTACCAACTTTATGTTCCGTTTCAGCTACTATCCTTCAACACTATAAAATAAAAGAGCAACAGCAGTTGGCTTGGCTGGTGTCGTGTGTGTGCGTGGTATGCAACAAATTGTTGCATAGCACTGGCCTTTCAAACTAATATCCAGTGGGTTTCCGGTGGGGCAACAATGTTGTGTTAATGTTTACACATGTACATGACACGACCACAATGAACAGTAAGAGGAGCAGGAGCTGACCATCACCCAACATCAGCTTCAGCATCAGCAACAGCCCAGCCAATGGCATGGCTCGTTGATTTGCCAAGAGCAGACAACATTCTGGCATCTCCTGCATCCTCCAATCCCCACAATTCCGTTCATCATAAAGTGCATCAGTTGCGCTGCATTGCACTTTGGAGAGCCACAAAATGCATTGGCATCCGGTCCGGCCTGTTTGGGTGTCGATAGCAGGCCTTAATTAAAATTAACATTTTTTGCACAAAACTTAACTGCAGGCCAGGATCACAGGCGAAATGGATTTTACATTGTCAGGCTACGCTTTTAGGGCAGAGTTAACTCAATTTGTTGTGTATGGCCAAGCACAGGGACATGGACAACAACAGCAGCAGGAGTAGCCTATCCCCTGACATGCTCTCTATTTCTATTGATTTTGATGATGGTTATTTAATTTGGAGCGTCAAGTGTGCGTTATTGATGCGAGCTGAGAGGCTTTTGAGTGCATTTGCTGTTTTAATAGCCAGTGGCTGTAGGGGGAGCAAATCATGAGAATGGGATAAGTTTGGCAGATGTGGGAACGACCTGATGAACTCTACTGTTGGTACATAGTTGCCTGTTGGTAGTTGCACTACGAAAAAAGTCAAGTAAATAACGAGTAAATAGTTTGGTAGGTACGAAAATTCATGAGTTGAGTTCAATGTTCTTATTTAGAACATGCACTCAAAAAGTTTTTCTTCTAGTTTTTATAAATTCATTAAAATCATTTTCCTCAATTAATGAAAATTTTATGTTTTAAGGCAGTTTTTCTCTTTAATTACCTTTACTGCGACTCAAACTCGGGACCTCGAAAGACTGCACTCTTAAATTCTTAAAAATTCAAAAAAGTATAAATTTTTTTCAAGAGCGTTCGTACTTAAATTATTCGTTCTACTTTTATCTGGGTGAATAGCCAACACAACGATTGTGCCGGTTGTCTAGTGGCTAGAGGCAAACTCGCTCCGCCTAGCGGCGCATAAAACGGAAGCAGTGCTCATGAGCAGCAAGAAAATCGTGGAGGTTGCCACAATCCAAGTGGATAGCTGCATAATACGTTCTAAGCCTGCCATAACGTATCTAGACATGATGGTGGATCACAGGCTATCGTACAAGCACCATCTCCAATATAATGCCTATAAAGCCGCGAAAGCCGTATCAGCGCTGTCCGGCATGATGGCCAACATCGGAGGGCCATGTCAACACAGCAGAGGGCTAATAGTCAGCGTAATCAGGTTCATCATCTTATACGCTGCTGCGATATGGGCACGGCAATGGCATGTGAATCCAACGGCCGAGGATGTAGATCGGCATACCGCAGAGGCGCGTTGCGTGTCCTTCGAACCTTCCGAAAACGCTGCACTTGTACTGGATGGGATGGTTCCACTTGACCTGCTAGCGGCAGAGCTCGCGAGCCAAGAACTGCCGACTGACCGCAGGGCTGCCTCGCTGGTCACATGGCAAGAGAGATGGAGAACTGCCCCGATCGCAAGGTGGACAAGGAGATTAATCGCGGAAAATAGGTGATTTAGGTAACAAACTCCACAATTTTTTGTACACTTGGGGAAAGAAGAACGAAGGTTCTTCTCAAACATACTTTTACCTGACGCAACTACTGACTGGACACGGATGCTTGAAGTCATATTTATCTGACTTTAAGCATAAGACTGATCCGTTTTGCACACCCTGTGCGAGGACCATAGAAGATGCAGAACACGTCTTCTTTGTCTGTCCTAGATTCTCTGCTGAACGGGAAGAGCTAAGCCTAGGCATTGGGTGGCCATTCATAGTCACTTTCTTGATGGATATCCTACTGAGATTCTAGAGAGGCTTCTGCCATCTCCCCCTCGCGAAAAAAATTCGGTGGTGCCGTGAAAAGTGAACGGTTCAAGGCATACACTTTTCGGCTTTCAAGCTTTCCCACCTTTATAAAAAAAAATAGGGGAAAGTTAACTTCGGCTCTAAATAAGATTACTTTTCGTTCCTTACTTTTCTATGGGAGCTATACTATTTAGATGTCCGATTTCGACCAAACTTAGTGCAATCAAGGAAAAGCATAACAAATTGTTAAATAAGAAATTTGGAGGCGATCCCAGTTAAAACAAAAAAGTTTTTCTCACTAGAACTTCTTTTTCGACCGGTCATTCATACTGCAGCTATATGCTGTAGTCATCCGATTATGAAAAACTTTGTTGAATTGTGAAAAAGTATATAAAATAAATATATGCCTACGTAAGGGACGATTTCATTAAGAACAAAAAAGTTTTTCTCACATAAACTAGTTTTTCGACCGATCGTTCCTATGGCAGCTACACTCATGGACAAAATAATAGGTGTGTTTTTTTTCGTTTTTAACTTTTTATTTCCAATTCATAACTTCTCTAATCTCAACAAATCAAAGTTTTTTCAAAACTTATATTAATTGTCTTTAAACAAAAATTAAAAACAGTTTCACAAACCCTTTAATATACAACTAAATTAAGTATTTCCTTAAATCAGCCAAGTTTGGCTGGACACAATAATAGGTGTACGAAGATTAATGTATAAATTAAATCAATATTTCACTATTTTTGGTCTTGTTTTATATTAAACGAAGTATCTGGCAGCTAATAACCGGTATATACGCCATTATTTCGCAAAATTTTCTCCATTCCAATTGGAATATTGTACCATGCTCTTTGGACAATATCATAAAGTTGATTTTTATTTTGACAAAAAGTCTTTCCGACCTCTCTTTTGAGTTCACCCCAGAGATTCTTGGTGGAATTAAGTTCCGGGGATTGACTTGGCCACTCAAGAACATCCACAATTTGCTCTTGGAACCAATCCTTTACTACTCGAGAGGCGTGTCACCGTCTTCAATAGATCTTTGTATACGAATCTGTCTATTATTCCGTCAATATGATGAATCGGACCAATACCATGAGAAGCAGCCCCATACCATTAGGCTACCACCTCCATGTTTCACAGTTTTAAATGTGTACTTGAGATCAAATTCTTTGACTTTCGGACAACGAACATTCCTTTTTGCATCATTTTCAAATAAATTTATTTTGGTTTCATCACTCCAGAGGATATTACGCCATTATTTTTCACCCTCCGGTCCGCAACAGGTTCTACGATCTAATGCAAATTTGTTCCTCATCTGTAAATTTGCCGACCGAAGCAAAGGAACCCTGAGAGCAATCCTTCCTGGTAGGTTTGCTATTGCCCATCGTCGCCGAACGGTCCGGGATGACACAATATTCTTAATTTCATTGGCAATCGTCCTGGAAGACTTGAACGGGTCGCGTTTAACCAACTGAACGATCGTCGGCCTTAGATGATGATTTTCTAAGTGCTCCCCGAGTTTCAGCTATTTTTTCCGGTTTTAAGATATTTTATTGGCCAGCCGAGTTTGCAGTCTAACCAATAAAACAATCCACATTTTTTCCCAGAAAGCTAATTAATTCCGGGAATTTACCCAATTCGTACCGAAACAGTGTGGCCATATTAAAAAAGTATAGCTTCCTTATTAAATGTTATGTTTATATCGATTTAAATCGATATTAAAAAAAAAAAAACTTCACACCTATTATATTGTCCATGAGTGCTTTAGTCATCCGATTTTGAACAATCTTTGTAGAAACAAAAAAGTTTCTCTATCTAAGACTACTTTTCAGACTCTACTTTTTTTCTATGACAGCTATACATAATAGATGTTCGATTTCGACCAAATTTGGTGGAATCATAAAAAGCATAGTAAACTAAGAAATACGAAGTTTGAAGGCGTTTCAGTTGAAACCAAAAAAGTTTTTCTCACTAAAACTAGTCTTTCGACCGATCGTTCCTACACTCAGGGAAAAAAAACTGATATTTTAATATTTACACGTTGATTTTACTATTTTTACCATTGATTTAGCGTTAAATATGGAATTCGTATATCTAAAGAGTGAACACTTCAAATTAAATATTGGAAATAGTTAAATTTAATATTGGATGTAGTTAAAATTTTTTTTATGTAAAAATTTTACAAGCCAGTCTAGACTCAATTTATTTTGTAATGATCCAAGAGCAGAAGAATTCTATTAGATTTGGTTCTGAAAAACTAAGAATTATATAAATTAAATGAATGTTTATAAATGTTTACTTACTCTGTGGGGGACTCGAGACTCGGGACCTTTGCACTTGAACACGATTGGCATGCCGACTTTACCAGTTGCACTATCGCACATGATGGTTGTCACACGGCTAAAATTCTACTTATATTGAATTGCCTTGAAGTAAACTACGATATATTTCTGGCATGTTGTCGCTTGTATGGCCGCTTGTAATTCTCAAGTTGGAATTCCATGCTTTGGGAATATAAAAGAGGTAACTGAATTTTGCCGTTCAAATATGATTTTAGTCAACTCAACATGCTTTTTAATTAATTTTAATACGAAATAGGCATAGTTAAATCAAATATGATTGTTATAGATTTTACTATGCGTTTTTTCCCTGAGTGTATGACAGCAATATGCTATATTCTTCCGATCCGGTCGGTTCCGACAAATGTGCAGCGTATTTGTACCAAAAACTTCGTGCAAAGTTTGGTGAAGATAGCTTTCAAACTGACATAGGAGATAGCATAGAAACATTCAAAAGGACAGACGGACAGGACTAAATCAACTCAGCTCGTCGTGCTGATCAAGAATATATACTTTATGTGGTCGGAGATGCTTCCTTCAATGCGTTACAAACATCCGCACAATTCTATAATATTTTCGGGCTTGACCGATTTTCAAACTTGTTTAAAATACCAATTTGATCTTAAAATATTGGTTTTATATGTTCGAAAATATCAGACCTGTTATCAACAGGTAATTTTCAAGTGTATCATATCGTCTTTTTATTGATATGAGAAAAAATAATATTGAGTCCCAGGACACATTTTTTTTCTTTCTGTATATAAATTCTTGAAACAGATAGCTGAATGACTTCTAAAACTTGTAAGTTTTCGATCTCCAATTTGAAATTCACTCAAAAATACCCAAAATCTAAAATTTTTGTCTAATTTTTAGATCGGATAATAAATAAAACAAAAGTACTTCAAAAGTGATTTCTAATTTAAGAGTTATTCAAATTTTATTTATTTAAAAAGGTATTCATTTGATCCTGAATCTTCGTTCTTCTTTCCCCAAGTGTACAAAAAATTGTGGAATTTGTTAATTTTTTGCTCTAGTTTAAGCTTTAACCGCTCCATCTCTTCAGCTCCTCCCTGCCACCATATTTAAACCCAGCTCATATTTCCATTTAGTTTATTTGACTCTTCCGAAAATGCATTTCCGTTGCAAAAACCCGGCGGCAGTGCAGCATGGCCTGCCCTGTCGGAGCCTGGCCCGGTCTGTTATGTTCTGCTGCATGAGTAAATATCAATATTTACACCTTTAATTAAAAACGCTAACAAGGTTATTTAGTGTGTTACACCAGGCAGATAGAGAGGTGGCGGGTGGGTGAGTGCCGCCCGGAAATCAGGCAGGAAGTCAGCCGTAACCAAACAACCGATGCGTTGCCGCTGCGAGGTCCGTTCACTCGTCGTGCTGTCGGGCCAAAAGCTTTTAAGCGAAAAAGCCAAAATGAAAATGTAAATTATACTTTTTTCAACTTGGTCTTAATGCGCGACGCTAGAGAACTGAAATTAATAGGAAACCAAACAAGCCGTTGAATATTTTTTTGGCCACAAAAGACTGAAAAGAAGAATCGAAGTCTGCATTCAAGAATTAGTGGCTCTAACTCTTATAGGCTTTGAGATTGATGCTTTCGTATGGAGAAACGGACAGGTCTGTAAACTGCAACTGTATATTCAATATTTACCCACTCTCTAGTCTCTCCCTATCCCCCTCTGACAGTGCTGCACTTGGTGTGTACTTAAAATATTTGTCATAATGCACGTGTCTCAGACGCGCCCACAATGCAACACCCACAGAGATCGGCACAGCGCGTTGACATTAAAATCTCGACGCGGGCGTTTAATTAAAAAATGCCCCAAAAGCATTTACCCAAACCCCCAGAAATCGAATGCATCTATTGATGCAGCTGCCACGTTGACAACGGGGAGTTGTGTGTGTGTGTGTGCATTTTAATGAAAACGGAAACCAAATAATCAGCAAGTGACAATCTGGCCAGGGTATCACCCCGATGAAAAAATGGTCAAGCCGGCAAATTAAACAAAGCCAGAAGGATTTGCTCTGCGATTGTATAAAAAGTGCAACCCATGGAGCGTATGAATTTAATGATTTAATCACAGTCCTCACCCCCAACTCCGCCTCCTCCTGCAGCCATCTAAATGGCACGGCTTGTTGACACTGCATGCGTGTCAAGAGAATTTGTCAAAAAATGCAACCGAAATGCCCCCAGGGAAATAAACCAAGTGGATGTGGCCGTGGCCGCGGGGTGTCATCCTGGCCGCTTGCATTTTTCAAAGTCCACTTTGAGCTCACAAAAAATTATTGACTTTGGCCCTGTCAAATCCTGGCATGTGGTCAACATTTATGTGTAATTAATGCCCGCGGCCAGTGCGGAAGTTGGGTAGCCTCGGCGCTCAGTTGTCTGTTTTAGATCTTGGCTGAAATATGAAAGGCAAATATTGCGCGCTTAATTTGATTAGAGCGTGCGCCTGCCTGGCGATGATTTCGAGTGCAATTCTATGCTTTTGCATCTTTTTAGCCAAAGGGCGTTGTTTCTGCATCGCTGCAGTTGTCCTGGGTTTTTCATTATTTGACTATTACCCTGTAATTGAAGGGGTGGAACGGGTGTACGAGTATGTGGTTAATCGAACTGTGGTTCGAATTCTTAGAGTAGTTGACTGGGATGAGAAAGGTTCCAAGCTCGACGAAAAAGTAATCGTGTTCCTGACCGCTGTAGCCATAAACTCATCTACTAGGGCACATTCTCGATCAAAAGAAGGAAACCCCTTTATTAAGGTGGCCCCATGTATATGGGAAAAATTTTTCTTACGCAAATTCTAGCTCTCATAGCTTAAAATCAGTCAATTTGATGTAAAACTAAAAAATATAAATTTCACGCAGATTGATGAATGTTTAGAGGTCGCTCACGAGCCCTTAAGTTGGAAAACTAGCATTTTTCTTATTACTTAGCCATACAACTAGTTGAAACAACTCTAAAAATCTAAAAAAAGCTACACTTTTGTAAATTTTCCGTGTTCTATGCAATCTTACCTTTCCAAAATGGGGCTTCTTATTTCTGTACGACTTATGTTAATGGTTTTAATTTTTCAAATAATTAATCTCTTTTAAAGATTCTTATCTGTCCAAGGAACACGACGTAGCAAATGGATGTCGTCTTCCATTTCACCGAGCTTGGCCCGCTGAGCACGAAAATCGACATGAAAATATCTACCTAATAGCAATCGAGATATTATCGATTAACCGTTTATTCAATTTTTTTCAAAAGTTGACTCCACTTAAACTCTCATAACTTTTTTGTTTCTACACAGATTGAAAAATTCTAAAGCAATTTAAGACGAAACAATCAGGCCGGAAATTTTGTTTTCAGACAAAAATATAATAGGCTATGCGTCAAAAAAACCTACTTTTTTGCAAAATTAAAAAGTTTAACGAAAATCGCCCATAGCAATAATAGCACTCACCCTATCACATATTTGTCTGAAAACCAAATTTTTGGCCAAGTTTCATGTCTCGAAATTTTTTGAGCAGTTTTGATAAAAAACAAAAAAAGTTATGTGAGTTTAAATGGAGGCTTCTTTTGAAAAAATAAAAAAATCGGCCTTTCGATAAAATCTCGATTACTAATCGACAGATTTTTTTATGTCGATTTTCGAGCTCAGCTGGCCAAAATACTTTAGAAAAATTTGTTTGGGGGCAACTCGACTTCCATTTTGTCAGAAAAAAACACACCTTGTTAGTGATAGGGACTTGGTCACCGTCTCATTGGCACGCCCACACAAAAAAAAAAGATCCAAAAAAAGATCCATCGGGACTTTAAATGTCTTTAATATCCTTTTAATCATCCAACATAGATAGAAATCGTCCAAGGAATGATCATTTTTCATATCCTTTGGACGACTTTCATCTTCGTTGGAGGATTAAAAAGGATATTAAAGAATTCATCAAATGGATACGGAAATCATCAAATGGATATATTTTAATATCCTGCTTTTTTCTTTGTGTAGGAGTCATCCGTTGACTATGAGTAATATACAAAAAAGAATTCTTGGGCCACCTCTTCTAATCAACCTTTCTGAGATATTCGAGCTTTACCATAGATTATGCTGACCTCACAAAGGCTCGGTATAAGCAGGACTTGACTGGTAAAACATGTTAAAATGAGAGAGTGACTTGTTGCTGTCAGCCAACGCAACCCTCTAGTACTGCCGACCAACGCTGTATCAACGTTCCGTCGACGATTTTGTGACTGTCGTCTACCCACCCTTATACCCCTTACAATGTGTTCGACTGACGAATTTTGCAAGGCGATGTCTGCTCATTACGTTACCGACTCTCCAGACACGCTAGGTCGACACAATGCCATGCAGGAACTGACATGAGCGACGCTCGATTGACGAAACGCCATGCAGAGAAGCGACATGAGCGACGCTCGATAGACGAAATGCCATGCAGAAAAGCGACATAAGCCTCAATCTTTGTCGTCACGAAGCATCACCGTACAAAAAGCAGCGCTGGGTTGACGCAAATACTGTGACTGACCCCAGCCGTACTAGAGGGAACCTATCCGAACGCACACACTTACACAAATTCTTCTGGCATTTTGGCATTGCCTGTTGGTGTCAGGTTTTTGCTCTGGTGCTGCCTTGGAATTCAATGTCTGCTTGATAGGGGCCTATGTCGACTTAAAGAAGATAGTCGAAGACTGCTGAAGACTTAACCGGGAGGTTAATGAAACAGCTGTACAGTCGACCAGCCTCTGTTGTGATATGTGTGTTTTGTTATAAATGTTATGAAATAATCTGACTTATTGACCTGGAGACTAGTAAAACGTGCAATGATTGATTTTCCAAAAGATCACTAAAATAGTCACACTTACCTTTACTAAATTTAGGGATTGAGGTTCGTACATGCCATTTTCAAAAACAGCTTTGTTGCCTTATTCAAAAAATAACTTAATTCAATTTTTTCAATAAAAGCTATTACAATTTCGTTATCCGAAAATATCTTTTAAGGAGAGACTTAATTTGCAAATCGTTGATTGGTTTAATTCCTAAAAATTAGGTAAAGATCAATCGTCGTTGATTATATAACATGTAACTCGACGGCCAAAAAATGTTACATTATTGTAAGAATATAAAAAAAACTAAGGTGGACTTATCAAAAGCCCAATTCCAAAAGGATTTCAATGCGAAAAATAGGCAAAGGTAACTTCGGCTAGGCCGAAGTTTTTTATACCTTGCAGCTTTCATTGAAAACAAAAAAGTTTTTCTATCTAAAACTACTTTTCGGACCTTACTTTTCTATGGGAGCTATACTATATAGATGTCCGATTTCGAACAAACTTTGTGGAATCATGGATAGCATCACAAAATATTAATTACGAAATTTGGAGGCCCATTTAAATCGAAAAAGTTTTTCGCACTAGAACTTCTTTTTCGACCGATCGTTCGTACTGCAGCTATATGCTATAGCCATCCGATTTTGACAAAACTTTGTAGAATTGTGTTAAGTATATAAAATAAGTATATGCCAATGATAGGAACGTTTTCATTAAAAACAAAAAAGTTCTTTTCATTAGAACTAGTTTCTCGACCGATCGTTCCAATATGCTTTAGTCATCCGATTTCGACCAAACTAAGTGAAATCATGGAAAGGATATTAAACTAAGAAATACAAACTTTGGCAGCGTTTCCATTAAAAACGAAAAAGTTTTTCTCACTAAGACTAGTTTTTTGACCGATCGTTCCTATGACATCCGATCCGGCCGGTTCCGACAAATGTGCAGCGTATAAGTACCAAAAGACTTTGTGCAACGTTTGGTGAAGATAGCTTTCAAACTGACGGAGAAGATAGCATAGAAACAGACAGATGGATGGGCCGGGCGGCTCAGCAGCTAGTGTGCGCGACCGCTGTGCAAGAGGTCGAGGATTCGATCCCGCCTCGGAACATCTAATGAAAAGTTTTTTCTTTAAATAAACTTTACACACGGTAACCCCTCTCTGCAGTTGGCGCCATCTTTGTAGTAATTAGCCATGCAAAAACATCTCAAACTGCCGTCCGGATTCGGCGTTAAACTGTAGGTCCCTTTCTCTTGTGCGGAAATTTGAAGCGCACAAGCCAAGAGATTGAGAGAGTCTCGGCTTTGGCCCTTTGGAACTGTGTCAAGCACAGCACAGTAGTGTTGGAAAATGTAAGCTTAAGTTTGAAGTTTGGTGCCTTTAACTTGCACAGTTTTTTTTGGTCGATTTTAATAGAGAACGCTTGTTATTGATTTACAAACAATGACAAAATTGGTCATCGTTATGTGATACAATACTTTCATATAAAAGGTCTTAGTCCAACCAATATTAAAAAAAAAGGAACTGGATTCTAACTTACGTAATTCTGCTCCCTCGTTTACAACAATAAAATATTGGGTGGCTGAGTTTAAGCGCGGTCGTTTGAGCTGCGAAGATGAACATCGTAATGGGCGTCCATATGAGGTGACCACTTCAGAAATGGTGGCTAAAAAAAATGTGTATTGAGTGACCGGCGATTGAAAGTTCGTGAGTAAGCTGAATGTGCAGGCATTTCAAAAAGTGCTGTACATCGCATATTGACCGAAAAATTGGACATGAAAAAGCTATGCGCAAGATGGGTGCCGCGTTTGCTGTTCCATCATGACAATGCGCCGGTTGACACCTCTTCCGTTGCCTCTTCCGTGGCTAAAATTAATGAATTGAAATTTGAATTGCTACCTCACGCCCCTTATTCGCCAGACTTAGCTTCCTCTGATTATTTCTTATTTCCAAACTTGAAAAAATGGCTCGGAGGAAAAAGATTTGGCAACAATGAAGAGGTGGAGTCCGAGACTAATGCCTATTTTGAAGAGCTTCACAGTTCTTATTATAAAAAAGGTATCGAAGCTATTGAACATCGCTGGGAAAAGTGTATCGACCTAAAAGGATCCTATGTTGAAAAAAAAAAAAATGATAAATTTTTGTTGTCGGCTATTTCTGGGACTGCCCTCGTAATCTAAGCTCATATGAAAAATTTTCCAATTTGCAGCTAGTTTAAAAAACACACCAAGTATTTCGAATAAGTGTTTTCGCCGCTCGGCCACCCTTTCAGCGCTAGCCTGTCTCCGAGCTTCTACTTCCACTGCACTTTCAGCAGCTCTCTGGAACTCGATGTGTTCAGCAAATTGTTGGCGTCGATTGCTTATCTGCTATGGCGTTTATGCAGATCTTAACATGGCCTGCCGCTTAAATTATTCATAGCGCCGTATGCGATTGATTTGAAGTCTCAGAAGCGCTCTGAGATACATTGTGTGTCTGACGCTATGTAGGCTCTGCGATCCGCTCGACGCCTTACCTGTTTCATTCTCCTGAGCTCCGCCTGCGAAAAATTTCTTGACTTCTTATAACACTCATCCGTGCTGCTCGTTTTGCGGTTAGCGAACAATTGGACTTTTATATTCCTGGCGAACTTTAAAAAATCACAAAATTACAGTTTTAGAATTTTAAAAGTTTATTTCATTGTAACCTTTTACAGTTGGACCGATTCCGACTTATGTAAATTTTGCGGTTTTTTGACCAGTTAAAGTAAGTTATTAGCCTACTTACTATTTCAGGCTATCAACTATCTGAGTGCAAAATTTCACCCAAGTCCGTTTCACATTTATATATAAAAGTAAATATTGTTGTAAAATTGTTTGTCAAAAAAAAATGTACTTTAAAATTAATTTTACTGATAAATGTTAAAACAAAGTATTTTTAGGTTTTAGCTAGGATATCACGCAGACGAATGCATACTCAATGCTAATTCTCTTTCTGTCTCTCCTCTAATTCAACTTCTGATGGCAATGTAAAATTTACCTCCCCCTCTGGGCATGTTGTATGCCAATCATTGGCTCCATATTCCCCAAGGATTTGGTCCTTTTGGCAGCCATTCTAATGGCTTTTCCATTTTCACTAATCGAAAATTGTTTCTGTTGGGTAATTAATAGTGAACAGAAACTTGTTCACTTTGAACTGTCAAAAACTATATGCAAATTTCGATCAAGTTTTCTTAACACTTGGCGGGGTTTTCTTAACCCTTTCAGAAAAGGAAGGTAAATTGAATTGAGTTGAAAGGCTTTCCGTATAGTTTTATTTGTCGCCGCATGTGTGGACTAATTACAGGCGTTTCTTCAATTAAAGTTTCAAATTAGAGGTCTTTTGCCTTTTTTGATGTAGTTTCTGGCTGCGTTGTTGCGGTTATGCAGGGGTTTCCGACTTTTTTATGGGATCCTTTGTGCAACTGACAAGTCAATTTATAATGATTTGTGGTTACTTTGTGCCATAATTAAAGAAATCATTTTTAAAATTATGTTTATTGTAAATGA
The DNA here is from genome assembly GCA_018904265.1 of Lordiphosa collinella. NCBI lineage: Eukaryota > Metazoa > Arthropoda > Insecta > Diptera > Drosophilidae > Lordiphosa > Lordiphosa collinella. Next base: position 207,135 of record JAEIFV010000311.1, on the reverse strand, counting down.
TAAAACTTGTCAAGTTGTATAACATTCCGATTACTTTTTCTTTTCAAATAAAAATGGAAAAGCCCTGATAACCGCATACAAAAAAAAATAAAATACAAAAAAACCCCATGACATTTATAATGATGACACACTTACCACATAAACCGCATGCACCATTCACACTGTACGCCCATTTACCCTCCCCCCGCGCTCCGGAGCGAAACGCCACAAAAGGGTTAGACAGGCAAAAGCCTTTCACGAAACTCCGAAAATGGCCACTAAAATGCACGCTAATGAGTTTCAATTACGAGTAACTGACAGAAGGATACATCTAAAAATTGTTTTTTATTGAAGGGATTTGGCGCTGTTGTCGTCGCTTCTGTTGTCAATTTGCGTAAAAACATTTTTTGACGCTACTTTGATTGAAACTAAACGACGAGCTGAGCTGAGGAGAGGCCGAAGGGTGGGAAAGGTGGCTTGGTTTTAATTAAATTCTCTTGCCCACAAAATGCGACACAAGCAGCTGAGGCCGACCCAGGCCATCGACGCTTTCTCATCACTTGTCGTTTTGATTTCGTTTGTTGCCCTACGCTTAGGAAGGGTATGATGACTTGGCGCTACTTGATGCTACTACATTTGGCTAGGAAGAGTTCATACCTTCTCTTAGGAATTCTTGGGGAACACTGTCACATTTACTTTAGTATAATTTGATTCAGGAGGTACAGAATGAGACGGTACGTCGTAATAGATCATAAAATATAATCTGGGGTTATATGGTATCTCGATAAGACTATTTTGGATAGTATAAGCAAATTATAGGGGGAAGTTAACTTCGCCTCGGCCGAAGTTTTGTATACCCTTGCAGTTTGATTTTCTAAATAAGACTACTTTTCCTTACTTTTCTATGGGAGCTATACTATATAGATGTCCGATTTCGACCAAACTTAGTGAAATCATGGAAAAGCATAACAAACTGCTAATTACGAAATTTGGAGGCGATCCCAATTAAAACAAAAAAATTTTTCTTACAAGAACTTCTTTTTCGACCGATCATTTATACTGCAGCTATATGCTATAGTCATCTGATTTTGACAAAACTTTGTAGAATTGTGTTAAGAATTTAAAATAAGAATATGCCAACGAAGGGACGTTTTCATTAAAACAAAAAATGTTTTCCTCAAACGAACTAGTTTTTCGACCGATCGTTCCTATGGCAGCTATATGCTATAGTCATCCGATTTTGACCAAACTTTGTAGAACCGTGTGGGAGCATATAAAACATATAGATGCCAATTTTGAGTAGATTTCCATTGAAAACAAAAAAGTTTTTCTTACTAAGACTACTTTTCAGACTCTACTTTTGTATGACAGCTATACGATATAGATGTCCGATTTTGACCAAATTTGGTGGAGTCATGAAAAAGCATAATAAACTAAAAAATACGAAGTTTGGAGGCGTTTCAATTGAAAACAAAAAAGTTTTTCTCACTAAAAACTAGTTTTTCGACCGATCGTTCCCATGACAGCTATATGCTATAGTCATCCGATCCGGCCGGTTCCGACAAATGCGCAGCGTATTTGTATTAAAAGACTTCGTGCAAAGTTAGGTAAAGATAGCTTTCAAGCTGACGGAAGAGATAGCATAGAAACAGACTGACGCAGAAGCAGCCAAGGCCACCAAAAAAGGCCTTCTGATAAGCAATGCTGTCCGTTATGCAGAAAGATGCTTCCCAAACACAACACCACCCACCCCACCCCTTTCTTTTGTTGTCATAAATATTAAAATTTTTGAGGCGAAAAATTACGCTGACTGAGAAACATCGAAACTAGGGACCTCGAATGACGCACTCACTGAACAGCGCCTCTTAGCCAGCTTTACCACACAGCGATAAACATATCAACAAAGAAAATTTAATAGCGCATTGGTTAATTGACAATGAAGAAAATTTTTCCGATTCGGATAGACTGCAAGCCTGATCGTACGGCGTCAGTGCCAATGCCACTAACATTAAAGCCAGGGAAAAAAAAATAGACAATAACATTTTTGCAGAAACACAAAAGGAGCGCAACGATTAAAAACTATGTATATAGCTTATACTGTGCCATGCGAGACCTAAGTTTTGAGAGAAAGTGGTAAAGCCAGTAGATAGTCAGGTTTGCCGCTCCCTCTGTACTTACAACCATATTCAGGAATCGACAAAGCAGCGGCGCTTGTTCTATATGCTTTTCTAGGTGCCAATGCATTATACTCAGACTGCCGGCTGACTTTCAATATCAGGAAGTCGCAAAGAAAGGAATTTCAAAAGAGTACGCGTATTTTTATGACCATCATTCACAAAAAAAAAAAACTAAAAATATTTTTGTCATCCATTTTTTATGTTTATTAATATTTCAAAAATATACAAAATCATTTAAAGTGAACAAATTTTAAAAAATACCCGCTCTTAGAGAAAGAGCTGGCTAATGGTTAAACATAGATGACATAAAACAGTCATCTATGGCACCTATAACACCTGGTATGACTCTAGAGCAGCGATTTCCAAAATTTGAAAAGGCAGCCACGCGTGGCTGGCAATTTGGTGATTGTGTGTGAGTTTGGACACCACTGCTCTAGAGTCTAGACTTCTGCTCAAATATTGCAGTAGTTGTGATTTGCTGTGCGATGGTTGACCGGCAAGAATGTATACAATATTCTGGAATATTTGGTGTCCGAAACTTTTCGGAATGTTAAAGTGATCAACCACAGTCACGAAAGACTCTTGTTTTGCCAGAAACCAAATTGTACACATCAGTTTCCGCGTTAGAGCTGCATGGGAAATTGGCTCTTCAAGGACACCGCCTTTAGTTTGATCACACGAAAAAGACTGCGAATGTAAGGAGTAATAAATAAACTATTTATTTTAATGGGAACAAGCTTAGATTACCTGAAAAGTCGCTTCTTCTAATTTTTCTTCTCTACCATTGCCAAGACAGACTCCAAAGTTTTGCAGTTGATTACTTGATTTGCATACGAAACCACGCCTCCCGCAAATTCAGTTAGTATAATCATTTTGCTTTTCTTTTTCTAAAATTTTATTTATTTATTATTGACAGTTATATGCTGTCGATAAAAAATCAGACTAGTCCATCATACAAATTTTGTGATGGAGACTCGACTTAACCAATTTTGCATACAAGCGGTTCGTCATATGTCCGATATTTACTGTAGGTCTCCTGCCTTTGCCGTTTGCTGATGCTCCTCATAAAGCAGTGGCCGGAAAAAAACACATTCACATTTTTGGGTTGTTGTGTGTGCGCAGTTACAGACACGAAGTTGAGAGCAACACAAAAACTGATTCAATTTGCTCTCCGCCGAGGCAACACGGCGAGCTTATACTGTGTGTGAGTTGACTGCGCTGTTTTTGAGAGTTTACATATGCCAGTAGATAGCGACGCTCCGGCCTCTGTCACAAAGGAATTCCACTTTCTGGGAAATAAAAGATTTAAGGACTACCAGATCTTCCTTTTCGACCCATAGCTGACTTCTTGGTGCAGCTTGACATTTTCAAGATGTCTATGATTTTTGTCTTGGAAGCTCCCTTAAAGCGAGCCTGACGAATGACAGAACTTGTTGTGGTATAAAAGTGGTGCTCACCATTTTGGTAAGATCAATTTATTTAAAAATATCAATTTCAACAATATCAATTTCAATATCAATTTTACCATATTAACTATTTTCATATCAAAAGGGTATTATTTACTCCTAAATATATGGAATCGACTTACATTTTATTTTTGCAGATGAAGGCTGATTTAATACTTTAAATACCCATATGATATGATATTTTTTTCTGTGTAGTGTGCCTAAGCATTAAATGAGAATTAATGAATGATGTTTAATAGGAGTAACCTTGTTCTAGCCTGCCCTTCCAGATATAGACTTTCTCCCTGATAAGCGACCACAGGACTGGAGCAGAAAAGAATTGATCTTTCCTACGCGCTGGAGCAATTTGGCAAAGGACTGGACCACAAAAAGATTGCTACTTGCGACGATCTGTGGCGAGTCGGTGATACCCCCATAGGGTATGATACGAGCTGTCGAGTTTTCATTGGGTATTTGCGGTCCTCACTTTTGAAAATTTTCTAATATTTTATTGGTTATTGGGTCTCGAAGGGAACCCTCTCTTAAAATATGTTTGATGTGACTTCTTTGTACCGCTCAATTCTTTTCGAGTGTTTCATTGCCCCGATTGATTCTGAAATCGTAACAAGTGATTAATAGAGAGCACAAATTTTAATAAAGCTTCCTATTGAAATCTGCAGATCTTTGCTCTATATTCCAACGCGTTCGGTAAACCTACACTCAGCGAAAAAATAGAGAATTTCATATTTGGAACAAGAATAAGAATGAAAATTCAATCAGAATGAAAATTCTTGATCCAAGTATTTATTTTTGATTCCGTTTTTCTTGATCTAAGAGTTTAAATACTTCAAACAAGTACGAAACATTCTGAAATCTTAAACGAGCTCAAATCCGAGATTCATCATTTAAGAATCAAGAGCATAGTGCTTTGCCAAAAAACCAATAATGTTCGTTCTTGTATCAAGAGCTCATCAGATTCAAGAGAAAGACCGTTCACTCTTGAATCAAGAGCTTCACAAATTCAAAAGTAAGGGCGCCCATATTTTAAAACAATTTAAAATTAGTTGATATAATTTATTTCATAGAAAATGAGTTGTCAATCTATGTAGTAAGTTTTAGTCGGATCGAGAAACACAACACCACAAAGCGGCAGCAGTCTTCGCCTATAAACTGTCAGTCCAACATGCCAGCAGTTGTTACGGTCACTGCTTTCGGGCTGACACCGGCTAGCTTTGGCATCTCTGGGCAGGATCTTGACCCTAGCCTGCAGCGCTACATCACTACAAAAATAATAACGGAAAACAACAAAATTCAAACAAATGTGTCTTCACGAGCATCGTTTGTTTTGCGTCCTTATTGTATAACAGCTTGAAGAATCGACATTTTTGGCAGTAGGGCTTTCACTCGCCATTGCATCCTGAGGAATTTTGATCACTTTCTCGGAACGGACTTACTTTGAGATGGCCAAGGGCGGACGTGGTGAAGATTCGTCTTTCAGGACTTGGTGGTTTTGAATGGAGAACAATTCGGACTCTTGGACCAGCATCAAAAAATTAGGGGAGCCAAAAACCACGTCCCACCACCCACCCACCAAAATGAGATCGTGGCCGGTCCTATTGGTGTCCCGTACCACGATTATTCTCTTTTCAAACAATCAAAAAATGTAATTGCCTTGGACGATTAGCCGTTAAGCTGCTTCCTCAGTCAGCTTCTAAAACGTTCTGTCCCTTGACTACTTTAAGCGGGCGCTCAGTGGGCTGTTTCCCCACTTTCCATTTGTCCCTGACCTTTTCACGGCCTTTGCCTCACTCCAAATTCGAATTTAAAATACGCCCTCCCTCAACGATCATCCGTTAGAAGGCGCTTTGGTATAAAAAAACTGCACTCACACCCACCCACACATATGACTGTGCCTTCCGATTGCCTATCGATATTGCTTATCGAAACCGCTAAGACAAAACAAAAACACAAATGCAACACAGTGCTATAACTGCTTGGGAATTCCAATCCAAAATAAGTGCAAAAATCATTGGCGTTTCCCCTCTTCCAGTCTCATTACTCAGTCTCATTACCTCACTCCCCTCGCCTAAAAACACTAAACTGAGAACGATTTTAGCTCGATTTCAAGAGCAAAACTCTTAATAATTTTAAATTATTTGTTCTGCTTTTTTCTGGGTGATTGTTTACAGCCAAAATTAAAATTCATAGTTTTTAAGATTTTTTCTTAAATTTGTTGTAGGTATTTTTACATTTTAAAGTGAGAGTTCATAAAACATAGCTTCCAAAATCTATTCCACAACTATATCCAAGAGTATCCCAACTTCGGTGTGTCCTCCAAAACCTTTCACCAGTTGTGTTTTTTAACTCGTAAACTTTTATGATTACAAGCGAGCTCGTCGAATGCGTTTGCCTCTAACATTGTCGCTTACTTTGTGGCCTGGTTCTGATCCTGCCTTCCATCGACTCCTCCTCTTCTCGCACATGCTGCAACAACAACAACAAAGAGTCTCCGTCTAAATGGTTATGGTTGCCGTGCATTTTAAATAATTAATGACCGACGAGATGAGTGTACAAGCATTTTGGCCACAGTCAATTCTGGAGGGCGCCACAAATGTAATAAAAATGCCAAGCCAAAACTTTTGACCAAAAAGGAAGAGGAAACTTACAGTTGCAGACATTTCTCCGAATCGACTGCATTTCAATTCCCAAACGATTATAAACTACCAACTCGAGTTGCCAGACCGTTTGCAAATTTAATTTACAACTACACAAAATGGAAAGAAACCACAACAACAACAACAGCAACAACCAGCAAACTTTTTACTTTGTTAAAGTCAGACGGAAAATGTTATTTAGCTTTGTGAACTTTTTGGCACTTGGACAACACCTACAAGAAAGTAGGAACCCATTGGACGGGTGGGGTCAACCTTTTGCAAATTAGCTGCTAAGTGAGCAGCCGGAAATTATGTTTATTATTACTTTGGCACACACATTTCGGGCAGGGTGTAGCATTTGTAGTTTGCCAACGAAATATGCAAATAGCCAAGCAACTTCTCCTTCTGCAAAATTTAAATTAATAAGCCAAGGTTCAAATGCACCAAGCAGACCAGCGCACTCTGTAGCATCATCATCTCCAGTGCAGCCAGTAAATTGCACTTTAATTGCACTTTAGGATGAGCATGAAGTTAGCCCCAAAAACTTGCGGGCCAAGTTTTTAGTCTTTTGTGCCAAAATATTGGGAATGGGATGGACTCGAATGGGCATTGTGGAAGCAGACGGAAAATTGGTAATCATCATAAATAAGTGATTAAAATTAATTAAACGCATTTTTGTGATCAAAATCAGTAAGGTTTTAGGTACAGAGTCCTAGAGACATCTTTGTTAGAGTCATAAGGGTGCTGAAAATTGAGACATTTGGAGATTTGAAATGGTATAGACTGACCCAACACAGTTGGGACTAAAATCTGGTTTCTTAAATAAATGACAATCATTTTCCATTTAGTTTAATATCGCTTATATACGAAATATCGTTATATAAGATAATACTATACACAAAAATACACATATAAAAAGAGTTAATAAAAATATTTGCTCCTCCTTATTAACTAAGTTGTACTTGTTCTAGCTCCAGCTTAGTTTCCATAGCCTCCACCTGTTTACCATTGTGTTTCAAACCTTTTAACCATTTGATATAGTCCTCAGGTATGCCAGTTTCAAGAGCACCCTTAACCAATACCTTGAGATAGGTGAGCGAAGGCTGTCGATCGAGTGGTATGCTAATGTCAGTCTTAGCCCCTTGACTATGCACATCCGTTTGGGGTTGATTACTCAGATGATAAGAACGACAAGTAATGTGGGTATTGGTCTTAAGCGAAATAACAGGCACACTTATGGGTATGTAGACACCTTCAGGTACACTCTCCTGGCTGTGGGAAATTGAAAGCATGTTATACTTGGTCCAAGAGGTATGAGGTAATTTTCGTACTCATCCAAATCAGTTAAATTGCAAATGTCAATCTCCCAAATGGCTCCATATACATGAGCACCAGGCATAGGCACAATAGTGGCTGGAGCACCTAACCAATTTTTCGAGCCGGTATGAAAGTCCAGGCGATAATTCTATGCGAGAGATATGGAAAAACTTATTAAGATAACGAAAAGAAAGGTAGCTTTTGTTGTCTTACCTCCAGTTTACCTGCTCCTATACGCTGGGCAGTGGGGTTTTGTATGTGTAAACGGCGCGCTAGCATATTGCTACCAAAACCAAAATAATAGAATTTACTGGCCATATTGAAGGGGATATTAACTGAAATAAAAATCAGAGCGAAAGAAATATTTACTAGTTTTTAAATAAAAATGTGGCGCCAAGCTATCGATAACTTTAGGTAGCTGGTGGCGCCATCTGCACAGCAAGCAAGGCAAGTTTTTTAAATGTGCACAGAGTAAACAGCAGAGGGCGCCACCATCAATTCTCTGAAGTTATCATGCATACCTAGAGGGCGCCAGCCATTAAAAGCTCTTTCTTTTGTATATTTAATAAATTATTTATTAAATTTTATGTACAAAAGTGACAATAGAACTATTCCACTTACTGCATTTCCAACTTATAACATTCGCCGTTCACACCGTTCATTTTTTTGGCACAAAACAACGTCGGCATTAAAAGCTCAAAGTCATTTCTTATCTTTGTAAAGCTTTTGTGTTTATAAATCAAAACAGCTGTCTTTTGTTTGTCATGCTAACCAAGATTTTGTTGTTTATTTAACTTTGTTTCTTTAATTAAAACTTACTTGTTGGTATTCAAGACAAAGTGTATCGTTTGGTATTTCTTTAGATTGTTTTTAATTTACACGTCACTTGATTGAAGAAAACTAAAAAAATCGGCACCGCCACCTCTGACCACCACAACGACTGAATTGACTTTGACAATGAAAACGAATTCGAGAGCGCTTATCAGCTGATGAACGAAAAGCTCTCTCTTATACTCGCGTATATGTATTTACATATTTATATGTATGAAAAAGCTAGTTTTATGGATCAGCATTGATAACAACAAGAGAACAAACAATATGCAACTTATTTTAAGGGATAAAATTTCATCTTTTATGAAGACACAAACATTCGCATAAAAAAGATTCAGCAAATCTTCACTTAAGTACTCGAAAACTATCTTTTTGCTGCCCAAATATTAAGCAATATTAAGATACGGTAAGAGTTCAACTAAATAAGCGATTTTCCGCCTTAATCGGCGATGTCCCAGAAATCCCTTCCAACCAAATTCCAACCCAAAACCAATTCTCGGTGTCCCAGAAATCATTTTCGGTTGGTTTCAAATCTCTAGTGATTTGGGTAGAGATTTTGCTAAATTCACCGCTAAAACTATTTTGATAAGCAAAATTAGTTTTGGGAGCTCTAAACTACATTATGTTACTGGATAGACAGCATCAAATAAATAACATGTTTAATATGATTTAATATTGGAATTTGCTTTTTAATAATTTTTCGCAAAACCAACCGAAGGCTCATCCAAAACCGTCGTGCCACTAGATGGCGCCACCGGCCTCACTAGCGCCAGATGGGAAATCCAACAAAAACAAACGTGCCAAGGGTTCGCAAATTCTGCTGTATGATTGGCGCGCAAATATTTTAAAATTTTTCATTTTAATTTTGGGTAACGCGACTTTAATTTAAGTTATAATATAAGCATGAATCATACAACTTTTGCCACAACTAACAGATTTCCCTTTAACATCATTTTAATTCAAAACTAATATAAGGGAAATTTTTTTCCGCGTGATGCAACCCTGTTTTGTGAAATGGACAATTATTCTGAACCCAGTTGGACCAATTCTCTTTGCCACTAAGAAAATGAAAATCTCTTCGAAGTTCTAATAAAACCTTAAAGGGGCTCACCTATTATTCCGCCCGCTTCCTCCCTCATCGGTAAATATAATCTCCCCAATCCACCAACCCTCCTATATAGTCTACATATTTATCCCCCAAATAAACTTTTTTGTCATAAAATAACCAACACGCTTACGTAGGGTGCGAACTGAAGAAAATATCGCAGCTGTATCGGCCAGTGTTAATGATGACCATCAATTATCGATTCGTCGCCGTTCGCAGCAATTGGGCCTCTGTTAACATTTTGGAAGAATTGAAGCCGAATGACCTACAGCAACGTAGAATTTTTGTGAATGGGCTAATGGGCTTTGGATGTTGGCCGAAGATCCACTTTTTTACCGAAAAATTGTGTTCAGCGACGAAGCTCATTTTTGGCTTAAAGGGTACAGGTAAATAAGCAGGATTGCCGATTTTGGAGTGAATATCAGCCAGAAGCATTGCAAGAGCTACCAATGCATCCAGAAAAAGTCACTACCGTGAGTATTTTTTGCCCAAAATGCAAGAGCTTGACTTGCATGACATGTGGTTTCAACAAGACGGTGCCACATGCCACACAGCACGCGCAACAATGGACTTATTGAGAGGCGAGTTCGGTAAACATTTTATTTCACGTTCGGGACCGGTCAATTGGCCGCCTAGATCGTGCGATTTAACGCCTTTAGACTATTATTTGTGGGGCTATGTTAAAGCTCATGTCTATACAGAGAAGCCCGCTTCAATTGACGCATTGGAAGACAACATTGAAGCATTTAGTCGTGAGATACCGGCCGAAATGTTGGAAAGAGTATGCCAAAATTGGACTAAGCGGATGGACCATTTGAGGCGCAGTCACGGTCAACATTGCATGAAATAATCTTTAAACATTAAATTATATGGACCGTTCTATCGATTCAAATAAAGTTTTCATGCATTTTTCTGAATTTTATGTGTTTTTTTTTTTTAACTTTCCTATAGCTCTTAAAAAATCACCCTTTATTTAGATGTCAGATTTCGACCAAATTTGGTGGAATCATGGAAAAGTATTATTTACTAAGAAATGCAAAGTTTGGAGGCGTTTCCATTGAAAACCAAAAAGTTTTTCTCACTAAAACTAGTTTTTCGACCGATCGTTCTATATGCTATAGTAGTCCGTACCAACAGACTTCGTGGAAAGTTTGGTGAAGATAGCTTTCAAACTGTCGGAGGAGATAGCATAGAAACAGACAGACAGACAGACAGACAGGGCTAAATCAACTCAGCTCATCGTGCTGATCAAGAATATAAATACTTTATGTGGTCGGAGATGCTTCCTTCTATGCGTTACAAACATCCGGACAATTTTATAATACCCTCTGCAAGGGTATAAAAAAGCAAAGAGAAAAATTTTAAAGCGCTGAGATACCAACAAGAGGCCGTTTATTACTACTACTGCTACTGCTGAAGCATTGGTTTTCGACATTAATATTTAAGTTTTAAACAAAACAAGTATTTAAAATTGCCGAAAACTGCTTCGTCAGGAAAGGGCTTTAAAAATTCCTTTTGCGAAGACACTCTGAAGATCTTAACCGTGCATAGGGATGGGAAACTTATTCAGTCAAAAAGTGAGTTCTTTACAAATAAGTTTATTAATAGCTAATTCATATTTCTTAAATATAGATTCCAATGAAAAGCCTTCCGAAAGATTGCCAATCCTGGTGACTGGAATGGGCGTAGAAAAGCTACTTAGTGCCCCAGCAATACCCAACTTATCTGAAAAAGACACAACGGCAATTTTTTGAAGCTTTAAAGGACACTAGCAGAAAGGCATTGTATACATTTTTCCATACATCAAATGTCCGCCCTAATGTACATATGCGAACGATATTCTTTGTCCGGTTGCCGTGGTCGACTGTTAAAAACTTATGATGAGCAAAAAGAGACCAAGCCGCATTTCTTCTGCAGGATCCAAGGATTCAAAATAAAGCTATGAAAATAATGGACACAATAAAAAAAACTGCCAAAATAACAGATGCAAAATTCCCGTGATATAGTAATTCAAGCGTGCAAACACGAAATACGAAACCGTCTTATGTCTCTACTCAAGATGTATGATGAAGAAACTGAAAATGACTGTTGGATTTTTAGACAAGGTGGCCCACAATATTTATACTTTCGTTTCTAGAGTGCTCTGAAACTTACCAAAAAAGTAACATATTCAAAAGTATTTCTGAGCTACCCCAATGCCGGAATATAACCAACTCCAGTTTTCAAAGTCAAATATTATTCTGATGCGGCTAATAAGTTCTTATGGTTCGGTTGAAACTGGTTTGGAGCAAGTTTCTAATACGGAAGGTAACACACTTTGATATCAAATCAAACCCCATGAAATAGTAAAGCCAAAACAATAATAAAAAGCATCTAAAAACAAAACTGTAACCCTGGCCGGCCACCGATAATTTTATGCCTTAAAGATCATCTTTCGTCGAATCTAGCTGGTTAAAAACGGCTTAAAGTATTTGAGAGCCATAACTTTGAATTATTTTAAATAATTAATCTGAAAATTGTAGCTCACGCAAAGTTTTGCTTTTTTCGCAGTGAACTTACTTCAAACTTAAATTGGAACTTATAAGTAAAATGTAAAATGGCTTGACACAGCCCCAAATGGTCAAAGCCGAGCTCCTCTCAATCTCTTGGCTTGTGCGCTTTTAATTTTTGCACAAGAGAAAGGGACCAATAGCCGAATCCGAACGGCAGTTTGAGAAGCTTTTGCATGGCTAATTACTACAAAGCTGGCGCCAACAGCAGTGAGGGGTGACCGGGTGTATAAAAGAAGATGTTTTTTATTAGATGTTCCGAAGCCACGACCTCTTGCACACACTAGCCGTTGAGCAATCTTTATTGTTCTCCAACAAAATTACGAGAAGTGTGCTGGAGGAGAACATATTTGTGCTCAGTGAAAAAAAATGAGAATTATAAGAATAAAACCGAAATCTAGCGTCTATACAAGAGCCATTGGCTAAGCGACTATGCACAGGACATCTTCGAGAACATGAAGTCTGAGCTGCAACGACCGTTATACCATGGTGGACGAGAGGCAGAAAATGTTGCAACTGTGTCAAACGGTTAAACAAATGTACAGGCTGAGCCGCTGTACTCTACATTTGAGTATATACCTGTTAGATCGCGTAATGGAGTACAAAAAGCATCAAAATTAAAAAGAAAGTAAAATTAAACAAAATAAAAAAAGAGCTCTTAGTGCTTCCGTGTCTAGAAGCTAAATGAAAAATACAGATTTGCTGCAATTTAACTCAGTTTCACAACTGTGAAATATATTGATACCAAAAGTAAGGCCAACTGTGTTTTAAAAAAATTTATTATTTTGTACAAAAAAATAATTGAGAAAGGTATGCAATTTTTCAAACAACACAGTAGGCTGCTCATTTGTATTGAGATCTAGCAACATTTTAAGCATGCTTATCGAACCCTAGGGTTGTAAAGTTTCCAAAAAACAGGGTTACTTAAATATATGACAGTTTTCGATAAAAATGGTACTGGAAAGTCGAAAGCAGCCATTTTAGTTCGATATACCAAACTGCAACCTGGTATTATGGCACAAAGGACAACTGAAAAGAACGAAGCTCCGCAATGATTTACTTTCTTCACTTGCATCATATGCTGTAGTGGCTTCCTAGACGGTATTTTCGTTGCATTTTTATACCCTTGCAAAGGGTATTATAAAATTGTACGGATGTTTTTAACGCATTGAAGGAAGCATCTCCGACCACATAAAGTATAAATATTCTTGATCAGCATGACGAGCTGAGTTCATTTAGCCTTGTCCGTCTGTCTGTTTCTATGCTATCTCCTCCGTCAGTTTTAAAGCTATCTTCACCAAAACTTTGCACGAAGTCTTTTGGTACATATTCGCTGCACATTTGTCGAAACCGGCCGGATCGTATGACTATAGCATATAGCTGTCATAGGAACGATCGGTCGAAAAAAGTTTAAGTGAGAAAAACTTTTTGTTTTCAATGGTATCTCCTCCAATCTTTGTATTTCTTAGTTTACTATGCTTTTACACGATTCCACCAAATTTTTTCGAAATCGGACATTTATATAGTAAAGCTGTCATAGAAAAGTATTATCTGAAAAGTAGTCTTAGTTAAAAAAAGTTTTTTGTTTTCAATGGAAATGTTCTCAAAACTAGCATGTATATGTTTTATATGCTCTTACACAATTCTACAAATTTTGGTCAAAATTGGATGACTATAGCATATAGCTCCCAAAGGAACGATCAGTCGATAAACTAGTTCTTGTGAGAAAAACTTTTTGTTTGAAAGAAGTCAATAGAAACGTCCCTTTTTTTCTGACCTTTACTTTTGAAAATTGCTTTAAAGCATACAGAAACCGATCTAGCACAGAACTTTAATACGGTTGACCTCCAACCATATTCAAAGTATTTATACCCTGTGCCTGTCAGTGGCACACGCAGGTTCTTTTCAAGGGGTGCGTTTTACAAAGTGTTTCTTTAGTCCCTTCTTCCTTAGTCTTGTATTAAGCATGTAAATAAATATTCAGGGTGGGGTTTAACCTACAAAATCCCCCTACGTACGCCACTGGTGCCAGTACTGGTCGCTGCTTGAATTCTCTACCGATTAATTATTTTGAATATGGTTGGAGGTCAACCGTACTAATGTTCTTTGCTAGATCGGTTTCTGTAAGCTTTAAAGCCAAAGCGTTCTTTTCTGGGTCCTAAAATTAATTCAATAGCTTGAAAAAGATGTTTGGGTAAATTAAGAACATGGGTCTTTTTTTTCCAGGCTAAGTTTTTTGAAGAAATCAATTTTTAAGAAATGTTGGAAAAAAATTTTTTTCAAAATTATTTTTAGAAGGGTTTTTGGAATACTGAACATTTAAAAACAAATGGCAAAGCTCTATCTTAAACCGTTTTCGAGCTATTTAAAATTTAAAGAATTCAAAATTTTACCCTTTTAACCGCAGAACTTCCGCAAAAGAGTTCCAGTAAAGCTGAAATCTTGGGGTTAAGCTTTTCTCATAATAAGCTTTCCTTGGTCCAATTTTCATCCAATTCGAAGACATCATCTCAGAAAATATTTTTTTGCTTGGAACGCCCCATATACAAAAGAACTACATCAATGGATTTGGTCGAAAGGACCGTTATCAGCCACGCGACGTAGCTTTCGGAAAATGCTTCCGCAGACCTTGGGATCGTATTGCCGGATACATAAGCGAATCCTGTTGGTCAGTTCTTTGATATTATTGGCCTTCAGTTGTTTTTGTAAACTGCAACACTCAGACTTCCAAAAAAATCTTCAATTGGACGACACTGCGGCAAGTTTGTTGGGTTCCGTTCCTTTGGTACAAAAGGGATGTCTTTGCTGCTCAGGAAACCAGTCGTCATTTTAGCGTAATGAGAAGAAGCTTTGTCAGGACAGGAAAAGTAATTATTGTCGGAATTATTTTCCCTTAAAAAAGGAATCAAAACCTCCTTTAAACCCTCGTTTATGTACACTTCCTTGTTGACTGCAATGCCACTTGGCTTGAACCACGGCTTCGATATGCAGAGATTGCAATGTAAAGCATAGATTTGGGCTCAAACTTTTGCATGAACTTATATTTCACATCTGCAGGTGTTGACGATACATCGGAGGTGTAAAAAACACTATTTCCCGGTACATGGCAGCGACTCAGACCAAAGTAACTTTCAGCGTCTAAAACACAGAGTTTGCTCATCCACCGACATTGAGATTTGACAGTTTGTATTTGGTCAGGTGTGTAACTTGGTGCTCTTTGCTTACGTCTGGCAGCAATATTATTCTTTTGCAGCACTTTACTGATGTGTTGTTGGCTGCAATTAAATTTTCTGGCTGCATCTCGTTGACTTATGTTGTCTTTGTTGTTAAAAAGTTGGGTTAGCTTTCTGACAGCTTGGCCGGTCATAATGTTTGCATTCCGACCACTTCCAACTTCTCTTTTTATTATTTCTCGTTGCAAAATACTATAAATAGTGCGTTTGGACTTGCCCTCTTGGGTAAAATGGTTTACTGTAAACACTTTACCTTTGTCAGCGTGCATTTCGTAGAATTTTACAACGCGATCACGAAGACGTTCTTGCTCGGACGGCATTTTGGCGACTACTTGTCAAAATATTTGTCAGGGGGCATGAAATCGTGTTGACAGGAGAACAAAGAGAAAGAAATGTCATCCCAAAAGCTTTAATGTAAAGCTCAGCTTCGGCGCTCTCTCAAAGTTTGTGCAGACTTTTAGCTGTCACCCGTTATGATAGATTACAAAAAACTGCATTGTCAGGCGAGTAAAGCCTGATTGCATCTTGTATTGCTTCCAGAGACTAAAAAAAGTATTACATATTCGACATTTTCGAAAGAATTTTTGTTGTTCATTTAAAGATCGAGACTTGGCTTACATTTGGATTATAACTTTGTGAGTAAGAATTCTTTTTCTGTGACGTTTTCTAAAAACATTCAACCTATGGTTTGAAAATTTATTCATAATGCCAATAAATTGAGCATTCAGCGTTCCCCAAGTCGAATATGTCCCTATTTAAAAAAAGTTCGAACATGTACAACCTGTTGATAAGGGAAAGTCTACACAAATTAGATTTTTTCCGGTGCTTCAGTAGACGTGGCAAAGTAACTTCGTTGGTAAAATAGTCCAGCACAAAACTCAATACGCAAAGCATATCCCTTTGTCTGTTAACTAGACTGGCACTAACTGATTTATTTCACTTAACTTTTGTTTATAGTTCTTTAAGGTTCAGTTCTGGGCAAGTTTTTTCTCCTGTAACCTAAATTTCCACATCTTGTAACTGCAATTGCTCCTCCAGATCCTTCGCCACGCGTCCATTATGTTTGAACGCTCGCAATCGCTGGACATATACCTCGGGTATATTACTTTCGATGGCACCTTTGATCAGGCATTGCAAATATGTTTTCGAGGGTTGCCGTGACTCGGGCACTTCATCGATGGGAATAATAAACAAATTTGTCTTCGGCTGTTGGGTTAGCATATAGGCACGAGCCGCCAATTCCGAGTTATTGCCCTGCAGCAGTACGGTGACAGTGAGGGGTGCATAAATACCCAAATGAACGCCCTCCTGGCTAAAATTAGAACACAGAAATTAGCTTTCGTTTTTCCCAATCATTCTACCATACTTACTTATCTATATCCGCCAAATTATCTAAATCAATCTCCCACACAGTACCCCAAGTATTGTAATTTGGTGTGGGCACAATGGTGGCCACCGCTCCCTTCCAGCGTTGGCCCACTTGGTCGAAATCCAAACGATAGTTTTCAAGAAGAGCTGAACCAATTCTTCGGGCTGAGGGATTTTGTATGTGAATGCGCTGGGCCAGCATGTTACTGCCAAATCCAAAATAATAGAACTTATTGCCATGGACCTCGGGTAGCTCCGAGCTGCGATTCCAGGGTTGTTGGGTGGTGGCACTGCTTCCCGATTCACAGTTACCACTGGTAACTGCCATCAGGAAGCACAACATATTGATAAGGCGACAATAAGTCATTGAGATACTTGTGTTTTTCGTTGTGTTATTCAGATATGTTTATATTGACAACTTTGCTGGTTGCTGGTCAAACGGCTACTGCGCATCTTGTGCAAAGAAACTTTTTCAAGTCTGTCGCTGAGATGTGGAATTGCTGTTAAAGGTCTTGGGTGGGTATACGCGCTATCAGCTAAGGTTTGGAGATTAAAATAAATGTATAAAACGGGTCGTATAAGAGCTGTATATGTCAGGGATGCAAACCACTCGAAAATAAGTACTGGTTTCGGTTCACACAGTTTCTGAACCGCTGGTTCAGTTCAATACATGGTTTTTGGAGTGAGCTGAACCGCGGTTTTGGTTCGGTTCAGTGGTTCATAAAGGCACATTATCAAGCATGCTCCCATTCTCGCATTCGCAAAAGTTTTGCGATTTCAAACCGGTTTTTAGTACAAATTTGCTCTCCAAATCGCAAAACTTTTGCGAATGTGAAAATGGGAGCATGGCTGTATGAAATATTATGATTTCTGCAGTGTGACTTTTCGCAAGCTTTGAAAATGATATTAAAATTTAACTCTAAAACTTCCTTAAAAGAATTTTAAAATATTTGATTTTGCTTGATTCGTCTATAAGTTTCTAACAGGCCTGTCCGTTTATTTACTAAATTTGCTCGAAGTGCGGTCACAATGTGATTTACTCGATGAACATAACCAAATAAGGTTAAAGTAATGTACAGTTTAGTGATTAGTATTTTGCAATTTTCCTTAAAAATTATTTTTAATAAACAAATTAATAATTTTTATGAATAGCTCAATGCCACGTGCCATCCAAATCGAATTCACATATTTTTTCGCTGGTTTCTGTATGAACGTGGGAAATGTTTATAAAAGCCTTAAAAAAGAAACGACATTTTAAACACTATATTCAACTACTATAATATTTGAGAATTTATTTATGTTTTTTGATCCAGTTGATTAAGTGAAAGTGTAGTCAACGGAAACAATTTGAAAGAAAATAAAATCTTCGTAGAATAAATAAATATGTTTTCAGAAACGAAAATAGGAACGAAAGGCTTAAATGAATGCCTTCCAAAACAGAGAATCTTCCAATGATATCTCACAGAAGAACTACAAAAATTGAAAATATTGTCCAAAGAGCAGATTGATGGTATATTAGAAGATCGGCGGGCAATTGCAGAAGACTTACAGGATTACATGTTGTAAAATTTGTGTCAAGTCATCCTTAAAGGTTATATCGATCCTGCATCGCTAAGGATAAATTCGGTTAATCAGTGATCTCCCTTGTAGAGAGTCGAACAAAATGTCGCAACAAAATTATCTTAGGGAATCGATTTAAATTCTCAAATTAAGTACCTATCATTGCCAAGAGGGAAGCGATTCACGTCCTTAATTTCGTGAGAGACCTGAACCGAACCGTTTTTCTTTGTGGTTTTTGGTTCGGTTCAGCATTTCTGAAAGAATGCCGGTTCGGTTTACCGGCTGGAAAAAGCGGATCGGTTCGGTTCAGAACCGGTTTGCTTCCCTGATATATAATGTGAAACATCTTTAATTTCGGTACGAAAGATTTCAGTAGGAGTTAAATTTGCTTTCATCGTGACGCTGACATTGCATATTATGTTGTGTTGTTGTTAAGTTTTTGAAGTTGGTCATGGAAATGAGTATCGAATACTAAGTATCAAGTATAGAGTATTAAATATAACGTACTGAGTATTGAGTACTTAGTATCGAGAGCTTATTTTTGAGTATTTAGCATAGATTACTTAGTATCAATCACTTAGAATCGAGTACTGAGTATCAAGTGAATAGTATCGTGTATTGAGTATCTAGTACTGAGCGTCGAGTACATAGTATCGAGTTCTTAGTATCGAGTACTTAGTATTGAGCTCTTAGTTTTAAGAATTGTGTATCGAATACCGAGTATTGAGTACTTTGTATGGAGTATTTAGTATCGAGTTTTTAGTATCGAGTAGCCACACCCTCAAAGCCATGATGTGAAACATATTTTCTACGAAATACTCCGCCTTTCACATACTTGAGTGTGTGTGAGTTAATATATACTCAGTACTTATTACTCAGTAAGTACTAAGTACTCAGTTCTTAGTACTAAGTACTCGATATTAAGTACTCAATACTAGGTACTCGATACCCAGTACACTTTTCTAAGTACTCGATACTAAATACTCAATAATCAGTATTGGATACCCAGAACCTGACTCTAAGTACTCGATATTAGGTACTCGATACTAAGAACTCAATAATATGTACTCGATACTCAGTACTAGATACTTAATTTTCGATACAAAGCACTCGATACTCAGTACTCGATACTCAGAACTCGGTTCTAAGTTGTCGATACTAAGAATGTACTCAATACTAAGTTGTCGATACTAAGCAATCGATACAAAGTACTTAATACTAAGTATTCGATGCTCAGTACTTGACTCTAAGTACTCGATACTAAGTACCTTTTTATACCCTATTCGTATTAAAAATGGGAAAGGGGATCATGAAATTGTGCAAATGTTTGTAACAGGGAGAAGAAAACATTTCCGACTCCATTAGGTACTTATATTCTTGATCAGCGTCAAAAGCCGAGTCGATATAGCCCCGACCGTATGTCAGTCTGACCGTCAGTCTGTATGATCTCTGTATGATCTCGATCTCAGGTAAATGTCTACCATATCCATAAAAAGTTTGTTTTAGATTTGGAAAATGTATCCCCCTTCCCGCTTTAACCGCAAAAAATGTCTGTCTATCTGAATGATCGCGTCGATCTCAGAGTCTATAAGAGATTGAGCCACAAATTTCTGCATGTAGGTAGTTTTATACCATACCCAGATTAAGTTTGTGTCAGATTTGGAAAATTTCCTCCACCCTTTTATCTATTCTGAAAAGTTCTATAATATCTGACCAAAACCACAGAAGGCAGGCCTGTCAAAAGGGGATTGCGTGCCCAGGCCCCGTTCAGAAGTCCGGGACCGGGGTAAAACACCTCGGTCCCCCCTCTCGACGGGCCTGACAGAAGATATACCTGAATCAACTTTGCTTTATCTGCTGTCAAAACATATGAAATCAAGGGAACAGGGTGTTTTGAAGTCGGGGCACTCGACTTCTGCTCCCTTTCTTGTTTTTACTTAATAAAATAGAAATTTCCCTGCAAACAATTGGGCTTTTGTATAATCGCCGAAAATAGTCTTCTGAGAGTCGCTGCGAAGTTTGCTAGAATATTCAATCTTCTAGCAAACTCCCTGGCGACTCCCAGAATATAGTTTAATTGCTGATTACCGAAAAGAGTCTTCTGGAAGCCGCAGCAGGAGTGTTAAATCTTCCAAGCGCTTTGAGAAAGTAAGCTTTCTTTTGAAAAAGGAGGGAGTGAAGGAGTAAGTAACTCTAGTATCAAAAAAGAGATGTTCTACAAAAACCAATTACATTGATTTTAGGAAAATTTCGTGCGAAGTATTTGCTATATTCTTTAACTATGTAAAATTTATAAAAAAATTGATTTTGATTTATATGAATATGAAATATGAATCAGCTACTCTAAAGAGCGAAGCTTAAAGCTAGTTAAAAGTTCGTGCAATTTTGTGCACTTGGAATTCTCAACTCGTTATTCGCCAACTGGGTAATATTAATAGGATTTGCAAATGGCTTGTTGGTGTGACAGCAACTGAAAGTGTACTGACGAAGGCTTTGCCATGGCGGCTGCCGAAACGGCCGTCTACACAGCCACAGCTACTGTTCATGTTCATATGTATTCTCTGTTGAATTTTCTGGTTGATTATTGAACTATAATCAAACCTCGACCTTGAGCCTGCTAACATTCACTTTGACTGAATATGAAATATATTTGGTGGGTGACTCTTCTGCGGCTGTTCTGGGCGACTATTTTGCGACACTTTCAATTGAGCATCCTTTGTGACTCTTCTAAAAGGCTCTCCTGCTACACTTGAAGAAGACTCAGCAGCGACTCTTTTGGAAGTGTCGCTGAAGTGGCTCACTTAGAACGGGTTCTTTATGGTGCAATTTTCAAAACGTTTTTATGAAATGACTTAAAACGTTTTAGGAAATGCCGATATTTAGTGAGCTCGATAGATCAAATATAGATTTTGGGAACTTTGATTTTTGAATTCCATATCGATATTTTGGAATAATCGACAACCTAAGTACATAGTAGTCTGGGACCTCTGGAATTGCAACGGTCTTACTTGATTTTATGAATACTCGCATTTCTAGTTAAATGTACGCTATTAAAGGGGTGCACTTCACTGATTTAGACGATTTAGTCCCATTTCTCATCTTCTAAATAGCTTTTATCGGAGGTGTCCCAGAAATCTCTTGCAACCAAATTCCAACCCAAAACCAATTCTCGGTGTCCTAGAAATCTCTTTCGGTTGGTTTCAAACATCTATTAATTTGTTAAGAGATTTGGAGAAACCAACCCAATCCAATACACAAACCAATCAATGCGACTTTGTAGTTGGAACATAATCTTATACAAACACCTTCCAACTAGACTTTCTAATAAGAAAATGAAATCTCTCGAAGTTTTCGATTTTTCGAGCGATTTGCAGACCAACCGAAGCCAAAATCTCTAGAGATTTCCAGGACACGCCCGTATATGTCAGATAATCTTATCTTACAATTTGCTCTGCGATTTGTTAGTTAATGTGAAAGATTGCTTTATGTGGAAGATGAGAAATCGGCTCCTAGCTTAGTTCCAGTTAAAAAGTATGAGTCTCACTTTATGTTATGGTAAGCTCTGATGATTTCTGGAGTCAAAACTAGTTTCTAACCCGTTCAAGCTGGGTAAATTCTATGTACTACGCAAAACTTTAAGTTTAAAATTTTTAAAAACATATTTTGATAGTGTAATTGTACGTCTGTCTGAAATTCTTTCAGTTACCCCCAACTCAGTTTTGTCCCTTAATTTATTTAATTTATTGCCACACTTGTTGCAAATCATTCAATTAAATGCAATCTCAGCCAGCTTTTAAAGCAGGTCAACTAACTTGGGTCGCAGCACACATTCAATTGAATATTCATAAGTTTGCCTACTGTTGTGTCTTCCCCATTTGCTGATAAACGATATTGTTGTTCGGTGACTCTTTGCACTGTGGATATCTCTCGGTAGAGTTTCACGCACAGATGAACACACACACCCATAAATAGCAAAAAATGATCATTGCATCGGCCGCAAAACTCTACATCTGCCACCTGACACAATTTTTTTTGTTCGTAAGCAAATGTCTTTCGTTTCTTTTGCACACATGCAGCGACTTATGATAAATGGATTTTCCGCCTGTACGAACTTTGAATGTCGTTCCAAACTTCGCTTCAACTTGGCAGCTGTTTGGTGCTGTTGTTATTTAAAGTTACGCGGAGAAAAGTTTTTCATACATTTTATGCTCAAGGTTTTTTTAAACGGGGAAAGTAATCTTCCACTTGTTTGATCACATTGTCAACAGGATGGATGATAGTGAAAAGTGTAATTTGTAAAATGGATGCGGTAAAAAAAGTATTCTCTTAGGTACTTAGTAAACAAAGGAAAATGCCTTTAAAATTTAAATGGTGACCCCGACGTGTAATTATCACTTTGGGCTTTAACTTGACCAGCATCTTTCACTGAATATTCCAAACAATAAATGTAAATTATTCGCCCCTAAGCACCAAAAACTTAAACTCATTTGAAAGTCGCCTCAGAGCAATTTATGTATAAATTTTCAATTGAAGGTGTAAAATTTGCCTTATATTCATGTTGAAATATTTGTATATTATTTTCTTTGGCGTTGATTGCAGTCGGAAACCAGGTGTGGGTTCTTGTTTATTACGCGTGCTCGTCAACAAAACCCAAACCAAATCTAAATCTTATAAGCATAACTTGCAAAACATTTTTTTGTGCGCTAAGCCATAAAACATATTTTCCTCAGCTCATACACACAATTTTTTCCAGCACGCAAATATTTACCTGACGAACTTACTTTCTCTGTGCGAAGTTAAGCATTTGAAATGCCAAAGTTTTTTCTTTTTGGTGCATAAAAACGTGGGTGCCACGCCTCTTTTTTCTGTCTGAGCACACAAAAAAGAATCAAACAACGTGAGTTGGCAGATATGCTTACTTCTTCTTTTGGTTTTTGTTGAAATTTGGGCAGCGCTTAAATTGATTATGATATTTTTCAGTAGGCCCATCATAATTATACCCTACCAGAGAGAAACAGAGAGAGAGATAGAGTGATATCATATTAGTTCTTAGTTCTCATGATTGCACTCAATTCAACTCATGAAACCTCCATGCTCAAAATGAATTGGTTTAATTTTGACACTCTCTCCAATGAATTTGAATGAATGTGAATGTTGGTTGACATTCAATTTCATTCAATTCAATCGATGAGACCGAATTGAATTGAATTAAGAATAGAGTGAATGTCGAATTAATTTAGTCAGTAAATCGACATTGCAGAGGTAAAAAAAAAAAAATGGGAGGGGGAAAAATTACGAAGGCGCGAAGGAAATTGTATTCTGCAACAAATTTAAGGGGTATTGCTGCTTGGAAGGCTGTTTTTGGACCTTTTTAAAAAAAAATCTTATTTGAAAACGGAAATAGTTATTTAAATTCTGTTTTTTTTTCATAGTATTTAGAACATATTGAATTAAATAAAAAAAATGTTTCCTTTTTACGAGGGCTGTTCAAAAAGTTGTCGGCCTGCAAAGTTAGACGTCAAAAAAAAGGTATGCTGCTGGCGGCACGGATAACTCCTCTTCGGATCATCTGAAACGGAAAAAGTAAACGGCGTTAGATTCAGTACAGTTGTAATTCAGGCTCCTATTTCAATCATAATTTTGCGATTTTTTTTTAAAATGGCGGCCATTGAAAAATTATAGATCGATTTTGGGCAATTTTTTTTGTAGTTTAGTGTAAAAAAAATAGAAAAAAATTTTAAAAATTATGATTGAAATAGGGGCAATAATGGTGACAATTTTGCGTCGATTGCACTTTATTTCATCAAAATCGGCTCAGAACTACGGGCGCAATCTGTGCCGCCAGCTCGGAAAACGTGGTTTCGAGATAAACGCGTTTAAAGTTTGCAGCTGCTAGCAAATCGGGTCACTTTGGGTCATTAAAAGGGCTATATCTGCTAAAAAATTTCGTTTTTCAAAAAAAAAATCGAAAAAAAATTTTTGCCAAGCGGCAATACCCCCTTAATGGTATCCATTATATTGATTTAAATATGAAAAATAGGGGAAAGTTAACTTCGGCTCGGCCGTCATACCATTGCAGCTTCCATTGAAAACAAAAAAATTTTTCTAAGACTACTTTTGGGCCTTACTTTTTTATGGCATCTATACTATATACGAGGTGTGTTCAAAATATATCGCGAATTTTGTGTTTTTTCAAAATTATTTATTTATTCAGAATATCTATTTTGTCCCCTTAAAGAACCCCATGAGATATTATACACTTGTGGCAACGGTTTTTCCAATCTTCAAGCACTTCAAAACAAAAAAAATTCAAAAATTTTGTTTTTCCACAAATCCGGGCGATTCTGGCGGATTGCTTGCAAATTGCGCATAACTTGCAGTAATATTTTATTGACCGTTCTTCGTGGCAAGAACCAGATGCACACGCCCTGAATCGAAGAAAACTGTCAGAAACTTTCACATCGACCGAACTCGGCGCGTTTTTTCGGTCTTGGTTGTGCGGCAGCTTCATTGAGATGATTGAGCTTTGGTTTCACGTCATAACCATAAACCCACGATCGTCACCAGTTATGGCCCTGAGCAAATTTGGGCGTCGCGGACAGAGTTTAACATCCATTAGAATGTTAAGCGATGCTGTTTTTGGTCGCAATTGAGCAATTTTGGTACGAATTTGCGGTCTCATGCCCAAACATTGAAAAAATCGAATGGCATGAGCAACGATATATCTGGTTCGGCCTTGAGAACATTTGTACCACCGAAAAGTTGCTTCGGTCCACGGTAGCTTCTCGTATGCCACAGTCAACATTCGGAAGCACCGCGCACTTAATTTGTTTTTCACACAAAATTTATAAGGTTCTTTGAATTTTGAATAGTAAAAACGAAGACGATCCAAAAACGGCAAGCAAAGCAGCTGTCAACAATTAAGTGAAATTAAAATGGCGAGCTTGGGAAAGTGAGAACAATACAACATAACGCCACAAAAACGAAATTCGGATTCTTTTGAACACACTCGTATGTGGGAAACGAGAATTAGCAGAGCCATTTTGGACAACTCGCAGTGGCAGTCCGTTTTAGCTCTCATTTCTGCAAGTAATGAAGTTGAAGAGTGCAAGTCAAGTTGGACAAATGATAGACATTAAGTAAAAATTAAAATAACCGTTCAAAGTGAAATGTCTGATTTCGACCAAACTTGGTGAAATCATGGAAAAGCATAATACACTGTTAATTACGAAATTTGGCGCCATACCATACCATTAAAAAAAAAATAAAATTTTCTCACTAGAACTTCTTTTTCGACCGAACATTCATACTGCAACTATATGCTATAGTCATCCGATTTTGATACAACTTTGTAGAATGGTTAAAAGTATATAAAATACCCTTGCAGAGGGTATTATAAAATTGTTCGGATGTTTGTAACGCATAGAAGGAAGAAGGAACGACATAAAGTATATATATTCTTGATCAGCATGACGAGCTGAGTTGATTTAGCTTTGTCCGTCTGTCCGTCCGTCTGTTTCTATGCTATCTCCTCCGTCAGTTTTCAAGCTATCCTCACCAAACTTTGCACGAAGTCTTTTGGTACAAATACGCTGCACATTTGTCGGAACCGGCCGGATCGGATGACTATAGCATATAGCTGCCATAGGAGCGATCGGTCAAAAAACTAGTTCTAGAGAGAAAAACTTTTTGTTATGAAAACGTCCTTATCGGCATAATTATTTTATTACTTTTCACAAATTTACAAAAGGGAAATCGGATGACTATAGCATAAACAATAGGAGACGTCGAAAACTGTTCTAGTGAGAAAAACTTTTTTGTTTTCAATGAAAAGTCCTTATCATTGGCATACACTTATTTTATACACATTTACACAATTCTACAACGTTCGGTTGAAATCGGATGACTATAGCATATAGCTCCCATGGGAACGATCGGTTGAAAAACTACTTCTTGTGAGAAAAACTTTTTTGTTTTTATTGAAAAGTCCTTATCATTGGCATACACATATTTTATATATTTTTTTCACAATTCTACAAAAGTTTTATCGAAATCGGATGACTATAGCATATATCTGCAGTATGAATGATCGGTCGAAAAAGAAGTTCTAGTGAGAAAAACTTTTTTGTTTTAAATGGGATCGCCTCCAAATTTCGTAATTAACAGTTTGTTATGGTTTTCCATGATTTCACCAAGTTTGGTCGAAATCAGACATCTATGTGGTATAGATCCCATAGAAAAGTAAGGTCCAAAAGTAGTCTTAGAAAAAACTTTTGTGTTTTCAATGGAAGCTGCAATGGTATACAAAACTTCGGCCGAGCCGAAGTTAATTTTCCCTATTTTTTTTTTTTATTTAAATCTTAAATTAAAATTATTGATACTTTTTCGAAAGTAAGTTACAAATTATTTGAAAATAGTGTTTTTTTAATGGAATATTACACTACCTAAAAAAATTAGCTTTCAATATTTTGTTGGACCTCCTTTGATTTTTATGACCGCCTTTATCCGTGTCGGCATAGAATTCACTAGATGTTGGATTGTTTCAACGGTTATATCGATATAACAAACATTTTCCACAATTGAATCAAGCTCTTTTACAGTTTTGGGTTTCTTCTTCGTTATTTTAACCTTTAAAATATGCCAAAAGATTCTCAATCGGGTTTAAATCAGAACTATTGCGCCAGTCAACGAAGTTATTCCAACCCGCTTCAAATATTTTGTAATCTAAAAAAAAAGGAAAAAATATTAAAAAGTTAAGAGCTTAGGCATCACTTATACAATAAATAAAGGAATTTAAAAAAAATATAACTTACCGATTTTGCACGATGGCAAGGAGCAGAGTCGTCCTGAAAATTTATTTCATCGGCATACGAAAGATGCTCCTGAATAGATGGTACAAGATGATCGTCCAATATTTGTTGGTACTTTTTGGCGTTTACTGTTCCATCAATTAATGCCTGATTTCCAACTCCAAAGTAAGAAAAGCATCCCCAGACCATACGGGATCCACCATGCCTGACCGTCCGTCGTAGGCACTCACTTTTGAACCTTACTCCAACTTTACGTCGCACGTAGGACATAACATCGGAACCAAAGAGGTTTATTTTGGACTCATCTGAAAATATAATGTTCCTCCAATCGTTTAATGTCCAAGATTCGTGCTCTTTAGCCCATTGTAGCCGTTTTTACGCATTTTAACGGTTAAAACCGGTTTTTTTGCTGGTCTGCGCCCATTACGTCCTGCATTCTGAAGGCGTCTTCGTACTGTTCGAGTGCTAGTATCGACTCCTTCCGACTGAACAAACTCGAATCTTATATCTTCTGCAGTTTCGAATCGATTGGCCATGCTTAAGCGCTTTATAATACGATCTTCCTGGTCGTTGGTCTTCTTCTTTCTTCCTGTCCCAGGATTTCGCTTCAGAGTTCCGGTATTTTCAAAATTCTTTAAGAAATCCCGGACAGAAGACTTACTTAAGCCAACTTTAGCGCTTATATCGCGAAGGCTTAAATATTCCGATCGCAAAGCCAATATGGCACCTTTATCAGCTTCAGTCATTTTCGATATGTTTCACTTTTTTTCGCACCAAAAGCTTAGAACACAATAAACTGGGCGGTATTTTAATACTAAATACTTACTAGATAACACCAAAAAAACATCCAAGCCGATTGAACTTTTTTTTACATATTTTAAGCCTATTCAAAGTTTGCATATAGAGGCTATACCTAGGTGTCCGAGTTTCTATGTCCACTACTGTAAGTAGGTACCCTAGTGACTGGAGCAATAACTTATGTGTACTTGTAGCGCTTAGAAAATGTTTAGAAAATAAATCAATCAATCGATCAAAATATCGTAGAGGCCTACAAAAATTTTAGAACTGTCGAAAGTACGAAAATTTGTTTTCCAAAATATCTTAAACTAAGAAATGACACTGAATTGTCAGCTCGAATTTAGCATGGATAGCAGTAATTAGTTAAAGATGCTTGGGATACTCAAACCCGATTTCAATTTGTCGAACTGTGCTGTCATCAAGCTTATTAATCAACGACCACATAAAAGAGTATTTATCAGCTTCAACAGTTCAGTAAATTTCCATACTCCATACAATTTTGCGTGTATTCGAAAAAAGGAAATTTAATCCGTTTACTTAGCAGGAAATTTTGTGCATGCGAATGGATTACGGATTTTTGTTGGTTTTTGTGGCTCAATCATTTTAATGGCAGTTTCATGTTAGGCTTGGTTGAACGTGTATTTCGTAGATACATATGCATACATCCGTCATACAGACCGATCAAACTGAAAGCTTTATTTTTTGGGCCTTTGCCATTAAAAATTAATTAAATGCTTGTAAATATTTTTACAATATTTGCTTAATACGTGCATTGTTATTTGTTCGGGTTTTGTGAGGCATTTAAATTAATTGATTGATTTTTCGCTTTGTTAAATATATAATTTACTTATGACAGCATTTCGAAGGCTTCATTTTCTATAATTGATGAGGAAACGGCACACAACAAAATGGAAATTTAATTTGAACTCGACTCTTGCATGTGCCATGCATGAGATGCACTCGAGCTGAAGTTATTACACATACGCAGTGTGCCACGAAGCAAGCAAATGAAAGTGAAATTCCTTATTGATAGCTACCCACCTACCTTTAACCATCATGTTCATCATTGCTGTGTCAGTTTCTCATATTATTTCAATCATTGACAACAAAGTGATAAACTGCAGGACAGCAAAACATCATAAAGTCAATTATATAATGGTGCATTCCTCGTTGTTGGGTGGTTAGTGTCGCCTCAGTTGACGCTGTGCGTCGTCGATGTCTGCTTTGTTCGCTTGACAAGCTCGTTACAATTTATGTTTTGTTTGTTTCTTGCTCTGCTCGGCTGGCACAAGATGGGGGATTGGCTTGGTCGGCACTCAGTCTCCCGTATGATGCATTAATTTGACCAGAGGAGGGCGAATGGACTACTACGCAGTGGCTGTCAAATAGCTGACAATGTTTTCACACATTGTTTTGGAAGATGAAGACTATAAAGTTGAAGTTTAAATATAAGTTTAGTGCAACGAAATGGTAATGGGCTCAAAGTGAAACTGGTGGGAGTCAATGAGTTCTTTATAAAAAAAAGGGCATTTTGCATATTTATTAATCCTAGTGAGCTACAGGAAGATCCACCCTTAAGAGTTACACCACCTGCCTTCCCCGCTCGTCACGAGATAGCAAATCTTTCACTCCCAAGGTTAAAGCTATTACATTAAAGGCCTGTTCTGAGAAACAATAGATTTTATTTTTGTTGCAATGCTTCGTATGAATAAGACAGTTGTTCAAAAGTTTTTAGTTTTAACAGCTGTGCAATGATGTTCTATTCATATGAATTACTGTGACAAAAATAATTTTAGCCTTAAGGCCATTAAATTTTTTCCCAGCCGATCCCAAAATTGCCCATTTAGCATTTTAGCTCGAAGTGCCCAGTAGCATCGCCTTATGTTCTAGCTTTTCGAACTGCAATGCATGAAAAGCGGTTTAATCTCATATGATACAAATATTACAGGTACGGCGGATATGTCAGTGTGCTCTCAATTTAGTCCACATTGTTTCAGTATGTTGCTGTCATTCCAAGTGAAAGGTTGTCACACTCTCCTCTCTCCGATTGCCGACGGCAAATTTAGGGAAGGGTTTTTATGTGCACAGCCCACTTTGTTGGTGCTGAAGTTGATTTACATCTATTTTGTGAGCGCCCTGCGGTAATTCATTATAAAATTGTGCTTGTGTTAATTTATTCATAGATAGTGAGAGTCGAGCCATTATTGATGCGTATGTCGAGGTAAAGTCTCAAACATTGCCTTGAGACGTGCTCCGCAAGATGATGAAAGAAGAAACGCGTGGTCGGAGTCAGTTGGAGTTTCACTCAACAAGTTTAGTAAAATATGTGATAAGCATTTTAAAGATAGTGACTTTTATTTGCCAAAATGTGGAGAAACAAAACGCAGGCGCCTTTTGAAATGTGCCATTCCGAAAAGGAGTGTTTCAGTTCACGAAACATACTGCGTCTACTTTGATATATATTTTGGTTAATGTGATTGCAATTTCAGAAAAGAAGTCGTGGATTGTGACATAGCATTAGATAAGTTGCGATTGAAATATGGGTGTTTGCAAGCTTGTCAAGCAAATTTAAAAAAGTATAGCTGGGCTGCAAACCGGTTTTAAACCGAGCCGGTTAGAACCCGGAACTCAGACTTTTATTTTGCTGTGAACTAAACCTTAAGCCGATCCTCTTTAAAATTAATAGCTAAACCTGAACCTGTTCCAAACCTTAAAGTTCGATTGGGTCTAACAATTATTATAGAAATAAAAAAATTTTATTTATGGTCTAGCGACTTCTTCTGTTTTCTGATCTGCTTTGAGTGACTTAATCTTATAATCAGCAGGAAAGGTCAATAAAACATCTAGAAAAACGTGCAGAACAACTTATGGAACCTTCACCCATAAAAGCCCCTGTTTTAGAAGTTCCTCGACTCCAAAGCCTTTTAAATAGTTTTCAAAACAAGAGCTTTACAAAACATTGGTAGTACTTTTTATATGTAGACTACGTAATGGAATTTTTATTCCCAATAAATTATATTTTTTTGAATTCCCATGTGTTCATCAATTTGCTTCCGACCCAAAAACGACCCAATTTCCACACAATTGGGGTCGTTCTCAGGTCAAAAGCGATTTGTAGAACACATGGCATTAAATTGACTACAAAATAAATTTTCTTTTATTTTTTAATATTGTGTAAAGCATGGGCTGAACCAAGGGCTCGAACCAAAACCTTCGTCTAAAAACCTTGAACTTCAAATTTCCGAAACTTAACCATTCTTAAGTTTTGGTGCGAGCCCGCGAACCGGAATTCCCATTTGCTTCTGAAAAACAACGAATTATTTAAATTTATTTAATTTCAACCTTTTTTCTTACCTCTGCTGGGGGTTTGAAATCGGGGTCTTTGAACTTGAAACGATAATTGGAATGACGCCTTAGCCGACTGCGCTATTGCAAATTATTGTTTTTGCACGCCTAGTATGCTACTTATATTGAATTGTAACGAACTCAATCTTGCATCTGCCTAAAAGTTGTACTTCTCAAGTTTGAATTCCGTAGAAATGGCAAATTATTCAACAATGTCACACTTTTGATTCTGCTGCAAAATCAAAAGCAGCATTGTTGACATGCTTACTTCTCCATTGAAAACAAAAAAGTTTTTCTAACTAAGACTTCTTTTTGGACCTTACTTTTCTATCGGATCTATACTATATAGATGTCTGATTTCGACCAAACTTGGTGAAATCTTGGAAAAGCATAATACACTGTTAATTACGAGGCGTTAATTTGGAGGCGATCCCATTTAAAACTAAAAAGTTTTTCTCACTAGAACTTCTTTTTCGACCGATCATTCATACTGCAGCTATATGCTATAGTTATCCGATTTTGATAAAACCTTGTAGAAATATGTTGAAGTATATGAAATAAGAATATGCCAATGATAAGGACGTTTTCATTTAAAGCAAAAAAGTTTTTCTCACTAGAACTAGTTTTTCGACCGATCGTTCCTATGGGAGCTATATGTTATAGTCATCCGATTTCGACCCAACTTTGTAGAATTGTGTAAAAGTATATAAAATAAGTGTATGCCAATGATAAGGACGTTTTCATTTAAAGCAAAAAAGTTTTTCTCACTAGAACTAGTTTTTCGACCGATCGTTCCTAAATGGTTTTCAGCTATATGCTATAGTCATCCGATCCGGCCGCTTCTGACAAATGTGCAGCGTATATGTACCAGAAGACTTCGTGCAAAGTTTGGTGAGGATAGCTTTAAAACTGACGGAGGAGATAGCATAGAAACAGACAGACGGTCAGACGGACAAGGCTAAATCAACTCAGCTCGTCATGCTGATCAAGAATATATATACTTTATGTGGTCGGAGATGCTTTCTTTAATGCGTTACAACCATCCGCACAATTTTATAATACCCTTTGCAAGGGTATAAAAATATGCCTTAAAGGTCATCTTTCGTCGAATCGACGACGTAGTTTTTTTAAAACTCTCTAGCTGGCTAAAAACGGCTTAAAGTATTTGAGAGCCATAACTTTGAATTATTTTAAATAATTAATCTGGAAATTGTAGCTCACGCAAAGTTTTGCTTTTTTCGCAGTGAACTTACTTCAAACTTAAATTGGAACTTATAAGTAAAATGGCTTGACACAGCCCCAAATGGCCAAAGCCGAGCTCCTCTCAATCTCTTGGCTTGTGCGCTTTTAATTTTCGCACAAAAGGAAGGGACCAATAGCCGAATCCGAACGGCAGTTTGAGAAGCTTTTGCATGGCTAATTACTACAAAGCTGGCGCCAACAGCAGTGAGGGGTGAACGGGTGTGCAAGTTTATTCAAAGAAAAGACTTTTTATTAGATGTTCCGAACCCACGACCTCTTGCACACACTAGCCGTTGAGCGATCTTTATTGTTCTCCAACAAAATGACGAGAAGTGCGCTGGAGGAGAACATATTTGTGCTCAGTGAAAAAAATGAGAATTAGAAGAATAAAACCGAAATCTAGCGACTTTGCAAGAGCCATTGGCTAAGCGACTATGCACAGGACATCTTCGAGAACATGAAGTCTGAGCTGCAACGACCGTTATACCATGGTAGACGAGAGGCAGAAAATGTTGCAACTGTGTCAAACGGTTAAACAAATGTACAGGCTGAGCCGCTGTACTCTACATTTGAGTATATACCTGTTAGATCGCGTAATGGAGTACAAAAAGCATCAAAATTAAAAAGAAAGTAAAATTAAACAAAATAAAAAAAGAGCTCTTAGTGCTTCCGTGTCTAGAAGCTAAATGAAAAAAACAGATTTGCTGCAATTTAACTCAGTTTCACAACTGTGAAATATATTGATACCAAAAGTAAGGCCAACTGTGTTTTAAAAAAATTTATTATTTTGTACAAAAAAATAATTGAGAAAGGTATGCAATTTTTCAAACAACACAGGAGGCTGCTCATTTGTATTGAGATCTAGCAACATTATTATAAAATTGTCCGGATGTTTTTAACGCATTGAAGAAAGCATCTCCGACCACATAAAGTATATGTATATTCTTGATCAGCACGACGAGATGAGTTGATTTAGCCATGTCCGTCGGTCTGTTTCTATACTATCTCCTCCGTCAGTTTTAAAGCTATCTTCACCAAAACTTTGCACGAAGTTATTTAAAACGTCCTTACAAAGTTACAAAGTTTGATCGAAGTCGTATGACTATAGCATATTGCTCCCAAAGGAACGATCGGTCGAAAAACTTGTTCGAGTGAGGAAACTTTTTTGTTTTAAATGGGATCGCCTCCAAATTTCGTAATTAACAGTGTATTATGCTTTTCCATGATTTCACCAAGTTTGGTCGAGATCAGACATCTATATAGTATAGATCCCATAGAAAAGTAAGGTCCAAAAAGGAGTCTTAGTTAGAAAAACTTTTTTCTTTTTCATAATAATATTTCCGGATACATAAGCGAATACTGTTGGTCAGTTCTTTGATATTATTGGCCTTCCAGTTATTTTTGTAAACTGCAGCCCACAGACTTCCAAAAAAATTTTCAATTGGACGACACTGCGGCAATTTTGTTGGGTTCCGTTCCTTTGGTACAAAAGGGATATTGACAAAAAGGCGATATAGGTTGCACATCCACCGACATTGAGATTTGACAGTTTGTATTTGGTGTGTAACTTGGTGCTCTTTGCTTACGTCTGGCAACAATATTATTCTTGTTTAGCACTTTATTGATGTGTTGTTGGCTGCAATTAAATTTTCTGGCTCCATCTCTTTGACTTATGTTGTTGGGTTAGCTTTCTGACAGCTTGGCCGGTCATAATGTTTGCTTTCCGACCACTTCCAACTTCTCTTTTTTAATTATTTTTCGTTGCAAAATACTATAAATAGTGCGTTTGGACTTGCCCTCTTGGGTAAAATGGTTTAAAGTAAACACTTTACCTTTGGCAGCGTGCATTTCGTAAGATTTTTCAACCACGAAGACGTTCTTGTTCGGACGGCATGATGGCGACTACTTGTCAAAATTTTTGTCTGGGGGGCATGAAAACGTGTTGTCAGGAGAACAAAGAGAAGGAAATGTCATTCCGAAAGCTTTTATGTAAAGCTCAGCGAAACGCACCTCTGCAATACAGATTTGACGGTCCATCGGTAGGTGCTTGGAATATAAAGTTAAAATATCATTGAACAACAGTAATCCGCTAGTTTTTCGGAGGTGAGTATAGCTTTCAGTGAGTCTACCTATTGAGGAAGTTGTGTCGATGTTGTGTTGTATGGGATCAGCAAAGGTACACATCAAATCAAAGGTAGTGGTTTTTAGTGTAATGTCCTCCTAGCCTACCAACTAAATTTAAATGCCTCTAACCAACTTCAACTTCTTCTTCATTTTAATCAAATGTTAATAGAATTTCAAAGGATGTTTTATGAAACCCTTTATGTCTTAACCATTAAAGTTTATACAAACAGCAGCAGCTTCTCAAACATGTTAATTAATTATCTCTACACAAACAAAAGCGTTCCGGGAAACTCAAGGCGCCACCCGGTTGCTGCATTTTTGCCTCAAGTTTTTTATGGTTTATTAATTTCTGCCATCCAGCGCGCTGCAGCGCCAAGATGTGATGTTGCAGTCATCGCCTGCTGCTTTTGCTGCTTACTATGCAGCCGACTTTTAGGCGTTGACTGAACTTGTTTAGCTCAAGGTTGAGAGATGCCTGGCAAGTGTAAACTTGTTGGGGGCGAAACCGCACAATGAACATTTATGTTCAATGAATTTTGTTTTTTTTTTTTTTTCTTTACAATCATGAAACTGCGGGCACTGCAAAAGCCACAAAAACCGCACACTCAATCAGTAAGCGTAGGCAAATAGTTTTTTATTACTTCAATTTTTTAGGTATTTATTATCTACTGCCATTTTGGAGAGCCAATACTAGTGCATATCTCGTTTATACATTTGGCTGTTCGGCAAAAATTTATGATTCTACACTTGTTTTTATATGCAAAATTGTATACTTGTTCATTATTTTTGTTTTAGCTCTTCCCAATTGAATTGCCATAATAATTTATGGGGTTGCGATTTGTAAATTAAATTTTTTCGAATGGTAAGCCAACTAAGTGTCAAATGGTCGTATTTTTATTTAATGTTATTTTGCAACTGGCACTACAGAACAAGTTTGGTCGCCATGCGCTTTTTATTTTGCAATTGCCTGTTGTTAAATTTGAGAGCTTTTATCTATGCTTTATGGAGCTCTGTAAAAAGTTGTGTAACCGGGGGAAAGAGCCGAAGCCAAGGAGTATTTATATTTTGTAATTTAGAACAGATCCATGCACTAAAGCAAATTGTTTCTAATGTTTTAGTAATTTTTTCAAGTAAGCAGAATTGGCTTCTTTGGGAGGCAGGAACTCTCCTGTGGTAATGGGGGCGCATGTAGTGAGGTAAAGTTGCTGACCGGTTTAACATGGTAAGCCCAGCGCGATCCTGGCTTACTGCGTCTCAAGTCGACTTACACCTCCCCGTGGTAACCCCTGCTGACAGAGCTACGCATCCGCAAAGCTGCTGGCTAACGTGAGCGGCGATCCTTTCCCTGGGTCAAATAGGGGGCGTAACTTCGGGCTTGGCACCCGATTAGCGCCTAATTCATCCGCCAATGAAAACTGAAAAAATGGAATGGAATGTTCGCACCCTCAACAGGGAAGGTGCATGCACCAACTCCTATGCAGAGTATGGTCCGAAGAGAGTATGCCCGAAGATTGGAGTCTAAGTGTTCTCTGCCCAATACTTAAAAAAGGAGACCCTGCAATATGCGCCAATTACAGCGGGATAAGTCTCCTACCCATTGCATATAAGGTTCTGTCATGTATCTAATGTGAACGTCTAAAACCGAGAATGAGCGAACTGATCGAACCTTATCAGTGTGGCTTTAGACCTGGTAAGTCCACCATTGAGACAAATGCTGGAGAAAACCCATGCGACGAAAGTCAACTCCTACCATATTTTTATACCCTGTTCCCATTGAAAATGGGAAAAGGGGGATCATGAAGTTGTGCAAAAGTATGTAACAGGGAGAAAGAAACATTTGCGACCCTATAAAGTATATATATTCTTGATCAGCATCAACAGCCGAGTCGATTTAGCCCTGTCCGTCTGTCCGTCCGTCTGTCCGTATGAACGCGTGTTTCTCAGAGACTATAAGAGCTAGAGCCACAAATTTTTGAATGTAGGTAGGTGTATACCCGATTCAATACGAGTTTGGATTTGGAAAATTCCTCCCCCTCCCCCCTTTAAGCGCAAAAAACTGTCACAGCCACAATTTTTAAGATAGACCTTCCAAACTTTACATATATCAAGTAAGGCCCAATATCTATCTATTCTGAAAAGATCAATAAGATCGGACGAAAAACACCGAAGTTATATACGAATCAATTTCGCTTGTGGGAGAGAGGGGGGGGGGGGCTTGCATTGTCAGTTACTGCGTTTGCGCGTGCGTGTGTTAGAGTGTGTGTGTGTATGTGTTTTTTTTTTTTCCATGGATTCGCCATGGGGGGATGTAAGTCTTCATCGGGATCACCGTTAAGTATTACTTCGCGGGGATGGGTTGCCTATTTTAGGCACTCTCTGTTGTGCGTCGCTCTCGTTCGCATCTTCTCAAAACGCTCTGGATGCCTATAATGAGCTCGCCAATGGTTCTCCAGTTGGAATCTGATTCTAACATGTAGCTGACGAGGTCCTCGATGGGTGGTACAAACTCTTGCCTGGTCCTGTACCTTATACAGCGGTACAACACGTGATGTGGATTTTCGTTCTCGTTTGGGCAGGCCGGACATTCCGGTGTGTCTTCGTGCTTGAACCTGTGCAGGTATTCTCTATATCCTCCATGACCAGTGAAAAACTGAGTTAGGTGGAAGTTTAATTCCCCCTCCGTCCTTCTAATCCATTCCTCCAGGTTTGGAATTAGTCTGTGGGTCCATCTTGCGTTTGTGGCCATGTTCCACCGCGCCTGCCATGTAGCCATAGACGCAACTCTTTCCGACTTTCGAATGGCGTCGATCGTCACCGGACTTTCCATCACTGCTCGCCCCTCGTAGATCTCCTTCATTTCGAGTGCCAGTATATCCACCGGCACCATGCTAGCCAGAACTAAGGCTGCCTCATCCGAGACAGTCCGGAATCCGGATATCACTCGAAGTGCGCTTAGTCTGTAAGGCGTTGCAAGCTTCTTTTGAAGGCTCTTGTTACTCGCCACCGCAGACGCCCATATTGGTGCGGCATAGAGCAGCACCGTGTGTATGTGTGAGTGTGTGTATATGTGTATGAAAACACAAGAAGT
This sequence comes from Lordiphosa collinella, assembly GCA_018904265.1. Lineage (NCBI taxonomy): Eukaryota > Metazoa > Arthropoda > Insecta > Diptera > Drosophilidae > Lordiphosa > Lordiphosa collinella. The sequence goes on along the minus strand of JAEIFV010000311.1, from coordinate 169,510 downwards.
CAAGGGAACAGGGTGTTTTGTAGTCGGGGCACTCGACTACAGCTCCCTTACTTGTTGTGTATTATAAAGACGCTTTTGACACACCGATAAGGTCAAAGTTCTTCGAAGCCCTGTCTACTTTTAATATACCAGCAAAGTACGTTCGACTTTGCATGATGACGTTGAGAAGCACACAAACCTCCATCAAAATAGGAAAGAACCTCTCCGAGCCATTTGATACGAAGAGGTTTTAGGTAGGGTGATGCCTTATCGTGTAATTTCTTTAATCTGCTGATTGTGTATATACTGCGTCAGTGCCCAAATGCTAACAGAACAGGCACCATCGTTTTCAAAGATATAATGCTACTTGTTTATGCCGATGCTATCCATATTATTGGCACAAAGGAACAGGCTTAACTGTTAATGAGTCGCGTCCCGAACAACTGTTCAATGGAGAGTACAACTTTAAGGTGTAAGGATTTGTGTACCTCCGAACGATGCACATCAGCGGAATCCAAGACTCTGGATCGGACTCAGTAGGCAGATCAAGAAAAGAGTCCTTTTTTCGAAAAATGCAAAATACGCTTACAAGTCGCTTGTCATCTCAGTCCTGCAGTACGGCGCTGAAACATGTACATTAACCTCAACAGATGAGCTGGCAATTGGCGTGATAGAGAGAAAACTCCTTCGGAGGATTTATGGACCTCTGAAAGTTTGACGACGAATTTCGCATCCGAATGAATCACAAACTGTATGAGCTCTATGGGGACACTGGTCCAGTCATGCGCATTAAACAACAGTGGCTACGCTGGATTGGACATGTTACTCGTATGGATGAGGAAGCTCCAACAAAAATAGTGTACCAACGGAGGGCGAACCAACTTGGGGAAAGAGCCATAAAAGGGATGACCGAAACTAAGATGGAAAGATCAGGTGCTGGAAGATATTGGGTCGTTTGATGTGACCAACTGTCATGCGGTTGTGATTGAAATATCGGGCCAAATAAGAAGAAGTCATTTGTCACGATGTCACATTTTTGTTAGTTATACGGTAATATTATAGAAAACACGAATTCTGAAATGTCCCATCTCTAACACGATAAAGCGCGCCAAGACCACACATGCCAGCGCTAACATACACTAACACACACCGACGAAATGCACACACAAAGTCAGACAGGCACCGTTACGACAAGAGCACGCGACAAGTTCCAACAACACCAGAGCAGCAGCGCAGCTTACGATCGTAAGGCATTTGGCGCCGACGCCTAAGGGCACGAGCCGAACAATAAACATCAACGGCGGCGAAACTGTACAAAGCCATAGCCAACCAAAATGCGTGGTACGTTCGCGTCAGGCTGTGACAGAGCAGAAAATTGTGCTAAGACATGGATACCCAAGTAAGACATACCCTTTGTTTTAGTTTAAGCTATAGCTTGGTGCAGCATAGGGTCAAATAACTGAAGAAAGATTATCCCTAATAAATTTTAAAGTATAACAATCTAACAGTGCATTCCTTTAACAAACACTAACGAGTGACGCCTACTAATTAAACCATGTAAACGGTTGTACCGTTTAATTATTAGCATTTGTGCAAAGTAGTATTGGCAGCGAGTGTGTTTAACGGTTGTACCGTTTTCCAGACTCGAGGTCGAATACCATCTGCCAACGGTAGTACCGTTGCTAGTCAGAACTAACCATAGTAGTTGCTAAACAAAATTAACCAAAGTACAGTTGCTTCCCCCACTGCGTATCCGCCACGGTTGTACTGTTGCCAGTCAGAGAGTTTAGAAACTAATAAACGGTAGTACCGTTTATTAACCAAAGTTTAAGAACAGAGCAAACCAAAGCATCTTGTTATCAGTGTCAGGAATCTAGCACAGTTTCGCAGAAGGTTAATTTAGAAGTTCCATTCCACGCTGGGCAACTGACGATTGTACCGTCTTTGCAGACCCCTCGCTAGGCAACTGACGGTTGTACCGTCTTTGCAAAACCCCCACGCTAGGCACATTTCCGTAACAGTAAGGTCCCAAATCAATAAATTTCTTGTCAGGAATCCTGGACAGACTGAGTCATCTCACCCTGGCCTTGTAGCTTCCTTACACATTGAACTGACCCATCCCAATTTCCTGAGCAGTTTGAATTCCTGTAAGAAACAATTCCCTTTCCGACTTTATTTACAAAAAACCTTTCTTTTAATTAAAATTTAAATAAATTTTCTTTCAAAATGTATTTAGTTTTGTTAACAAAAAGTTACGTTGTCACTTTGCTAATCTTTTATATAAACTTTTCTCGTTTCTTTTTCTCGTGTCATTGATGATTCTAACGAGCAGTTGCATCATATGTCTTTTGAGTGCTAACATTTATGTTTAAATTTAAATTTGTATACAAAAAGACAACTCATCCAACATTTCATTAGAAAAACAAAGTTGATAAGCCTTGATTTTGCCAGGTATTAAAGCTAGTCATGTAATGTTTTGTCAAATGTGATTATTTTCTGGTTCTATTTGGCATTTTAAACCAAACTTTTGCAGCTTTCACACACACAGCGATTACTTTGTTTGCTCAGTTAAGGAAGAACCTTGAGTTCTTACAAAAAATAAAAAAATCAATTATAGTGAGGAAAAACAAGAAAAGTAATATAATTACCATGGTTTATAATTAACAACTGAAACTAATTGAAGAGGCCTTTAAATAGCTGAACCTTGGAATTGAGTCTACACAACCGAAACTGAAAATGAGTTTTCTACAAGTCTGCATGTGGCTGTTCTTGGCAATGGTGCAGTTGGCACTGGGGCAGGTGGCACAGAATGATCGAGAATTGGATGCCTTCTGCGGTCCTGGACGTTATTACAACTATGCTCGTAATACCTGTTGGCCGGCTCCACCGTCTAATGGATAAGTATCCCAAGTGTATTCGCTCAAAATAAACCCATTTTTGAATTCAAATAAAATTGGAGGGCAAAGGTTACTTTGTCTGCTCGTTACATCCGATCTTTGTAATATGGTAAACTTGGTATGGGTGTCCCAATAACTTTCTTAGGGACAAGCAGCCCTTACAGCTTGGAGTTATCAAACCTTATAATTGTAAAGCTAAAAAACCAATCATAAAAGTATATCGAAGAAAATTATTTGAAAACAAGTAAGAAAGTCGGTCAAGCCCGACTATAACATACGCTGTTCCTTTGAAGTGCTGCCCATCACCGTTGCGACCAGTGCTGCTTATAATTGTTTGTTTTCCTTATAACTCGACTATCGTTCATTCGATCTTTACTTTAGCGGATCGATAAGTAAAACTAAATACTAAATATGTCCAGAAGATTCGAACCTTCTATCTATAAAACTGTTTGTGATATGACGTTTTTTTCCAGCTGCTTATGACTCACAAGTTTAAATTCGCTACTTCATTTTTCTATATAAGCAATCCATAAGTTAATATCATTTGTTGTTAATTTCTTGGGAATTATTGAATTATAATTTCTTCCCGACCCCTCGTTAAACCCAAAAACACTTCTCCCCTTTTTCTAAATAAATAGTTCTGCTCGGCTAACCAACACCCGGTAAAGTTAATTAAATTGACCAAAACTTGCTACAATATTATATATTACATACGGGTACGTTGCACATTTCGGCTGCGAAGTCTGATAGAAAAGAGGGCACGCTCGCATTAAATTAATTAACTAAATAAGGACCGATTTCACATCTACTAGATAACCCTTTCTGTCACATAAACTTACAAATACCCAGCAAACATTTTCTTTCGCGGAAGATTAGAATGCGATTCGCCTATTAGGTATCGCTTTACTCTGGCGATATCGCATTATTATCGCATTCTTATCTTCCTACGGGAAGAAATGTAGCACTATGCGATAACTTCTAGGCGATAGGAAAGCGTTAATTCTGGGAGATAGGAAAAAGTGAGAGAAAAGCGTTTTCTCCCTCCTGGAGAGTTAGAAGAATGCGTTTTTTTCCTGGAACTAAGGCCCTCTTCTGGTCTAGAGGCCTAAATTGTACATGTTTTTTAAAAATTCGTGGAAAGAAAATTGGGAAGAGATTTTGTAATTATATTTTTTGTATTTGGTTGTTCAACTCACTATAAAAAATACAAAATTAAAAATTTGTGAATGCGAGGGCTGTTCAAAAATTTCTCGGGATCCAAAGTAGGCTCTTCCAGAAAAAGACGGCCACTTTAATTCTGCGTCCATAAAGCCCTACATCATCAAAATTGGTTCTGTAGAACTTGAGAAAACGTGGGCACCATTTTGAAAAACGTGGTTTCAAGAAAAACGAGCCTAAACTTTGCAGTTTCTAGAAAATTCGGGTCACCTTGGGTCACTAAAGTGTCTATATCGCCGAAAGTATTCCGAATCTTAAAAAATCCTTTTAGGCGGAATATCTAAGCTAAAAAATAAAAATTAAAAAAAAAAATTTCTAGACCAGAAGAGGGCCTTAAGAATACGGTTTTTCTTTACATTAACTGGAAATTCTGGAAAACTACGAATTATATAAATATCCGGCTTGCTTCGCTTCGCTGCCGTCAGTAAAGCTATTTCAAGCGATATCGGAATCAGTTTTTCTTTTCCGTCTTGGGGGTGAATTTCACAAATTGGAAAATATTTGACCGTATCTTACATACATCGGCTCAAAGCAGAGGTTAACTCTTATGCCACTCCCGCGGTTAAAAAAAAAATCTCACCTGACATTTCCGATCTTGGAGGTAGAGTTTTAAAAATGAAAGCTTACAAACAAAATTTTATAAAGATTGGCCCAAAAAAAGGGATTGGCCTTGAACACACATTTTGGGATATTTTTCACCAATTCTCCAACTATTCCTCAAAGTTGCATTGCAATCGGATGAACGCTATAATTTTTCTAAATTTCGCGATTTGAGCACCATTTTTCGCCCATTTCTTCAACTTAGAAACCTTCCCGGGCAAGCGTCCACCATTCCACTAAGTATCACTAAAACCAAAAATTTGCTAAATATCGCGCTTTGTGCACCATTTTCCGTCCATTTCTTCTACTTAGAAACCTTCTCGAGCAAGCGTCTAACCAATCCCCAAAGTTTCACTGAAATTAAGAACTTTGCCAATATGGCGTATTCTGGACCATTTTCCACCTCCAGGTCCATCTCCATGTCCTCCTCCAGGGCCACCTCCATGGCCATCTCCAGGTTCAGGTCCCGCACACAACCAAGTACAATGAAAAACTGAATATTTTTTTATAATTTTCTCAGTCAGGTCATGGCCACCTTTATAATCCAAATATCTTCAACCCACTCAAACTTTACCCACCAATTTCCGCCAAGAGCGGTAGATTTTCCAGAAGACTGGTATGCAGTCATTGTTGAATTTTCACATAGATCTTTGAGAATCAAATTGAGCTCGATCGGATGATAAACAAAAAATTTGCATACAACAGTTTTCCGCCCATTTCCCGACTTTTGGGGTATACTTTCCAAAAGTTGAAAGTTACGTTGATCATATTTTTTTATGAATAACTTTGAAGATGAGTTTGGAGCTAATCGCTGCGAATTAAATTCAAGTCATTGAATTTTCCGGAAAATTAGTATGCAGTCATTGTTGAATTTTCATGAAGAACTTTGAAAATGAGTTAGACCCCAAACCGATGATAAACAAAAAAGTTGCATACAACAGTTTTCCGGCCATTTTCCGACTTCGGGGGTAAATTTTCCGAAGTTGAAAGTCACGTTGATCATATTTTTTTATGAGTAACTTTGAGAACGAACTTGGAGCTAATCGCTGGGAACTAAAATTCAACCCAAATAACCTTTACCACCCAATTTCCACCAAGGTGGGGTGAATTTTCTGGAAAATTAGTATGAAGTCATTGGGCGTATTCAGCAGATAAATCCGATTTCCGATTTCTGATTTATGATTACCGATTTTACCTGCTGAATACAGTGATTGCCGATTGCGATTGATAAATTTGACAATCATGATTGCTGAGATGGAATCGTTCAAAAGATATGATTGGTGAGACCATTAACCGATCGTACGGCCAACTGTTTACTCCGTAACTGGAAATGAACTGACAAACTTACAGCGTTAAAAGCCATGGAAAATGTTTCCTAAATTTTTCATAGTTGTAATGTATTTATAAACTTATCAATCAGTGTTATTCAGCAGAGAATAATAAGCAATCGTAAATCAGTAATCGGAAATCGGACTTACCTGCTGAATGCGCCCATTGTTGAATTTTCATGTAGATCTTTGAAAATGAGTTTGACCCCAATCCGATGATACCCAAAAAATGCATACAACAGTTTTCCGACTACTTTCCGACTTTGGAGGTAGATTTTCCAAAAGTTGAAAGTCACGCTGATCATATTTTTTTATGAGTAACTAAAATTCAGCCCATACAAACTTTACCACCCAATTTCCACCAAGGGGGTGTATGTTCCGGAAAATTAGTATGCAGTCATAGTTCAATTTTCATATAGATCTCCGAAAATAAATTTGACCCTGATCGGATGAAAATAAATAAAAAATCCATTCAACAGAATTTTCCAAAACCGTTTCTTAGTACTCACTTTCAGCATAAGATAAAACTACTTTAAAAATACAGCTTTCTATCTCTTATGGTTTGTCCTGTGCGACGGTCACCAGTCAAACCAATCAAGGCAGTCAGGTTAAAAAGTTTTATATATATAGATATATAAATTTTTCACTTACATTGGGATTCGAACCCTGGACCGTCGGGACTGAACACGATTGGAATGACGTTTCAGCCAGTTGCACTATCGAATTTTTTGTTTGCTACACGGCTAAAGTACTACTTATATTGAATTACCTAAAAGTATTCACCAATTTATTTCGGGCATATTGCAAAGATAACACCACTTGTAGTTCTCAAGTTTTTATTCCGTAGTCTCTGAATATCAAAGGGGCAGCTAAAATCCGGACCTACTTATTGATGTATCGCCAATTTCCCGATTGGATGAAAAAAATGCGATACCACATATCGCTTTTTTATCCCTTGAATGATGTAAGTGCGATACCTAATATAATTTGTTTGTGTAAATCGCCAAACTATCCCAAAGTTATCGCCTCAAACTATCGCCAAACTCTCCCTTTGAAAAGAGAGATAAGCAACACGACAAAATGTTTGCTGGGTAACAGAGTAACTTCAGGTCTTATCTGTCACATATCAGCTATCTAGAAGATGTGAAATCGGGCCTAAGTGACTTATTAAAAGGTTTGATTAATATCGTGTCATTAGGCCATAATCAAGGTTCAATTTACAGTTGCTATTCCTTCCCTTGTACACATGTATGTAAGATAAGCATTAGCACGAACTTGTACATTTATTTTATAGCATACTTTTCCGCTGAGAGTTGAAAGAAAATAATAATATGAAAGAATCATAATGTGGTGACTGATTACTGGGCCGCATTTCGCCTGCTGCTTGTCGCAGCTTATGTGTGCTTAAATGGGTGTGCGTGTGTGTGTGTGGGTGTTTGGTTGGAACCGTAATTACTCAAGCATAAGGCTGACAGGCCTGGCGGCGCCTGTATTGTGCTTCGTTTTGCATTTCTCCAAACTTACTTTAAACTTTTCCTTAAGCCAACCAGGCCTGCTGTGTTTCAAATTCAATTAATTACAACGTAGCGGTTGGCGTGGAAGCGCTTTATTTTGCCACGTGATAAATTAATTTAAGCTGAAACGCTTCGTGTAATGTTTGCATATATCGGTGTGTCTATCCGGACTATCCCTCTACGCCACCTGTCCAGAGGTATGCATAGCAGAATAGGCGTGGCCGTTACAGCAGTTAGTAGAGTCAACAACAACAACTTTATTTTCGCTACGCACGGCAGGCTAATTGAGTTTCGAGTCTACCAAAAAGTAAAACGCCATTTTCTCTATGGCATTGAGTTCCAGTTTGGTTCTCGTTCCAATCGCAATTACACGCAATTTTCATGGTCACGGCACTGTGGAATGAATCAAGGAATATTCTAGCCAATATTAGTGAGTCCACACAGGTTGTAACCTTTCTGAGATTTAGCTTTTCGATTTGTGGCTTTCCGTATTTGGCATGTTTTTTTTAAATAACAAGAACTTTTCGATTTTTTCGTGCAAGGTTAGATGAGCATGGGGCTTATTTAATATAAAACAAGGTATTAACTACCAGCACCTATTTTCACTTAATAACTTGGACTGGCTTTGTCTTACATAATTTGTCTTATCTCACCATTGTTTTCAAAATTAATTTAGGATCGATTAACAAAGACTAGAATGATATTTTTTGAAGCCTTTGCTTTGCTATTCAAAGTGCAATGGCATTTACTCTAACTCTTTATTTTATCTCTCTTTTGTCTGCTTTGCTTCCACTGTGCATGGTCGTAAAGTGTTGCTTATTTTTACGCGTGAGTTTTTCATGTTTATAGCCGCTGAAATTCAGTTCTCTAATTGCCTGACTATTTCAATGTTAGGCAAACACATTGGACTAGTCCAATTGGGTGGGGGGGCGAAAAAGGGCTCAGACCTTTAACCCAACTCAAGGTTCTAACATTTGGCACTCATGACAGCTCAATTTGGCCTGCCGCACTAATTAAAACGGAGCGTTGTAATCAGCGTATTAATCTCCAAGTGTAACACAAAACAGTTTTCAATTTTGCTCGCTTAACGTGAAACAAATGTGTGGGAATATATTTGGTTTATTGTTGTGGATTTTTCGGGGGCTTTTTGTCTAATTTTCTCCACTTGACATGGAATATTATTAATTGGTCTAGACGAAGTGCAAAAAGTGGCGCAGGAAAGCAAGAAATGCGAAACTAAATTAATTTACTAGAAGAATAATATTTTAAAAAATTGATGCAACATTTTTAGAATGCTTCCAAAAGTAGGCTATGCTTAAGTAGGAGTGCTTGTTTTCCCTCTGTCTAGACTAAGCATTGAGCTGCCTCTTTTGTCCTTCTTCCCGCACGTGTCAGCTAAGTCAAAACCAAAATTCAAGCCAAAGCCAAGACATCGTTTGTCCTTTGGCTTTTGGCCACGGTTCAGAGAATTTGCCTTTGACCCAAGCACTTAATTAATAAATGACGCCTTCCAGTAAGATTTTTGGCCTAATTTGCAAGTTGTCTGACTTTTTGGGCACTTTAAGTTAGTTTGACAAGTTCATGGCCTGCAACAGCCCTGCTGAGCTGAGCTGAGCTGCTGTTTGCTTGTCATCCAGGCAGACTGCACCCATGTTGTTTGCCTTGACAAGTGCAGCAACAGCAGCAGCAGCGGCAGCAAATGTCTCTCCATCTTGTCTATGTGACAACATTGCCCCTTCCGCTCACCCCCCTCTGACTGTCTATCACTGTCAACTTATATGCCACTTGAGCTCAGTTTCATTATAATAAACAAACACCTGGCACATGAACATACATAGTGAAAGAGTAAACAAGATAAGTATAAGCATTTTATATTGACAACTGATTGATAGTTATTTTTCTTCAATTTATGTTTGGTTCATCAATTACTGAAGTGTGTTGGTACAAAATAGAAATGCCTTTGTTAAGGTGTCAGAAGTCTAAGCGAATTAAATTGAAATGTTTTTGTATTTCTTGTAAGTGTTGACTCGTTTTTGAAAAGGTTTGCCAAAGTGAACGCGATAGTTTTCTTTGTCCCCACCCCGCCTCCTCGGCCAACAAACTTACTTATCGGATGCGAATGTTAACGCAGCTGTAGTAGAAACGCCCTGTAAGTCACAGTTTTGGTAGTTTAAGCTCAAAATATACTCACAGATTTGGACTCAGTTTGTCAATGTTTTGGTCACTAATTAAGTCACTGTTTGGATACTGTTTGTTCGAGTTTTCTTAATTTGTTCGTCGATTTAGAACGGATTGGGTATAAAAGTAAGAAAATGGGGCTGCCTTCCAGAACGCCATTTTTTTCTGAGTGTACGGACGGACGGACGGCGACGGACAGACGGACAGACAGACAGACAGACGTACGGACAGACGGACACTTTTGCACAAACTTAATATACTCCGTGTACCTCTGGTACAGAGTATTCAAAAAAAAAAAAAAAACAAAACGAAATCTAGTCGTAAATTCTATTGTGTGCACCCTACTGTTGTTATTAAGCGAACAAATTAATTTGGCGAATTGAACTATTGGCCGCCCAAATTCAGCAAATACCCCATTGTGGGAAGGACAGGGCTAAATCAACTCGGCTCGTCATGCTGATCAAGAATATATATACTTCATGCGGTCGGAGATGCTTCTTTCTAAGCGCTACAACCATCCGGACAAAATGACCAATGACTTAATTTATAAGCATTATTATATAAAAAACTTGTAAAAAAATTTGTTTGGCAGCTACAAGAAGTAACCATCGAACTCTCGCGGTTTCGACATAGTGCACTGTGCAGCTTAAAGATATCCTTGTATAAAATTTCAGCTCGATATCTTCAAAATTGAGGGGCTAGTTTACGTAGAAACAGTCAAGACGTACGGACGGATTACCATAAATTAAAAGGCGCAACTGAAGCCTGTGGCAAGGATGAGAAGGAGGAAATTAAATGTATTATATTACCGTTGTACAAGATGACAAACTTTGGCGAAGGTTAAGCGAACTCTACCAAATGAAGACGATTTTTTTACATTAAACTCGCAATACCGAGACGAACTTTCAACGATCAACATGAAACTGAAGTAGCGCCGTTGGACTTAAGCGCAAAACCGCGTTGTCCAGAGAGAAGAGATTTTCTTCGGATGATATTTATAAAATTTCATATATAATACACTCAGAAAAAAATTCGCCATGAATTTTAGAAAGTCGCCTTATTTTAAAATTTGCCCTGGTATTCAGAAATAAAAAAATTTTTTTAGAAAAAAAAGAATTTTTCCCAAAGTCTCTTTCTTAAAAATAGGGCAAAATTAACCTTTAATTTAAGAAAATAGTAGCCCTTAAAGAGAATACTGTAATTTCTTAAAAACATAAAAATTTTCTGGAAATAATTTTTTTAAACATATGGATATAGCCAGTTTAGATGAAACCCCAGAACAATCAGTAAAAATAAAAGATTCGAGCAAAATATTTTAAATAAATGTAGCCGATCAAAAAATAGTGTTCTGCTTGATGCTGAGACCAAACACAAACTGGTAGGTTGCCTTAAAAATTTGTGAAGGTTCCCAAATTCCAAAAGCTAAGCCTACTTATTTTATTCACACAGTACAATGAATATTTTACATTGAATTAAATGGCCTTTGGAAATGGGAATTAATAAAATAATATAACAGAAGAATGTTGGTGTGCCCAGCATGGTTTAAATTTACCAAAGCTCAAATCAAAATATATTTACTTAAATGGAGAGGAGAACTTATTCTATCTATAGGAAGAAAAGCTTTTTTATCCTTCAGATTAGACAGAAGAATCGCTATTGTACCCCACAGAAGTAACGTAGAGTAGCCTTTTTCTTCCCGACTGGAGATTCGAATACGATAGAACTAGCATAAAGGGATACCCAGTGAAAGAATCGTACTCTTATTTTCCGGGGTAAAAGGAGAATCTTGTTTAAAGTATTCACTTTGTTAGTGCACAACTGCCCGACGTTAAGTGTATGTCTACACTCCTTTCTGAGCTTATCTATCTCCGAAGACCACCGCGGGGGTTTGAAGGTGGATTTTACTTTTCTAGGGGGACATTCCCTTTCGAACGAGTCTTTGAACGCCGTGGTAAGCGTTTCTACAAGCTCGTCTATCTGCTACACTTAATAAATGCACTAATTTCAATGAAAGGGGACCAAATTACCTAAAAAAATTGTGTTTTTTATCACTGAAAATCGTTTAACTTTTATGGGATATATCTTCTAAGCTGAAAGTTTGAATTTATTAAGGGTAGCATATTTGAAATCGTGGAAAAATTTCCATTAAGATGGATGCATTCAATATTTCGTAGACGCATTTGAAATTTTTGATTCTTGCAAGCTAGCTGCGCTAGTAGGTATGCTTAAGATATGTCTGAAGACCGTAACATTCGTGACCCCAAAGTGAACTATAAATTGTCGTTGTCAGAATAGACCTAATTTGCATTATGAAGTCGAATTAATGCTAAGGCTTTTCAAATTGATGTACAAATTCGTCGGCAAAATTATGGAAAGGTTTCGGCAATTGAAAGAAAAAATAGGGGAATGTTAACTTCGGCTCGGCCGAAGTTTTGTATACCCTTGCAGCTTCCATTGAAAAGAAAAAAGTTTTTCTAAGACTACTTTTTGGACATAACTTTTCTAGGGGATCTATACTATAAAGATGTCTGATTTCGATTAAACTTGGTAAAATCACGGAAAAGCATAATACACTGTTAATCGCGAAATTTGGAGGTGATCCCATTTAAACCAAAAAGGTTTTCTGACTAGAACTTCTTTTTCGACCGATCATTCATACTGCAGCTATATGCTATAGTCATCCGATTTTGATAAAACTTTGTAGAAATGTGTTCAAATATATAAAATATGAGTTTGCCAATAAAAAGGACGTTTTCATTAAAAACAAAAAAAAAGTTTTCTCACTCGAACTAGTTTTTCGACCGATCGTTCCTATGGGAGCTATATGCTATAGTCATCCGATTTCGACCAAACTTCGTAGAATTGTGTAAAAGTATATAAAATAAGTGAATGCCAATGATAAGGACGTTTTCATTAAAAACCGAAAAGTTTTTCTCACTAGAACTAGTTTTTCGACCGATCGTTCCCATGACAGCTATATGCTATAGTCATCCGATCCGGACGGTTCCGACAAATGTGCAGCGTATATGTACCAAAAGACTTCGAGCACAGTTTGGTGAGGATAGCTTTAAAACTGACGGAGGAGATAGCATAGAAACAGCCAGACGGACAAGGCTAAATCAACTCAGCTCGTCATGCTGATCAAAAACATATATACTTTATGTGGTCGGAGATGCTTTCTTCAATGCGTTACAAACATCCGCACAATTTTATAATACCCTCTGCAAGGGTCACTGAAGAGAATCAACCCAAGTGAAACCCATACTGCAAAATACAGAGCTTCATCAAAGCAAATGTCTTTCTTGAACTATAAATTCATTTTGCTAAAAAAAATGAAATAAATAAATTAGGTTTAGCTAAAAGGTATCACTACATTCATTGACTGTTAGGCGGTACGAAGTTTGCCGGGCCTTCTATTTCTAAGTAATTTCCAAAACCGAAAAAATCATGGATGCAAACAGAATCTGAACCGAACCAAACCGAACCGAACCGCTTTTTTCAGCTGGTGAAACGAACCGCAAACCGAATCGGCGTCCCTTCGAAAATGCTGAAACCGAACCGAAAGCCACAAATGAAAACGGTTCGGTTCGGTTCAGTTCACTGACGAGTCTCAAGACGCACAAATTTTGGGAATTTTGATCGAATTGCAACGATAAGTCCTTATTGATGCCGGATTTATGTAGCACCCAACCATTTTGAAACATGCAATTGCCCACCGACCTCTGAATATGCCTGTCGTAAGTTATGCCTTCTTTGGAAGTTGCTAATCCAATTTCACTTAAAAGGAGTACAGCTATTAAAGTGATATCATTATTGACGAAGCAAGCACATCCTACTATTTAAAGTATTTAATTCTCTAGGAATTCTGTATCGAAATGGTCGAAAAGTTACATATCACTTTAGATATCATTATATTTCGAATATTGAAGAAAAAGTTCGGGAAAAAGTCACTATAGGTGAGCTTTAATATTTTAAAAAGTTTTTCGGTATTAGATAGCTTTCTCTGAGAAAATGTTCAATATTTAAAGGATTATCTAGACCAAATAGAGTTGGTTTAAATAAAAATCCGGCGTGTAATACCTCTTAAAAGCAGAACTAGTACTTTATAATGTGTTCGATCCAACTTTATTTTTCATCAAATAGTATGTCCCACCCAGGTGTATAGTTTTTCAAACTTCTGCAGCTTCAAAACAATTACTTTCTAAACAGATTTAAGGATATTTTTTAAGGTTAGACTTCAGAATGGGCCTAATGGTTTAAAGTTTGTTGAAATGAAGGGTAATCTTAGAACAAAAAGAGTTTTGGACTTGTCGTAATTTCAAACTTTTAAAAAATGACTTTGCGAGCAGATTTCAGGGTAAATTGCGACGTTATACTCAACAAAAGGCTTTAAGAGTTGACATAGGGTGAAATTAAGGGCGATCCAAGAAAATAATGTAGTTTCGTTATCGGACTGCTTTTCCTTCGAAACTTCGGAAAAAAATCTCTTGGATTGAGATTTTACAGGGGTTATTTGCAAAAACAGAAGCTGGCCTTAATGAAATTTAAAATAAATAAAGACTGAACCACTGAACCGAACCGAAACCGCGGTTCAGTTGGCTTCAAAAACCATGTAATAAACCGAACCGATGGTTCAAAAACTATGTGAACCAATGAACCGAACCAGTCCTTATTTCCTATCGGCTTGCATCCCTGGATAAAATCCATGCACGCTTGCTCTCGCTCTGAGCAGAACACATTTCGTTTCTCCTTGTTTTTGCTTTCAGTTGACTGTTCTCAGTTGAGCTTTTCTTGTTTTGCTCATTCAATAACAATTTATAGATAGCGATCCGACTGAGCGCTCGCTCATTAAGAGTCAGTAGGTGAGCAAAAAGCCGAACGACTCACCTCAAAGGGTCTATTTTTTCTTTTATTTGTTTTGTGTGCGTGTGTGGCTTGTGTGAGTCGTATGCCCAAACAAACACCTCACTCACACACACACACACAAACGCAAATGACTTTTATCTTCTTCGCTCGCGACGATTTGCTCAGTGAATGAGCAGAGCAAAATGTAAACAAATCCAATGGTTGTTCGTTGAGCACTAAGCGATTCGTTCATGAGCCGATGTGAACGGTTCATCTCTGACTTTTCGCTCAAAGGGTCCGTAAATAACTGTTATTTTTGGACAACGAAAAACGGTCAATTGTTATTTGCTAGCTCTGGTTTTGAGGGATTCTTTGTTTCGGAATTTCTTTAAAAGCAAAATTGGAATTCACAAACTTTGTGCGCTGATTCCGAAAATTAAGACCAACACTTTTTCAGAGGCATTCTTCGAATCGAGTGTTAGATATCAAATTAAATAGCTTATTTATTATCTTTATTAATTTGTTAACAGTACCTAGACCACTTTTCTATAAATTTTGAGTGTTATTGCGATTTATTGTCTTACAAGTGGTTACAGCAGTTTCCACTTAACAATGACTTGTCAAGGACAGCACCAACTACTTTTATGTATATAGAAATACGTGCTCAACTTGCCTACGATATATTTATGTTTAAACTTTTGTGCTCTAAAAATGGCCACAATAAGTTTCTGTGTGCTTAACCAAACAAACGCCCACTCACCCATGACAAAAATTGAACTTTCTCTTACTGCTGCTCCAGACACATTTCAAGAGCGAGCAAATACATTATGTTATGGGAAATGAATGAATGCCAATGTTCAATATTTGATGTGAGTGGACCAGAAAGGATTAAGCAAGCCAATGCCTTTGGCACTCTCATTTATTTTCCTTTTTTTTTTTTTTTTTGAAACAAAGGTAAACATTTCGGAATTAGGAAAATTCCAATGCTTTTAGCTTGGTATTTGGTTTTTTTTTAAGAGCAAAAACTCATTAGCTTTATTAAATCAACAAAATAACTAGGGGAAAACTAGAAAGTCCACAAAACTCTGAAATCCACTCAGCTGAGCTTTAGCTTGGTTAAGGCGTAAGGGGGATGCAACTTTTATCTGTCCAAGTTGTAAAAAATAATTGAAAATAAACATCAAACAGCAGCATCTAATGCTGAAAGTGCAGTTTAAATACATAACTAAAATGTTAAGCATGAATCTCAGGAGCAGGACTTAAGAACAAAAAAACTAAAAAGCCGCAATTCATTGTGTCCAATTTTATGCGCCCAATTAAAGCTTTAACAGATCTACTTAAAAATTTAATAAAATTTCAGATGTTCTGCTGTCAAATACAGCTGAATTCAAGAATTACAGAAAATGTTTTTCAATTTCTTTAGCCTAAATGAATGTCAATGTCTTTTTATGTCAATGTGTTATGACATATTCAAGACACTTTCAACACAAGTTCAAAGGGACAATTGATTCATGTCAATCGCATCCAGCAAATAATTTCACTTATGACGAAAAGTAAATATAAAACAGGGAGGCATATTAGCAAATTAGACTGCCAAGTTTCAAGAAAAATTCATTAAATACCAAATTCGCGACCAAAAACCCTTCGCTTGAGTAGCCAATTTGCGGCCTCGGCTTCAAAAACTTTGGCCATAGCCATAGTACCCTTGTCCACTCTTCAAACTCTTCATGAAATTGCGGCAAACTTCAACTCATTAAAAGTGAAGAGCCTGAAAAAGTTATCTTGGACCGGATAGAAACCACAGCACGTTCGTTTTTATGAATGTGAGTAGCATCTATTGAAACGAAAATGTTCTAATGTAAAATGCAATTAAATGCCACCTCTTTCGCTCGTTTGCAACGAATGCTAATGCATGAAGCAGCAATAATTTAAATGCATTCTTGCTAAAAATTCAGGCATTAGATTTCGCACGCACAAACACAGAGAGGTTTTTAATTGGTTGTGATAATTCAAATGACAAGAAGACAGAAAACAACGGTTAATGATTCGAAGTATTTTAGAAATCTCAAGAGATTCAGTTTTTTTTGAAAACAACCAGTCCAAGAGTCGGTACTTTTGATGCACCAGTCAATAATAGAAATTGCGCTGTCACTCCAATGATTATGTTGCATTGATTATTCCTAGAAGTAGCCCGCTTGGGAATAAAAACAAGTAGGAAAGTCGGTGAAAATCGGACAATTATATGGTATAGCTCCCATACGCAGAAATAAATGATCCAAAAAAATATCCATTTGGACTGGATATTTCTTTAATATCTCTTTGTCATCCAACGGAGCTGACAAATTATCATTTTTCATATCCTTTGGATGATTTTTCAGTTCCATTGAATGATAAAAGAATATTATCAAGACATATCCAGTCGAAATGGATATGGCAAATCATCCAATGGATATTTTTGCATATCCTTATTTTTCTCTGTATGCAAAAGATAGGTAAGAAAATAGTCTTAGTGATAAAAACTTTTTTGCTTTTAATGGTATCGCCTTGAAATTTTTTTTTTATTTGTTTTATCTGCTTTCACATAATTTTACAAAGTTTTGTCAAAATCGGTTGACTATAGTTTATAGCTCCCATAAGTACGATCGGGCAAGAAAATGGGTTAAAGTAAAAAAATTTTTTTTTAGTTTTTTTTTCAATGAGTCTTCTCGTTTAATATTAAACTATTAATTTTTCTATCAAAGATCCATTTTACTTTAAATCGATGTTTTAATATTCAAAAATAGATATTAAACAAGAAAGGTTGTCGGTCAAGCCCGACTATAACATACTCTGTACCTGTGAAGTGCTGCCCTTCACCGTTGCGATCGGTGCTGCCCATAATTGTTTATTTTCCTTATAACTCGAATATCGTTCATCCGATCTTTAAAATTTCTTCAGCGGATCGATAAAGAATCCCGAATACTCAGTATGTCCAGAAGGTTCGAACCTCTTAAAACTGTGGGAGATATGACTTTTCTCAAGTATAAGAAACATATGTTCCATACATGTCAAACCTCTATCTCTTACCATCTCTGAGATCTGTTTGTTCATACGGACAGACGGACTGACACTTTTGCACAAACTTAATGTACTCTGTGTACCTCTGGAACAGGGTATAAAAATGGAGGGAAGCTAACTTCGGCTCGGCCGAAGCTTATATACCCTTGAAGTAGGGATGTCGAAAATAATATCGATATTTTTGACCAAAATTACGATATATCGTTATCGAATACTTTTCCGAGGCGATATATTGGATATCGAATATTTTTTAGTGATATTTTTCGGTGATATTTTTTATTCAGCTTTTCGAATGTTTTTTATTAAAATTTGCTGAATTTGAAAAGTAAACACATCTTTATGTTCAAAGAATTGAGCTACAATTGATGATATGCTGATTTTGTGTGCAACATCTAAATTTGACGACTATTAAAAAAATGCTTCAAATCATTAAAATTTTGAAAAAAATTATTTGAAATTGGAATTCTTCTTCTTATTTGGCCCGATGTTTCTATCACAACCGTTTGACGGTCTCGGCCGCTGCTATTAGTGCCCGCCACTCGCCTCTGTCTTGTGCGAGCTGGCACCAGTTGTTCAGTTTACGCGCCTTTATGTCTTCCAGCACCTGTTTTTCTCAACTAAGTTTCGATCGTCCTACAGCTCCTGCTTTCCCTAATTCGTTCGCCTTCCGCCTGTACACTTTTTTTACTGGAGCTTCTTCATCCATACGAGTAACATGTCCAAGCCAGCGCAACCGCTGTTGTTTTATGCGCTTGACTAGGTCAGTGTCCCCATAGAGCTCATACAGTTCGTGATTCATTCGGATGCGAAATTCGCCGCCAACGTTTAGAGGTCCATAAATCGTCCGAAGGACTTTTCTCTCGAACACGCCAATTGCCGCCTCATCCGTTGATGACATTGTCCATGCTTCTGCGCTGTATAGCAGGACTGGGATGATAAACGACTTGTATAGCGCAATTTTCGTTTTTCGAGAGAGGGCTCTGCTCTTGAACTCCTTACTAAGCCCGTAGTCGAAATTGGAATTGGCGAAGTTTTTTCATCATAAATTCGTAAACAAGTTCGAACTCCTTTTGTTACACAGTACGACACTCAAAAAGACCTATCCCTTTCAGTACCAGCACGAAACATTGATTAATTTTGCTTAAGTTTTATATTTAAGTCACATTTGATATAGTATTTCAGGATTTAACTAATTTTGGAGAAAAAACTCATAGAAACCCAGAAAAATTACCCACACAAACGTGCGGGCTAAAATACAGCTGGAATACGAGTTTTTCAAAAAATTTTGATGCAAAATTTACCCGCACTAATGTGTGGGTATGCACTGAAAGGGATATGCACGGGACCAATAAATTTTGAAACAAGAGGCATCAGGTAGCAATACCTCATACTCAGTTTTTCTTGATCACCCAAAGCTCGCGTTTAATGGCAATTCAAACAATTCAAACACACAGATGCAACAAAACAGATAAAAACTAAAATTAATCAAAGAAAAAGGGTTCACTGCGATTGTTATACTAAATTCCCGCCTCCAATGGACAAGTGGTTAGTAGCCCGCCCATAGAGGTCAAACTTAGAAACTTGATTGTATGGAAAACCACACGGTAAAATATTCTGGGATTTTAAATTTATTGAGATACTGACCAATAACATGTGAAGCTAAGAGATGATAACATGAAACGAAAAACCGCGATATGTGAAACCAAAATTGACCGCGCCCATTATCAAGTCTTTATAGGCCAGAAGCTAGAGATAAAAATATACCAAATAGCGTTTTCAGTTTCACCAACGAAGCCTTAGTTCGCGAACTTTGGTCATTTTTGTACAAGCAACTGCCATAGAATAGCATTATCCATTTATGAGTGTTACTGATATTTCTCATTACTCATATTTACTCATGTAAACATTCAAGTATTACCAGCAAGAAAAGCTAAAATTCAATTCGAAAATGTCCTTGGTGGATAAACCGCGATACGTTAGGATGCTATCAAATGAAGTATTTGAACAATATGATGCGTTTATAAAATAAAACATGTTGGTACCTACGATTTAGTACAGCAACACAGCATTTAATCCAAAATTTGCACGGGCGTGAGAGCCGTTTCGGCTTTTAAGTCAATCAAACCGGACCTAGAACCGGACTATCTAAATTGTTTGAAAACCAAAACGGTCCCCCTCTGCTTGGAAAAAGGTTTGGTTCGAAGAATCAATATAGTCAGTTTCTTTAAGAATTTATAAAACTATTACAATTTATTGACCGGACAAAAAATAATTTTATTGTTCTAAGTCAGAGCATTATCATTTCAAACCATTTCCAAGCACGGCATTTTACGATTTTGAAAAGAATAAAGGCAAAAGTCATGTTGTGGCAAAACAATTCACGTATTTAAGGTTAGGCTAGCTTCTATTTAAAAGTCCAGGTAAGGGTAGAGAAGTTTTTTAATTACATATACCGACTTATAATGATTGAGGTCCATTCGGGTATTGGTTAATGTTGTTAAAAGCTTTTTTAGCTGGACGCTTCCTTCTCATCAAATATATGTCTTATTTTTTTTAACAAAATTTCTCCACCGACTAAGATTCCGTGAACTAAGCTTCGAACCAAACCCTTAGGTTTGATAACTTAACCTTGGACTTTCCAATGGATTCGAAACCCCGAACCAAACCTTCTTTAGAATTTCAGTGGGCTTTGCTACCTAGATTTTGAACTCAGCTAATGAGTATTTTTTAAAACGTCTCAATGGATCTTTGGTACCTAGATTTTGAAATCAACTGCTATTTTAATAGCGTAGTTTTTAAAACGTGTTATGAAAATATTTATATCGAAATGATATACCATTAAATCCGACAACCCTACCTTGAAGCTCATACAAATTTTCAGGACGCCTACTAAGACTGTTTTTCAAACCTAACTTTTCTATGGCAGCTGTACTGTACAGTTTTCCGGTTTCGATCAAACTTAGTGAAATCTTAAAAAAGCATAGAAAACGTTTAGATATGAAGTCTGATGCCGATCCCATTCAAAACATTAAAGTTTTTCTCACTAAAACTAATTCTTCGACTGATCGTTTTTATGGCAGCTAAATGCTAAAGTCGTCCGATCCGGTCGGTTTTCATACTTGTGCAGCGTGTTTGTACTACAAGACTTCGTGGAAAGTTTCGTGAAGATAGCTTTCAAACTGACGGGGGAAATCGCCTAGAAACAGAAGGAAAGACGGACCGACGGACATGGCTAAATCAACTCAGCTCGTCATGCTGATATATAGTTACATTATATTGTCGGAAATGCTTCCTTCTATGCGTTACAAACATCAGGACAATTTTGAAATACCCTCTTCAAGGGTATAAACATATCCATTCCAACTGGATATTTCAGTATTTGCTTCAATTATTGAAATAATTATAATTGTTACTAAATTGTTAATTACAAAGTAATTGTAGTCGTAATGGTAATTAAATTTTTAATAAAGGACAAAATGTTCCTTGCAAAATTTTTATAGTTTTATGGGCTTAAGCTCTAAAGATGGCAATATCTTTATCGATTCTTGAATTGACAACATTTGAGGTCTCTATATCAAAGAAGGCATGAAATATCCATGAGAAATAAATTAAACAAAGGCAAAGATAGAATAACAGTATGTCAGAAATCGCATCATTCCATAAGAAAAGTGTTGGAACCAGTTGGGAATTTTAAGGTAAGATTCGTTTAAAAAGAATTCGCAATTTCTGTTGCAAACTTTTTTGAGCTTGCATTGTAAGTCTATTCCGTTCTCCAAGATATTTTGTACTTGAAATAAAATCGCTCTAATCTTACTTTATTCGGCTTACAGGAATTACGAAAAGTTCGTGATTAAAGAACTTTTGTTCTCATACCCGGAATTTGAGAATATACAATTCCCTAGAAAAATTATACAAATAATTCAGCTGGCCCACTTTATTCTGCGAACTCAATTAAAGACCAGACCATTGAGTTCAGCTTAAAACAAATACCAAAAGAAGCAAGAAAAAGCACAGCTACGAAACGCTACCGATTTTTGTTACAAAATCAACAAACAAAAACCAAACGGGAACAACAAAAGAAGCCGCTAAGTAAACAAAAACAAACGGAAATGGCAGCAAATGTTGTTAAAATAATACCAAATAAAATGGCGAAAGAATTGCCAGTTGAAACTAAACTTTTCTGCGGCTGTTGAGCAGTTGGCTTAATAGGGCAGCCAAGTGTTGGGAAAATATTTTACATAATTAAATGTAACCTGAAATGGTGAAATAATAATTAAGGTAAAAACATAATGAGTTGTCCCCAATAGCAGTGGAGACCGCCCAGAGGGTAGGGAACTGGGCTAACACTTCTGCCATTGTGCAAATGGAAATTGATTGAAGCCTGGCGGGAAGGTAGAGGAAACTTTACTGAGGCAGGCGGAACTAATTGAATTTGGAAGCAAGCAGAGAAGAAAACTCTAGTAGGCGGCTGAGAAGGAAGGCTCACTGAGGCAGAGGTGTTAAAATGAAAAGCCCGTAAGAAAAGCAATTTGATTGGTTAGGTCAGCAATTGACTTGGCAAAGAGAGCTACTAAAAAAGAGGCTGTGACTAGGTTTAAAAGCCAAACAATAAGTTTGGATTTTTTTTTGGGAAAAATTCAATCAAATCTCTATTTTCAATGTATCCTTGAATGCACTAGGCGACCAGGAGAGTGCCATGAGCTATTATTCAGCTGGGTATCAAGTTGTCAATTATTAATGAGACCTAAGTGGAAGTTTCCAAGTTTGTATTGGATTCCGGCTTTGAGCTGACTGCTTGTTGTGGAGCAGATTGAAAAATATATAAAAAGACAGAGAAGTAATTCTTACCTTTTCCAATTAGAAATTCGTTTCTTAACTTACTTTGATGGCTTCGAACCAGAACAGAAAAATTCTTCATATATTCGTTGCCTTAGTTTCTAAAATAGTTCGTCTTCATTTTCTAAATCGCTTGTCCAAGTCACTTGCAATATTCTTCAATGTATCAATGTTTCTCTCTTTGCCACCTTGTTGCTGTCTGTGAATTAAACATCAAACGAAACTAAGACTATTCTACTCAGCCTTCAGTTCCTGTCCGTTCATCTCACAGTCATTTGTAGCTGCTGTTGCCTGGCAAATTAACAACATACATCATTGACCTGTAATCCAAAAGAGTTTGTGGCCAAGGGAGCTCTCAGCTGCCAAGCTGTCGGCTAGCGTCCGGCGATTGCTTTTGACCTTTGTTTCATTTTTTGTTTTGTCTGACTCTACCACATCCAACAGGAAGGAAAAACAAGAAAATATCAAAAAGAAAAATGGAATTGATTGTTGAAATACCCTACACACAAGATGAGTTTCTGTAGCATCACTGAAAGTTGCACCTTGAAGTAAGTTTTCGACTAGCCGGCAGATCGCTAATACAGTCAAAGGTCCTACCGTTTCTAACATCAGTAGAATTTATAAATTTTTCTTTTCCTTAAACGATTTTTCTTTAGTCTAATATACTTCATTTGATTAATAAGTGAGGGTATAAGAGCATACCCAAAAAAAAATAAATATGAAAAAGAAAATAGCAAAATGCTAACAATATGTGAACTCAAGCGAAAATTACGCTTAGAAGCTACAGAACAGCGTGCGGCGTTTGACTTTCGCTTTCATGCACACATACATATAAATACACACACACACACTCACAGAAAAGAAGTGAATATGGCGTTAAAGCTTCCTCAAACTGGACTTGGGCGGAAAGAATGTGTCAATAATGACTAATGGCCAAGCCGAAAAGTGGGCCTATCCCTGGTCTCTTGGTTGGCATTCCTTTTTACTTATTCTTGCATGTTCCTTCCGCTATCATTTTGGTTATTTGCCTACTCATGATGTCAAAAAGATTTGGAGGCCGGACTACCTTTTCTTTTGTCTGGCTAGGAAATTTTGGTCCCTGTTGGCTGTTCCGTTTAATTTAAAATTCTGCTTGACAACAACTTTTTCTTTCGTGTTTAAACAAAATTGGTAACATTAAGTGAAAGTTGGATTAATAGCAATTTGCATTTGATGAGCTGGCGAAAACGCGCGCACACATTAAATTGGAATGAGTTTTAATTTAATTAAAAGTTGAGATGTAAGCCCAAGATAATGGAAAGCAAGGTAACTCCTAATGAAAACGAAAGGCAGCAATGAGACTGGGATGAAAATTTATAACATTTTAATAAAACGTAATAAGTAATTGGTAAAGGCCAAAATCACATAGCAGAAAAGTATTTATGAGCCAGGAACTTCACCAGGGGAGGCTTTAACAATTTTTTTGTGTAGCTACTTTCATAGTACAAGTCGGTCAAGCCCGACTATAATATACACTGTATCAACGAAGGTGTGTGCTCAGTATGAATTTTGATGCTGCAGTAGCTGCTCAAAGTAGCGTAGCTACTGCCCTGCAGCCGCGAACATTCTTTTCCTCATAAATTTACTTATATTCACCCGATCTTTACCCATAATTTGGCGGATCGATAAACAATCCTGATTACTAAATGTGTCCTTGAAAAATATGACGTATTTCCGAATTTCGGGTGCGGTTCATCGGCTGTTGATGCTGATTCTTTATATGGTTGTAGATGCTTCTTTCTGGGTGTAACGTACTTTTGCACAAACTCAATATTCTCTGTGTACCTTTTGTACAGACTCTGTACTACTAATTAACACTAATTCGTTCTTAAAGTACACCCAACAAAAAGTAGTCATCAAAATGAAACTATTTAGTCATCAATTTGAATCTAATGAGTATCAAATTCTCTTTAATACTCCAAGTATTAAGTTGATATTTTCGTAAGAAAATATCAAATTGATTCTAACTAGTATCAG
The DNA here is from genome assembly GCA_018904265.1 of Lordiphosa collinella. Lineage (NCBI taxonomy): Eukaryota > Metazoa > Arthropoda > Insecta > Diptera > Drosophilidae > Lordiphosa > Lordiphosa collinella. The sequence goes on along the minus strand of JAEIFV010000311.1, from coordinate 145,042 downwards.
GCTGACACTATTTTGTAATAATTTTTTCGTATCAATTTGATATTAACAATTGTCAGTCTGATATTTTGACTGTCAAAGTTTTGGTTTCATTTTGATACTAGCTTTTCTCAATTTAATATTTTGCTTTATCAAGTTTGAAGTACCAATTCAGTTATCAGCAAACTAAAACATAAACATTTAAAAACTGATTTATGTTATTCTGAATTCTTATAAAATGTATTTTATGGCTATGGAAAAAATTCTTCTTTCAACGCGAAGAATATGGACAAAGGGCCTAGACCGATAAGAGAAGGGGTGCGGCCTACCGACGGGAATTTTGTAATTTCCTATTTAATTGAATGAGTAACTTCAAATCATACTGATCAGTCCCGATTTTGTGTTTCTTTTATGCAATGTCCATAAGATATCGCTGAATATCCTTTTTTGGTAAGGCTTTTTCTAATGGCTACATCTCGGGCTCCAGAATAGCTACAGACATGAAATAAAAACAGAGAGACAGAAAATCGAACAAGGTTTTTGAAAGTGGTGAAAAATTTGTGACTTACGCTGAAAAAAATTTTGTGTATAAAGATATGAAAAATAAGACGGTTTTGGTAGTTCCCGTTGTAGCGCCACCTTGAAACTTTTACTGTAGCTTCTTCCAACCTCGACTCTGACTTAAAACAGTCATAACATACATAACCAAACTAGGTGGCTGTTCCACAGGACCTGCATACTAGATTAAAACATGTATACGGACGTTTTTGAATTTTAATAAGGCCCCCAACTCCAGCTATCGATAGTAATTAACAAGCGATAGAGCAAAATGGCCGAACGCGTTCTCTCCGATCGTTATAGGGTTTCGCAAAGGCCATGTTCATTTGTTGCCCTTCTATCCCAAATGCAAAAATAAGCAGGAACACTCAAAAAAAAAATCAATCCAAACGGGATTACATCAATCCAAAACAGGATTGAAAACAGGGTCATCTCCGATATTCCTAAGCCGATCCGAAAAAATATTGATTTGATCTCACTTTTTTCAATCCAGAAAAGATCAAATTTATCCCGCATAAAGATTAAATTAATCAAAATATTCGAGCTCAATTTAATCCCAAAGCAGGATCACTTTAAGCTTTATTGAGATAAATTTGCTCCCAGAAAGATTACTCTACCGTTCTTTTCTTCCTCCATTTTCCATAGGTAACACCTACCGACACCAGTTTTGGTATTTTTAAAGCTTCTGAAAAAAACAAAGATATATAAAAATTATTGTTGTCTTGTCTGAGACTCGAACTCACAACCTTTCAGCTTAACACTGAACACGAATGACGTGGTATTTCATTGCACAACACCATAGCACATGATTGTTGTCGCATGTCTAAAGCAGCGATGTTCAAGAAAAGCAAGGCCAAAAAGTGAGAGTGGATTGGTGTGCGATATTAAAGCGACAAAGCTGGGCTTTGAACTGCCCTCAACGACATCTGGGTAGCGAATGAAGGCAAAGAGAGCTCTGCTTACGCTCATTTGCCCCACTTCCGCATGCGCTCGGCTCGTGCCAGGATTACTCTAAGAAAGAAAAAGATTGAATTTATCTCGCTGCTTGTTTTCTGTGAAGCCGTTTTGCTGGCTCAATACTTTGGAAATCATTTTTTAATTCCGCGCAAACTTAATATACTTTGAGTACTTTCGGTACAAAGTGCAAAAAAACCTAGTGCTCCCTCAATGTTTTTTGTTTACCGCTGCCTCTCTTGAAACTTTTGTGACCAATACCTTAATTTATAAGCTTAATGTCTTGCTTCATTGGGATGTTAAATAAAAAAACTAAAAAAAAAATTGTATGGCAGCTACAAGAAGTGACCATCCGATTTTCGCAGTTCCGACATATGTACAGTGTGCAGCTTAAAGATGACTCTGTGCAAAATTTCAGCTAGATAGCTTCAAAACTGAGGGACTAGTTTGAGTAAAAACAGACAGACGGACGGACGGACGGACGGACAAAGCTCAATCGACTCAGTTCGTCATGCTGATCAAGAATGTATATACTTTACGTGGTCGAAGGTGATTCCTTCTAAGCGTTCCAAATTTCTACAAAAATTCTAAAACAGGGTAGTCCCGGATATTCTTAAGTCGATCAGATAAAAGATTGATTTAATCCCACTTTTTTTCAAACCTGAAAAAATTAAATTTATCCCGCGGCTATCCCATAGAGATTAAATTAATCAAAAAATTCGAGCTCAATTTAATCCCAATGCAGGTTCACTTTAATTGTGTTCGAGATTAATTTGCTCATAGAAAGATTCCTCTACCCTTCCTTTCTTTCTCCATTTTCCATAGGACACCCACCGACACCAGTTTTGGTATATTTAAAGCTCCAGAAAAAAAACCAAGAAATAGAAAAATTTTTGTAGTCTTGTCTGGTGGTCGAACTGACAACCTTGCAGCTTTGCACTGAACACGAATGGCATGGCATCTAGTTTTTCATACTACATACATTTTAGTCCATACTACATACATTTTGGTGTGCGCGACCGCTGTGCAAGACCGCTGTGTAAAAGTTTTTTCTTTGAATAAACTTTGCACCCGGTTCATCCCTCTCTGCTGTTGGCGCCAGCTTTGTAGTAATTAGCCATGAAAAGCTTCTCAAAACTGCCGTTCGGATTCGGCGTTAAACTGTAGGTCCATTTCTCTTGTGCGAAAATTAGAAGCGCACAAGCCAAGAGATTGAGAAAGGCTCGGCTATGGCCCTTTGGGGCTGTGTCAAGCCATTTTTTTTTTTAAGGGAACAAAACCCTTTCAAAATTGCAGATGAAAGTCCCCCCTTGGCATGAAAGCTTACTTACGTTGGGGACGCACAACACAAACTTAACATTGGCCAAACAAAAACAAAAAACAAATAGGATATTGAGAAACCTTCAAGCACAGTTACATGCCTTGAAGCTGGGCTGAAGTTACAGACTATAAATAGAATCGAATGGAAAATTAGGTTCATTGGAATTCTCAAGTCGTAATTCATCCATATTCTTAAATAAATAGCATTTGTAAATGGCTTGTTGGCATAAGCGCTTGAAACTCTCTGATAAAATTAAAGGGAATTCATCGAAACGGCTGTCTGAGTATCCAAAGCTGCCCCTTATGCACAGTATCTCTGTTGATTTTCATTGATTATTGAATTATAGTCAATCATTGACCTTGAGACGGCTAACAAACACTTTGACTAAAAATTTTATCAAAGTTTTGAAAATGAAATCTGAAAAATATTAAAAATAAGTTCCTAATTTAGGCTGGTTATTTAAAAAAGACCAAAAAGATAACCATTTCAAACAAAATTATAAGCCATGAGTCAGCAGAACACTGAGAGGAACAAATGTTTTATTTTCCAAATAAACTGACTTAAAAATCCTTTAAAATTGAGTCTCATTACAAAGCAAATGAACTGAAAAATACAAAGGAAAAAAACCAACACCGCCCACATAAAAGAAAATTTTACTTTGCAAAGCCCTCAAAAGAAAACACGTGCTCTTCCGTTTATTTTCTTCTTACTTACCCCAAAAAAGAAGGAAAAAAAAAAACAAAGTACACGACCAAAATGACAAATCTTTTGTGGTCAGACTAAGGACCTGGACACAATTATGGGGACCAGCAAATGAAATGCTCATCACTTCTCAAGAAGAACAAAATGTATATACGAGTATAGTATGTTGCCCAAGGACCAGCCAAGAAGGAGCAGGCAATGGCCCAGCATAAATAACTATGGCCACAGAGAAAGTAAACAGAAATGTTAGGCAAAAAACCCTCAAATTACACGCAGGAATGCCGGGAGAGCCTAAAAGTCGACAACTAATGTTCGCAAATGTTTTTGCTAGGTGTGGAACAGCCACAAACTAAACTATGCAGGTGGCGCGTGTGTGTGTGTGTGTATTTTATGTAATTAATGCTTTCCTGTTGGTCCACGTTGTGGACCTTGCTTGGCCAACGCAACCAAAACCGGGAACAGGAAGTGTGAGCCCAAAAAGTTAACGCCAACAGGAAATTGTTATTGTTTTGTCGCCTTTAAAAAGCAACACACAGGACAGAGGGTGAACACGAATTGATAAAGATTCGAATTGGGGTTTGCCCTGCATTTAAACCGGGAGAATTCATAACTTTTTGACCTGCAGGCAAAAGGCAAAACAAAAAGTAGTTTTTCCCATTTAGCCCCTGGACAATGCATTATGATTTTTCAAATATTTTTTTTATAAGCATGTCCTTTTCATATCAATCATCCTTTTGTTATTTATACTGCCTGCTCATTTATAAAACCGAAAGTGAGTATAAACATGAGTTTGCGTAATATTAAAGAGCTGACCGTTCCTTTTTTCCGTTTCCAGCTATCCGCAGCAGCTGGGTCATTGACTTGTCGGTGTGTGTGTGTGTGTTTGCCGTTGAATGGGTAATTAAGATGCTATCTCAGTGCGTTGAAATTTGAGCCCAAAAAGATTTCTTGTTTGCCGTTTGGCTTTTTGGCTTAACATTTTAGCAAATTTCCTGTACGGAACTTCACTTAAAGTGAATTCTTCAAGAATTTCTTGGGCACTTTTTTTTTATCAATAAACACAATTTACACCCAACCAACCTGACAGAGGGCACACTGGGCGAGGTTAATTTACGCCAGCAATTTGTAGTGGCTCGCACTTCATATAATTGATGACTGGGTCAGAAACAGGAACGACAGCGCAGGAGAACAGAGTGTAGGCGCACTTGATTATGCCCAATGGCTAGTAATTTACTCGTCCTTGGCTTCATTGCGACGTTTTGTTATTGTTTTGGTCATTTCTAGGTGCCGCCTAAGAGCAGACCAAGCGTTATTTATATACGAGCAACATATTTTTGCCAAGTTTATGCGAGAAATGCATGGCCAAGTGGCAGGGCATGTGCTAGGACTGTTGTTTACGGTAGAAGGTTACATTAACTTGACGCCAAAAGAAATGTATGAAAAATTACTGCTCGATTTGAGTTTGAATTTTGTGTTTTCTGCAAATGGTCATGCAATGGTTATCGGTAATTTATACAATTTTTGGGAAGGCTATTCCAGAAGGGGTAGGCCGAATTTAGGAATTAATATTTGAATGTTATTCTAAGCTACCTTAATGTCCGAAACTTGTCTCAAGTTTGAGAAGGGACAAATTGTGGGCAGTATCTCTGCAAGCTTGGAGATATCAGACAGAGTGTGTGTTAGCCTAGGAATTTCTCATCGGCTTAGGGGCACGAACAGAAACAGTGATAGGCTTTTTCTTATATGAGCAGAAGAGCGCATAGGTACAAAGAGTTTATTAAATGTAAGGAAAAGTATGTAACAATAAACTATATATATTCTTGATCAACAAATACTTCTTATACTTGCAGGCAGATCAAGATTATTTTCAATTTTGGACACGCTCCCTCCGGCGCCCCTCAATTTGTAAAAAACGTCTCTCACAATTTGGATACATAGATAGATTTGATGATAGATAGAAGTTTCTTACCTTCTAAACATATGTAGTAATCAGGATTATAAAGCGATCCGCCAAAGGAATGTTGGGGATCGGATAAACAATACTCAAGCTATGAGCAAAATAGTGATTGCAGCGGCCGCGCTGTAGCAGTGCTGCTTTCAGCTGCTACTGCAGCATCAAAATTCAAACTAAGCATACCTTTCGTTGGTACACAGTACGATAGTCTCGTATACTACAGTCGGGCTTGACAGAATTTCTTATTTGTTTTGGGATTGAAAACTTAAGGTTATACTGCTGCCCCTTGATTTGCAAGCTAATGGTGTATATTTAACGAGAAAAACAAAATTAGTTGAATAAGTTATGTTTTAAAGGGCGCGATGAGGCGCCAAAGTTTTTGATATTACTCCATTCTGGGGTTGCAGGAGTTCCTGTTCCAGAAGTAACGCGTTAATGACGCGAGTTTTTGGATCTGGACTTGAGATTCTGTCAACAGGTGCCCCTACCCACTTTCCGGGAAATGCCAACAGTCACCCTTCAGCTATTGATTTTGCGGTCTACTTGGGAATTCCTTGCAGCCATCTTGTCATTTCGGAATGCGCAGACTTATCCTCTGATCACATCCCTTTACTAGTGTATTTTTGTGTAGCTGCTTACACGGTGGCTAGCAAGCCCAGGCTTCTACCAAGGGGCTCAGATATAAGACGATTTAGGACAAGGTTGACGTTAATTGCTGATGACGTTCACTATTGTATTGACTCCCCTGATACGATTGATACCTTAGCAAGTAGCTTTGTCGACAAAATCCATCTTGCTGCTGGCCCTATTGTTAGGACCTCACGTGTACCTCCATCCTCCTGACCAGTTCAAAGCCTGAAATTGTTGCTTTGGTGAGACGCAAGCGCTCATTGCGGCGCATCTGGATGAGGACGCGGCACCCTCTTGATCTTGCTAGACGGAAGACTGCCACTGCGGAATTAAGGAGTGTCCTGCGCACTGCCAAGTCAGAATTTTTTGTGGAAAAGCTTAGCACCATTGACCCAGACCAATACCATGGCTTTGCATTATGGAAATGTACCCGGAACCTAAAACGCCAGCCTCTCCGCAGAAACCCCCTCCGTTGCAACGACGGCACTTGGGTTCATTCTGATGACGCTATTGCGGATGCTTTTGCTCGTGATCTGGAGAATAGATTCACGCCCTTTGATTTTGCTTTCAGCCACGAAGAGCAGATCGCCATATCGCGATGTGGTCTCGCATTTGGTCCACCTTTGTACTATCCGTCCGATTAATAAGGAAGAGATCAAAGAACAGATAAAGCGATTAAAGCCTTGATTAAAGCCCCTGGATTGGATGCTGTTGACGAAAAGGTAGTCAAATCACTCACAAATGAGGCAATTTTTTGGACAATTGTTTTAGAAGTTGGTCATTTTCCAAGCTTTCCAAGCGAAAAAGGACAAGGACCCACATAATGTAGACTCTAATCGCCCTATTAGCCTCCTGCCTACTTTCTCTAAGATTTTTGAGCGACTTCTTCTGGCATGGCTTTTGACTCTTGACTCTTTTGAGTCTGCGCTTCCAGATCACCAGTTTGGATTTCGCAGCCGTCACAGTGCAGTAGAACAAGTTTACTGAGTAGTTAATCATATCCTCGATGACTTTGAGAAAAAGAAATACTGTTCGGCAGTATTTTTAGATGTACGCCAAGCCTTCGATAGAGTCTGGCATGAGGGTTTGATGTATAAATTGAAGCCGATACTCCCGGAGTGTCTGTGGAGACTTATTGTCTCTTTTTTTGACGGACAGAGCTTTCTCTGCTGAAGTCCTATTCGAGCTGGTGTCCCGCAAGGAAGTGTTTTTGGCCCTGTTTTGTACACAGTGTATACTGCTGATCTTCCATATCTTGATATCTAAGGTTCACTTACTGCCACCTATGCCGGTGACACTGTCTTTTTGGCTTTAAGAAACAGTCGCAGATCTGCCTCTAGAAAATCTCAGGAATTTCTCGACGAATTTGAATGTTGGGCCTCACGATGGAATATAGTTGTTAATGTGGAGAAGACTCAGCATGCTAATTTTACACTTCGTAGGGGCAATACTTCTCGACTCACTTTGGACGGAGCTCGAATTGCCCACAAGGATTACATATCTAGGCGTCACACTGGACAGGAGACTCACCTGGAGACCCTGTGTTAACCGGGTGTGTGGCTACGCCCGCTTAAAGCTCCGAATGATGGACTGGCTACTTCGGCCAGATAGTGGCCTTTCCCTTAGGGCTAAGGTCAGGCTTTTTAAGACCATAGTACTCCCTACTCTTAACTGGGGTATTACATGTTGGAGAACGTCCTGCACCACCACCATTAAGAGAGTTAAGGCTTATGTAAGTAAGGCTCTTCTGTACTAAAAAAATTCCCGGGGTGGAGGGGTTCCCAATTTATAGGAAACCATTGAGAAATATTCAAATCGAAGCATGCTACAATAAAAACTATTTCAAAAAATGCCAGCATGTAAACGACAATCTTGTCATCTATACTGCTTCATTAAAACGGTTTCTTTCTGTATAATATAGAAATCATGCTATATCTTGTCACTTGACATAAAAATTCATCCACTCTTAGAAAGATATGAAATCTTGTATACTAAGATCTCCAGAGTTTTTCAATATTTCCCTTGGATGTGTTGCTGGAAAAGATACTTAATTTGTTGAGCCGAATCTAATTTTTCGAAAAAGTCGTTCAGTTCGGGTTCAGGTTCAAGGAGTCAAAAATATAAGGCGATCGTTTCGGTGTTCTGTTCTGGAGCTGCAGCCTTGTTACTAAATCAATCTCGTGATTCTTGGATCCTTTTTTGATTCACTTTCCATATGCTTCAGGCTTATCATTAATCACTCTCGTCAACTTCAGTTTTTATTTATGGCCACTTTGGGTTATTAAAAAGCCAAGTTTTTCGCCTTGAATACAAAACTTAAGAAGCATTTGCTCGATTATTGCATTTTACGCCCAATTACAGGCAAGCAACTTGCAGAAATTTATTGTCCAAGCTCAACAACTTTGGACTTTGGAGCAATTTGCAATGTGGATTACAAAGCGAGAAAAGCACGAACGAAATATTAGCAAAATGCAAAAATGCAATGGTCGTAAAACTTTCAATTTACTTTGCCAAGTATCGAAATTGTGGCAATCAGGAAACAAAAAGCATGAAAAAATAAAACATTAACCGCACAAGAAATAGAAAATGGTGGTGAAAACTTTTCACTTGGTGGCATAATTTCTCTCTAGAGTGTACTTTGTGAAAGAAACGAACGAAGCAATGGCAATGGGGAAATTATGGAATATGCAAAATTGGAATGAACACGTGAGGATATTTTTGGGATAAAATGTATTTTAAGTTAAAATGAAGTCCTTTCCAGTCATTCCACCAAATGCGGTGAACTTGTCTAGCAAAATAATTACCATTAGGGTTAATGAAAATCAGATATAGGAAGTGTTTGTTAGTTTACATATATTTGACAAATAGTCCATCAACCAGCCCAATTACCCTCGTTAGTTCAACTAGTATTAGTAAATGAATTACCTAATTATTAATTCATCGGGTCATTAGTAATTCCGAACCCCAAGATTTCAATTGATATTGTTCCTGCTCACTGGCAATCAAAAATATTTCTGGCAAATACTTGGCCAGGTATCACCAATTCGGTTTTATTTTCGTTTTTCTCGGCTTTAACTTCATTTATTTACCAATTGTCTTTCTCTCTGATATAACCAAGTAGAGTATAACTAAACTAATGTATATTTGGGCCTTATCATCATTTTCACTGATTTTAGGCTGTCATATCCTGTCCAGGTATACCACCAAATGCCTTCCACTCCTCTGCCATACTTAAAGTTTCCATTTAGGTTACTGAAATTAAAAAAGGCAATTAGCTTTGATTAATTTCAACAGCTAACATTTTTTTTGTTAAAAGAAAACCTACCAATTGCAATCAAAGCCATACCACCAGGCTCCTTCATAGTAATTAGCGCAACTACCACTCCATCCATCGTTATCCCGATCATAAGTGCTGAATGCATTACCCAAATGATAGCTCATTGCGTCACCCGCGCTGCCTGTATACGCCCCCAGAGACTTTAATCGAAATAGTTCCTGCTCACTGCCAAGTAGAAACGTTCCGTACGTAGCATATCGAGATTGGTCCTTTAAATTAATCAATTCGATATAAAGCTCGTACGGCACGGACTTGGTCAAACGATGAATTTTTTCCAGTCCCAAAATGAAGTCGCCTTGAAAATCACCAAATCCATCACGATATTCTGTCCAATTTCGTCGAAAATTGACACTTCCATCGATACGTTGTTGAATCACAATCCATTCATTGTCACAGAGCACATCAAATGGTTCAGTGCCCGGAATTTGTATCTTATGCACACCCGGTGAGTCCTTGAAATTAAGACAACTGTTTACTTCAATTTTTTGATCCTGTTTCTGGGCCTTGGTGATGAGGTTATATAAATCAGTTATTTGTTTCTTCAATTCTACAATTTCGTATGTGTTTTGCTCTATCTGCTTATCCTTGTTCTCCCTCTTTTCTTTATCCTCCAAATGAGCGCTCAGTTGCTGCTGAAGCTGTAAAATCAGCTTATCCTTTTCTTGCACTAAAATTTCCAAAGCATCGACATGATCTCCCCAATCCAAATTCTTAAAGAGAAAAATAATTTCAATTCAATTTACTTAACTGGTCGGCAACAACCTTAAGCCGTAAGCTTAGTCACCTTATAAATATCTGGGGTGGTGGATAGTTCTTCGCCCTAGAAACACAAATTCAATTTACTTAGCAGATCTGGAAAATGTTTTAAGCTCTTCTCACTAGCTACCTCATTAATCTCTGTAGTTTCCGGTATTTTTTCAAATAGGAAGCCAGATAAAAACAAAACTAAGCAGAGAGTTATTTTGTATATATGCGACATGACACAGAAAAGATTACTTGCGCACTGCACAGATGTTAAAATTGAACTGAAGTGAAATACGAACAGAAACCTAAGCTTACAATTGATAATAAGTAAATAGGGAAAGTTGACTTCGGCTCGGCCGAAGTTTTGTATACCCTTGCAGCCTCCATTGAAAACAATAAAGGTTTTCTAGTAATAGCTACTTTTCGGTCATTACTTTTCAATGGAAGCTATACTATATAGATGTCCGATATCGACCAAACTTAGTGGAATCATGGAAAAGCATAACAAACTAACAAGTACGAAATTTGGAGGCGATTATATTTAAAATAAAAAAAATTTTCTAACTCGAACTTCTTTTTTGAGCGATCATTCATACTGCAGCTATAAGCTATAGTAATCCGATTTAGACAAAAACTTTGTAGAATTGTGTAAAAGTATATAAAATAAATAAATGCCAATGTTAAGAACGTTTCAATTAAAAACAAAAAAGTTTTTCCCACTGGAACTAGTTTTTCGACCGATGGTTCGATGGCAGCTATATGCTATATGCTAAGACTAATTTACAGACATAACTTCTCACTAGAACTTCTTTTTCTGTCGATCATTTGTACAACAGCTATTTGCTATATTCATCCGATTTTGACAACACTTTGTAGAATTGTGTAAGAGTATTTAAAATATGCATATGTCGTTCATCTATAGTCATCCGATCCGGAAGGACGGACAGACGGTCGGACGGACTGACGGACATGGCTAGATAATTCGATTCAGCTCGTCGTGCTGATTAAGACTATATATACACAGAGAAAAAAAATTAGCTTCACGCCACGTGTAGAATCGACAATCCGTAACGAAACATAGTTGAACCTGCTTAACTTCAAGCGAACGGGAAAGCAAGTTAAAGTCGGTCCCGCCCGACTTCAATATTCCCTATTACTCAGGGAAATTAATGTTGTATAGCCTTCCCTTATCTTAGTTAACAGAGCATTAAAACTCTGTCATTATACAAAGGGTTGCAAAGGGTATTATAAAATTGTCCGGATGTTTGTAACGCATAGAAGGAAGCATCTCCGACCACATAAAGTATATATATTCTTGATCAGATCTTGAACAACTTTTTTGTTTTTAACGGAAATGCCTCCAAAGTACGTATTTCTTAGTTTACTATCAATTCCCATGATTTCACTAAGCTTGGTCTAAATCGGATGACTATAGCATAGCTATAGCTTCATAGGAACGATCGGTCGAAAAACTATTTTTAGTTCGAGTGAAAAAACTTTTTTGTTTTTAATGAAAACGTCCTTATCATTGGCTTACACTTAATTTATATACTTTTACACAATTCTTCAAAGTTTGGTCAAAATCGGATGACTATAGCATATAGCTCCCATAGGAACGATCGGTCGAAAAACTAGTTCGAGTGAAGAAAACTTTTTTTGTTCTTAATGAAAACGTCCTTTTCATTGGCATACACTTATTTTATATACTTTGGACACATTTCCACAAAGTTTAATCAAAATCGGATGACTATAGCATATAGCTGCAGTATGAATGATCGGTCGAAAAAGAAGTTCTAGTGAGAAAAACTTTTTGTTTTAAATGGGATCGACTCCAAATTTCGTAATTAACAGTGTATTATGCTTTTCCATGATTTTACCAAGTTTAATCGAAATCAGACATCTTTATAGTATAGATCCCATAGAAAAGTAATGTCCAAAAAGTAGTCTTAGAAAAGCTTTTTTGTTTTCAATGGAAGCTGCAAGGGTATACAAAACTTCGGCCGAGCCGAAGTTAACTTTCCCCTATTTTTTTTTTATTCGATTTGTATAAACTTTTCAGAGATGGTTGATATTGGACATATACACCAAACTGCAAAATATGAGCTTGATTTCTTTAAAATTTTATGATATATTCAACACTTTTAAAAATAAGCTTGAACTGCGTAGGAACAATTGGAGTCTACATCCAAAATTTGATGGCTCTAGCTCCTCTAGTCTCCGAGATCTAGGTGTTCATACACACAGACGAACAGACAGACGGACAAACGGACAGACAGACAGACGGAAAGACAGACAGATGTTTTCTTATAACTCGACTATCGTTTATGCGATCTTTACCATACCTTTGGTGGATCGATAAATAATCCTGATTACTAAATATGTCCAGAAGGAACATATCTTCTATCTATAAAATTCTGGGAGATAAGATGTTTTTTCCAATTTGCATGGGCGGGAGGTTTTATGACACTTCCAAAATTTAAATTGAAGTGGATTCCGAATAAAACCAACAAAATTGTTAAGAGTCTTCAAAATTGGCTTGTTGAAGAAACAACGGAGAATTTGGAAACTTTTGTCAATGAGAGTTCAAATTCAAAGAATTGTTCTGCAAAATCTAATACTGAATTGGAAATCTTAACTTATCTGGCTGATAATATGTAGCAAGTCTATACTTAATTATTAAAATATTTGTATTGTTTTTATACCCTTGCAGAGGGTATTATAAAATTGTGCGGATGGTCGTAACGCATTGAAGGAAGGATCTCCGACCACATAAAGTATATATATTCTTGATCAGCATGACGAGCTGAGTTGATTTAGCCTTGTCCGTCTGTCCGTCCGTCCGTCCGTCTGTTTCTATGCTATCTCCTCCGTCAGCTTAAAAGCTATCCTCACCAAACTTTGCACGAAGTCTTTTGGAACAAATACGCTGCACATTTGTCGGAACCGGCCGGATCGAATGACTATAGCATATAGCTGTCATAGGAACGATCGGTCGAAAAACTAGTTTTAGTGAGAAAAACTTTATTGTTTTCAATGGAAACGCCTCCAAACTTCGCATTTCTTAGTTTACTATGCCTTTTTATGATTCCACCAAATTTGGTCAAAATCGGACATCTAAATGGTATAGCTGCCATAGAAAAGTAGCGCCAGAAAAGTAGTCTTAGTTAGAAAAACTTTTTGTTTTCAATGGAATTGTACTCAAAGCTAGCATGTATTTGTTTTATATGTTCCCACACAATTCTACAAATTTTGGTCAAAATTGGATGACTATAGCATATAGCTCCCATAGGAACGATCGGTCAAAAAACAAGTTCTTGTGAGAAAAACTTTTTTGTTTTCAATAGAAACGTCTCTTACGTTGGCATATAATTATTTTATATACTTTAACAGAATTCTACAATGTTTTGTCAAAATCGGAAACCTATAGCATATAGCTGCAGTAAAAATGATCGGTCGAAAAAGAAATTCTAGTGTGAAATACTTTTTTGTTTTAAATGGAATCGCCTTCAAAAATGTACATAGTTTTTGTTATTCCACTAAATTTGGTCGAAATTGGACATCTATATAGTTAGCTCCCATAGAAAAGTAAGGTCCGAAGAGTAGTCTTATTTAAGCTAGGTACGGAGATACCTGCGAAATAGTCACGAAATCTCTGTTAATTATTTCGTCGATAGCAAGTGCGAAATAAGTCCTGTTTACCCATAAGCACAAGGGTACCCCTGGGGTAAGGGTTTCGCTATCAAGACATTTGACATACTGGAATAAAAGATAGCTTTCAATAAAACATTAATAGTACAAATCACTCTGATGGTGCTAGGGAATATAAATCAAATTATAAAAATTCTGGTTTAAGGTTTAAAGTTCCGCAATCGACCCGACTGAATATAACATCGGTTCCATTATCCGCATGAAAGCACAGATCTCAGAGATGGTAAGAGATAGAGGTTCGACACCCGTCGAGCCCCACCACCCGTTTATAATTTAAGCTAACGCAATTGAGAGTGAGAGTATAATTGTTGCAGCAAAAATTGAGGAAATATTAAAATTGAATTGGAATTTTTCTTTTATTGTCTCTACTTGACTTGAAGGTCATTCCAGGGAATTTCATTAACGTGCAACGTCAAAGAAGAGACTTATGATGTTATTTCTTGTGCATTCTAATGCACTTGTTCCATATGCTTGGTTCCGGGCAAACCCGGGAAGACTTTTTGTTTTTAATGGAATGCAAAAATCCTTTGCAGCAAGTTGAAGTTTAAGGTCAGAACACTCACACACACACAAGCGCAAAACCACTTAAAAGTCGATTCGTGTGCAAAGACGCAGACAACTTATTGCCATATTGATGGAAAAAACTCAGCTGTCAGTTGAATTATGAAAACAGCTCGAGGCGCTTCCCCTCCTCATCTTCTCCGGCTGCTGTGCATTTTCAAAGTCAAACACAAGAAGAACGTGAAACTAGCGGGCAGACTTCAAAGCATTACCCAGTAAATTGTACATATTTTGACCTAATTTATTTCTAGCCATATGAGATCTCCAATGAATGCTTCACACTTCATAAATCGCATAATGAAAATGAACAGATTAAAGGCCCACAGGCCAGGCGAGAATCTCATTTCGATTTTCGAAACTAAAAATACAACAAAGTCGCTTTATAAATACATTATCACCTCAATTAGCCAACAGAATGGTTTCCCATATTCGCCAAAATAAACACACAAAATAGAAGAACAAAAATCAGAGCGAACGTGGACGGGTCCAGGTGAGACTCGGAAAAACCCCAAAAATTGAGCAAATAAAATAAACATTAAATTCGAATTTAAATGGCTAGCAAATTGCCAATGGGTTTTTCGGTTTGTTATTGAGTAAGTGGAAAGTTGGGCGGCCCAGACTGGGTTGGGTCTTGGCTAGAGGCATGTGAAACATTGTAGTTATGTTGTTGCGGCCTTATCAGTGAGTCAAGTGCTGAAATTTGAAAAAAAATATTTTTATATTTAAACTCAAGCCACAAGGTCAAAATCAAAACTGATAGCACGAGGTTTAGGTTTTTATACCCTTGGAGAGGGTATTATAATATTGTCCGGATTTTTGTAACGCATCTCCGACCACATAAAGTATATATATGTATTCTTGCTCAGCACGATGAGCTGAGTTGATTTAGCTATGTCCGTCTGTCTGTCCGTCTGTCTGTTTCTATGCTATCTCCTCCGTCAGTTTGAAAGCTATCTTCACCAAACTTTGCACGAAGTCTTTTGGTACATATACGCTGCACATTTGTCGGAACCGGCTGGATCGGATGACTATCTATACATCTATATAAAAGTGAAAGTATGTTTGTATGTTTGTATATTTGTATGTTTGTATGTTTGTCCCTTATGGGCATCTAAGCCGCTGAACCGATCTTCACGAATTTTTCACAGTAAGTTCATGTCGATTAGGAAAGTGTCATAGGCTATGTCTCATGTCTGTGAAATGGTCCAAAAACCGCGAAATTTGCAAAATTATAACGTTCATCCGATTGCAATGAAAATGTGGGAATGGTTGAACGCTTGCCCCGGAAGGTTTCTAAGTTGAAAAAAATTTGCGGAAAACGGTCCAAAAACCGCGAAAATTGCAAAATTAAAGTTTTCGCAAAAACTTTGGGAAATTGATCGTCGCTTGCCCAGGAAGGTTTCCAAGTAGAGGAAACCGCGAAATTTGAAAAATGTTCGTTTGTTATAAAACTTTGGAGGATTCTGATTTCAAGAAATGGGCGGTAAATAGT
This sequence comes from Lordiphosa collinella, assembly GCA_018904265.1. Classification (NCBI taxonomy): domain Eukaryota; kingdom Metazoa; phylum Arthropoda; class Insecta; order Diptera; family Drosophilidae; genus Lordiphosa; species Lordiphosa collinella. Next base: position 129,105 of record JAEIFV010000311.1, on the reverse strand, counting down.
CCAAAATCCGCGATAATTCAAAAACTATACCTTCCATTCGATTGCGATGAAATTTTGGTTAATGGTTAGACGCTTGACCGCGAAGGTTTCTAAGGTCCAAAAATCGCGAAATTCGCAAAATGGGAATGAATTGAAAGCTTGCTGGGAGGGTTTCTAAGTTGAAGAAATTTTGCGTAAAATTGTCAAAAAACCGCGAAAATTAACAAATTTTGCGGTTTCGGTAAATATTTGAATAGTGGTTCGACGCTTGCCCGGAAAGGTTTCCAAGTAGAAGATATGGCCGGAAAATGGTCCAAGAACCGCGAAATTTGCAAAATGTTCGATTTTGATGAAGCTTTGACGAATGGTTGTTCGCTTGCCCGCGAAGGTATCTAAATTTAAGAATTGGGCCGGAAATGGTCATAAAACCGCGAAATTTCAAAAGCTTGACCGCTCATTCGATTGCCAGAAAAATTTTGGGCAACGCTTGGCTGAGAAGGTTTTTAAGGTCCGAAAATCGCGAAATTTGCAAAATAACTTTATGAGTATTTATGAAAGCGCTTAGTGCTTATATTACAATGCCGGCGTTGATAAATGGAAACTGTAGATTACACGGTCCAAAATATTGCGAAATTTGCATATTTTTGATTTGAGACTGGATTATTGTGAAGATTTGATAGACAGCAATTGTAGACGGGTAAATAGGAAAGATTAACCAAACGGTCAAAAAAGTCACGAAATTTGCAAAATATTCTTGATTTTAGATTATCATGAAGACGTTTATATAGAGAAAAAGATCGAACGGTCCAAAATGTTTATACCGACATGCAGCCTGCACTAGATTGAATATAATCCCTCTCTTAAGAATCATAAGAACCCGGGCGACGCCGGGTATTCAGCTAGTATAGCATATAGCTGTCATAGGAACGATCGGTCGAAAAAATAGATTTAGTGAGAAAAACTATTTTTTTTTTCAATGGTAACGCCTTCAAACTTTGTATTTCTTAGTCTGATATGCTTTTCCATGATTTCACTAAGTTTGTCGAAATCGGATGTCTATATATTATAGCTGTCATAGAAAAGAAGAGTCTGGAAAGTAGTTTTAGCTAGAAAACTTTTTTGTTTTCAATGGAAATGTGTAGAAAACTTGGCATTTATTTATTTGGAATGCTTTCACATAATTCTACAAATTTTGGTCAAAACCGGATGACTATAGCATATAGCTCCCATAGGAACGATCGGTCGAAGAACAAGTTTTAACGAGAAAAACTTTTTTGTTTTTAAAGGAAACGTCCTTAACATTGGCATATACGTATTTTGTACACTTTTACACAATTCTCCAAAGTTTTGTCAAAATCGGATGACTATAGCATATAGCTGCAGTACGAATGATCGGTTGAAAAAAAGTTCTAGTGAGGAAAATTTTTTTGTTTTATTTCGAAACGCCTCGAAACTTCGTAATTGTTAGTTTGTTATTCTTTTCCTTGATTCCACTACGGTTGGTCGAAATCGGATATCTATATAGCATAGCTTCCATAGAAAAGTAAGGTCCGAAACGAAGTCTTAGCAAAACTTTATTGTTTTTAATGGAGGCTGCAAGGGTGTACAAAACTTCGGCCGAGCCGAAGTTAACTTTCCCCTATTTTTTTATTGGGATTTTTAGCATAGACAAAAATTAAGCTTCAAAAGATATATTTATACATTTGAAAAGTGTTTTTTCAATTTTGCCCAGAATTTTGCAACATATTCTTTATCAGCATGACACGCTGAGTCGATTGAACTTTGTCCGTCCGTCTGTCTATTTCCACGCAACCTTGTCCCTCAGTTTTAATGCTATCGGGCTGAAGAATCGCATCGACGACAATAAACAATACACAATAAATTGAAAATCAAAAAATTTTAATTTGAATTTTTCTTCTGCGGTGTTTCAAAGTTTCCACAAACACTACGTATACGACACGTCCGCCTCATCGAAATTTTGTCAGCGAATTTTACTTATCATTTTTAAAATTGTCAAATTTGTCAGCAAATAAATATGAAGCAGGAATCGAATGTGTTTTGGTGGGTACACTTAGGCCTAACTTTGACGGGGCGAGTGCGTTTCCAACGATGAAGTGCGTTTTATCCAGTCCACTATGAAAATCCACTATGGATTTTAAAGTAAAATATGAGCTCTGTATGACCTTGATTGAAGGTAAGGTTTTAAATACACTAACAGGTAATAAATTGACACAAACCTGTCCGATATGTGGAACAAAGCCTGACTATATCGGACATGAATTATAAAACTTTCAATCCTAGGCCAGACTCTCTTCAGTATGGTGTGAGTCCCCTACATGCATGGATTCGTTTCTTAGAGTTCGTACTTAATTTATCGTACAGGATCGAGCAAAAAAAATGGCAAATTAGAGAGAGCCTCTGATAAAGGTAAATATAATGCTGATACGGATCGGATCTGGAACTACACGTCGACAAGCCAAAACAAAATGGAAGTGGAAATTCCAATGACGGTAATGCAGCGAGAAGAGCCTTTGCAGACACTAAAATACTGTCGTCAATATTGAATTTAGATGCCGATCTTCTTCATAGATTCTACACTATTTTGTTAGAATTTCCAGCGAATTTTCGATCAACCTTGAAAAGTTTGAAGATTATACTAAAAAAACAGCCAGCTTATTAGTGGAAAAGTATCCTTAGTTCCAGGGATGCAAACTGATCGGAAATAAGGACTGGTCCGGTTCAGTGGTTCACACAGTTTTTGAACCACCGGTTCGGTTTAGTACATGGTTTTTGAAGCCAGCTGAACCGCGGTCTCGGTTCGATTTTTTTTTTTTTTTTTTTTTTTTTTTAAAAAAAAAAGGCGAGGTGTCGATTTTTCCCTCAAAACTGCGCGGAAAGAAATTCTCAACCCAATTTATGTTCTTGAATGCCGAGAATCTGTCAAACCTCAACCCTTAAAACCCATCCTTAAGTATAATAATTCGATATTTTCTTGGTCTTTCGAAATTACGATTAGTTTAGAAAAATGGCAAAAACTTATTTCTAGGATCTAAAACCATAAAGCCTGTACTGAAGCCTGTACTTAAGGATAACGTCCCGAATTTGGCTTAAATTTGTTCGGAAAGTTATTTTTCCCAGACTTTCGAAGCTAAGGCAGTCCGAATAGTTGCCAAAATTGAATTGTTGTCCAAGGATCGTCTTTAATTTTGCCAAGTCTCAAGCCTTTAAACATTTCTTAAGTATAAAGATCCTCAGGACTGCGTGAAAAGGTATTTTTTTTCCAAAATTTCGAAGGTAAAGCAGTCCGATAACGTTTCAAAAACTACATTATTTTGTGGGATCGCCCTTAGTTTCACCCTATATCAACGCTTAAAGCCCTTCCTTGAGTATATCGCCGCAACTTATACTGAAATCTGCTCGGAAAGACATTTCTTCAGTCTTTAGAAGTTGCGGCATATCCAAAACGATGTCAAAAACTTCGGATCGCCCTTAATTCCACCGAATCTTAACCTTAAGCCTATTGTGAAGTCTAACATACAGAAATGTTCCTAAATCTGTTCAGAAAGTAATTTTTTTTGGCCCTTGAATCTGCAGAAGTTTTAAAATTAATAAGCCTAGGTGGGACATACTATTTCATGTAAAATAAACTTGGGTCCGTTTGGTTCGATTACATTTAAAGTATTAGTTCTGGTTTTTGGAGGTATTACACCCAAGTTTTTTTTAATTAACTCAATTTAGTCTAGCTTATCCTTAAAATATTGAAATTTTTTCAGAAAAAGCTATTTCATACCGAAAATCTATTTAAGATGTTAAAGCTCACCTATACTTAGTGTCTTTCCCCGAACATTGGATTCAATATTTCAAATATAATGATTTCTAAAGTGAATATGTGACTTTTCGACCATTTATGTGCTGGCTTTGTCCATAATGATATCACTTTAAAAGCTGTACTCCTGTCTAAAGTTAGATTAAGTTGAAGAAGCTCGACAGACTTATGAGAATATCGTCCCGTAAAGGAAATGAGATACGCAAACAATTCAATTAGCAACTTCCAAAGAAGGAATGTTAACTTATGACAGGCATATAAAGAGGTCGGTGGACAATTGCTGGAGGTGTACGGAATCACTTGTTTCAAAATGGTTGGGTGCTAAGTACTTATCGTAGCAATTCGATTAAAACTCCCCAAACTGAACCGATCCGTTTTCATATGTGGTTTTCGGTTCGTTTCAGCATTTTTGAAGCGACGCCGGTTCGGTTTGCGGTTCGGTTTATCAGCTGCAGTTAGCGGTTCGGTTCCGGCTTGGTTCGGTTCGGTTCAGAACCGGTTTGCATCTCTGCTTTCTATTGATATTATATTGCAAAAATTGCAAAAAACTAGACTAAAAAATCTTGTCCAGTTCTCGAGTTATTAATGTATGAAAAAAATAGGGGAAAGTTAACTTCGGCTCGGCCGAAGTTTTATATACAGTTGCAGCTTCAATTGAAAACAAAAAAGTTTTTCTAACTAAGACTACTTTTTGGACCTTACTTTTCTATGGTATCTATACTATATAGATGTCTGATTTCGACCAAACTTGGAAAAAAAAAAGTTCCACTAGAATGAACATCATGGAAATGCATAATATACTGTTTTAAAGTATATAAGAACTGACAATTATAAGGACGTTTTCATTACAAAACAAAAAAATTTTTCCTCACTCGAACTTCTTTTTCGACCGATCATTCCATAGCTATATGCTATAGTCATCCGATTTCGATCAAAACTTTGTAGAATTGTGTCAAAGTATATAAAATAAGTATACGCCAACGAAAAGGACAAAACAAACAGATTTTTCCTCACTCGAACTAGTTTTTCACCGATCGTTCTTATGCAAAACGCGACAAACTTAAGAGAAGGGATAAAAAGAGGTTTCCTATTAAAAAACAAAAAAGGTTTTCTCTTTTAAGACTAGTTTTCAACCGATCGTTCCTATGGCAGCCATATGCTATAGTCATCCGATCCGGCCGGTTCCGACAAATGTGCAGCGGATTTGTACCAAAAGACTTCGTGCAAAGTTTGGTGAGGATATAGCATAGAAACAGACTGACAGACGGACAAGGCTAAATCAACTCAGCTCGTCGTGCTGATCAAGAATATATATACTTTATGTGGTCGGAGATGCTTCCTTCTATGCGTTACAAACATCCGGACAATTTTATAATACCCTCTGCAAGGGTATAAAAATGGACTTTGGGACCACTTTGCAGTCCGTTAATTAGGACAAGCTTTTCAAGCCCGACCACATTTGAAAGAGCTACTAAAGTGGCTCGCAGTGGTAAAGTGGTTTAAGAAACTCTGGTGGCCTTTTTCTTCTTTTTCAGTAACCTTAATGGAACATACTTTCCTAGTCGCAGTCGGGATATGAATGGCATTTGGTAGTATCAGAGGAAAGGATATAACTCGTAAAATCTCCAGACAACCATAATAAATTTTGGCTTTTTCGAGCACAAAAATGTTCTTTCGTGCACAAAAATGTTCATTAAACAAGCACAAAATGTTCTTGAAACAAGCTCAAAACGATCATGAGTGAGAATAAAATTCTAATGGCATAATGAGAACAAATGTTCATGAATTTCGATAAAGCGTGCTTAGCAGACTTCTGTCACAAAAATGTCTATGATTTTGGTACATATAGATCGGATTTTTTTCTCTGTGTACGCCTTACCTATTCTACATACCTATGCATTGTTTGCATATACATACGTATGCCATTCCATATTTTGATTATCAATTGTTCGCTAAAGTTTCTGTTCGTATTTCAGTTCAGTTAAATTTTTAAGTCTGTGCAGTGCGCAAGTAATCTTTTCTTCGTCATGTCGCATAAATACAAAATAATTCTCTGCTTAGTTTTGTCTTTATCTGGCTTCCAATTCGAAGAAATACCAGGAACTACAGCGATTAATGAGGTGACTAGTGGGAAGAGCTTAAAACATTTTCAAAAACTGCTAAGTAAATTGAATTTATCTTTCTCTATTAGTGTTCCGATAGGGGAAATCTAGTCGTTGCTTTGGAAAATGTAATACTTGAAAAAGATAAGCAAATTTTCAAGCTTCAGCAGCAACTGAGAGCTCTCTTAGATGCAAATGAAAAGAAGGAAAATAAAGACAAACAGTTAAATCAAAATTCTGAAGAAATTGCAGATTTAAAGAAGCAGCAGATCGGTTGCTCTCCCTTCAAGGACTCGCCAGGTGTGCATACAATAGAAATTCCGGAAGGTTATCCATCTAGTGTACTTTGTGATAATGACTGGATTGTGATTCAGCGCCGCTTCGATGGTAGCGTTAATTTTAAAAAAAGCTGGAGTGAATATAGAGACGGATTTGGTTCTCTCCAAGGAGAACTCTTTTTGGGTCTAGACAAAATCCATAGTTTGACCAAATCTGCCCAGCATGAGCTGTATATCGAATTGGTCGATTTTGATAACGAAAAACGGCATGCTTTGTATGATAACTTTACAATCGGCAGTGAGCAGGATCTTTTCCGATTAAAGTCCTTGGGTGCATTTAGTGGAAATGCTAGAGAGTCAATGTATTTCCATTTGGAAAATGCATTCACCACCTATGATCGGGACAACGATGGATGGGAAACTGGAAATTGCGCTGATTACTACGAAGGAGCCTGGTGGTATGGATATAGTGCCAACAGGTGGGTTTCTTACCAACCAAACATTTAAACCTGATGAAATTAGTCAATGACCATGGCCCTTCTTTCTTCTTTTTCAGTAACCTTAATGGAAAATACTTTACTAGTCGCAGTCGTGACATGAAAGGCATTTGGTGGTATGAGTGGAAAGGATATAACTCGCTAAAATCTGTGAAAATGATGATCAGGGCAAAGGATAACAAGACAACACGAAAAAATCTCCACAAACGACGTTCACATTTCCATTCAAGTTGGTTCCAACTGATTCCTTAGTTTTCAAGATAAAACGATCATGACGAATCAGTTTGTCTGGATACCATTTATAGTGGTACTCCACACATCAACGCTTATAAAATAAGCGGTCCAAGTTAAAATATCTTTATCACAAAAATTTGTCACCTTAAATTAATTAGAAAAATTAAACTTTTAACTAAAGTTTCTATGAATTTTCCATTGAAGTAAAGCACATTATGTTTCTAAATTTTGGTTTTGTGTTATTTACCTAGCTTCTTTATTACCATTTAGGAAAACTCATGGCAATCTGCAAAGCATATTGTTAGTTGGGAATTGTGACCTGTGTTGTTTAAATATGTGGTTTTTATCCGGACCATGGACAATGTCTTTTATGTGCTACAATATATTAACCCAGTTTTTTCTTTTCCGTAATATTTCGTCACCCTTCGGGAGTCGTCTTCAGCAAAGAAACAAGGCATCCGTTTTGTCAGCTGTGAAGTTATTTTTTAAAATTTAAGCTAAGTAATCAGACAATCTACAAATATAATTATGCCAAAAACAAATATGTATTTTTAGAAACGAAATATCTAAAAAATTACTTTGGTTATTGGCTGCCTAGAAAACCGAGAGCGTTAATGTAAAGGATTCTGAACAACCATCCATATTGGAGTGCTTCATTTGCAGGGCTCCGTATCCGGTAAATGTTTACTTCTCCTTGTTACTTAAATTTGCATAAATTCATGATCCCCCCTTTCCCCATTTTTAAAGAGAACAGGGTTTAAGAAGATGAGTTATAACGATCATAAAAAATGGTGCATACTTTTCAGAGCACCATGCGCTACCTTAAAATTGATATACTCGTATTTGCATTAATTTTAATGCATTTTTAACCCATTTAGTCCTGCCCTACCACTACTACTTACTGGATCGGCTCGTAAGCATATCATTTTGCATATCATTGCAACAGTCTCTTCGGAAAACAAAACCAATTGGCTCAAAACACCGTTTAAAATATTGTTTGTTTTTGGGTGACGCCACATAACCAAAGCCAAAACAGCGGCTCGGAACATTTCATCTTTCAATACCTATTCGACAGAAAGCTACTTGTATCATTTCATTCCATACGCTGGAGTACCGGTAAAAGAGGACCAGGATTCGGGCTGGTTTTGATTTGATTATTGCCCACGGCGTCGTTTTTAAGCTCCATTTACACGACCCAATCGCAGAGTTTTCGTCAGACCTGGGTGCCAAATAACTCAGCTGAGCAACTCAGCTCAGCATGTGTAATACCTGAGAAGCTCAGTTGAGTCTGTTATAAAGGGTGGTTTTTTAAGAGCTATAGGAAAGTTTTTCAAAAAAAAAAACACATAAAATTCAAATCGATAGTACGGTCCATATAATTTAATGTTTGAAGATTATTTCATGCAAATGTTGACTGTGACTGCGCCTCAAATGGTCCATCCGCTTAGTCCAATTTTGGCATACTCTTTCCAACACATTCTCACGAATAAATGCTTCAATGTTGTCTTCCAATGCGTCAATTGAAGCGGGCTTGTCTGTATAGACATGAGCTTTAACATTGCCCCACAAAAAATAGTCTAAAAGCGTTTAAATAAAATGTTCACCGAACTCGCCTCTCAATAAGTTCATTTCTGCGCGTGCCACATGTTATGCAAGTCAAGCTGTTGCATTTTGGGCAAAAAAAAGTTGGATATCATCTCACGGTAGCGCTCACCATTCACAGTTACGTTACGATTCGCATCATCTTTGAAGAAGTACGGTCCAATGATGCCACCAGCCCATAAACCGCACTAAACTGTGACTTTTTCTGGATGCATTGGCAGCTCTTGCAATGCTTCTGGCTGATATTCACTAAAAAATCGACAATTCTGCTTATTTACGTAACCATTGAGCCAAAAATGAGCTTCGTCGCTGAACACAATTTTTCGGTAAAAAAGTGGATCTTCGGCCAACTTTCCAAGAGCCCATTCACCAAAAATTCTACGTTGCGTAGGTCGTTCGGCTTCAATTCTTGCACCAGCTGTATTTTGAAAGGCTTCACACCTAAATCCTTCCGCAAAATTTTCCACGTTGTTGAGTAACAGAGGCCCAATTGCTGCGAACGGCGACGAATCGATAATTGATGGTCATCATTAACACGGGCCGATACAGCTGCGATATTTTCTTCAGTTTGCATTCTACGTAAGCGTGTTGGTGGTTTAATGTCCAACAATGTAAATTTGTTCCGAATAGCCGCTTCAGTGCAACTTTCTTAACAGAGCACGCATTTTGATAATAAAATTCAATAATTTGCAAGCGTTGTTCGTTTGTAAGACGATTCATGGTTAAAGTATAGACCAAACTGAAGATGTTTGACAGTGAAACAAAACACGAAACGTGCGTTAGCTGTTTAAACCAGTGTTGCCAAAAAGATAATAGCTAAAAAATCACCCTTTAGAACCATTGGTTCATGGAAATCATCTAGTTCATATAATCATTGTGACGGTTCCTTGTTTACATAAAAAAGAAGACAAGATGAAAAAAGCGAATCAGGTTGCTAATCAGAGGATGGATTTTCCAACCACTACGTTTGTGTAACTTTTCTACATGCCCCGTTTAGTTTTCTCATTTTGACATGCGGCATTAAGCTTTCCTACACGCCACATTTAGGGCTCAGACCACATAAAGAAAAAAATCCTACCAACACTTTCCCAAACCAAACGCTCGCAAACTACGTGAGTGAGCGAGAGAAAAGATCATGTCGTTGTTTGGGCAGTGAAAGTGAGAGTTTGGCAGTATATTTCGGACTTTTGTGATACTACTTGCGAGTCATTTAAAAATTTGTGTAATACGTTTTTGGTTTGAAATACAATCAAAAAAGTATATGTTTCGTGGTTGAGTCCCTACATGTGCTCTAAAAATGCTTTTTTCTATAAATTTTTTTTTAACCTTACGAACTCAAGAACGCGGCACTAAAAATACACATCTTACCAACAAGTTGCCACGCTGGGATGAAGTGAAACAAGCGCAAAATGCTCGCATGAAGGTCGCTTTGAGCTCGCTTGGATTGCTTGCGATAATCCGTTAATGCTTACAGCCGGACTCGGTTGTGAGCTTCTGCGTGGTCTCGAATGCTACAGTGGCTTGTGCTCGCTCGCGAAGGTCTGCGTAAAAAATTAACTCTCATTCCTTGCTTACAAGCGAGATCGTTTTTGAGCATTCTGCGATTCTCGGAAAATGCTCGCGTGCTGGTTTGCTGAGATACTATTTACACAAGGTAATTTGGGGAGCAGGGTAGTGTGGGGAGGAACGGCAGGAAGGGGCACAAAGAAGGCAGGGTCTTCCTTCTGAAAAACATTCAACTTACCTTGTCTTACCTTGTGTGGGACTCGAACTCACAACCTTACCTTGTCTCTGGAGATTAGACACAATTGCCGGCCGCTTAGCCCATACGACTATTAACCACTCGCGCGACAATGCCGCAAATCACAGTTATAATGGGAAGCGACAAGCGATGATGAGACATTTTTCATTTAGAATTTCCACACGCGCATGTAGTTTATCAATAGCTGAAAGTTAATGGAAAAACCTAAATCGTTGGTATTGATTTTGATGAAAAATGTTGAAACTCTGCTCTTGACTCATACCCTTTGCATTTGTCCACCTAGCATCTTCCATTCTGCATACCTTGTTTACTTTTTTTATTTCTACATGTTGGTGTAGATTTTTAACATGCCACGTGTAACATTCTCTATTCTACATTTTTCGCTTGAAGTTTAGTAAGGTGAACTACGTTTCGTTTAGTATGGTCGCTTCTAACTACATGCGGCGTGTAGCTAATTTTGTTTTCTCTGTATGAAGTAATGCTCAAATTACATACAATAAACTATAACTCTGTGGCTGTTCCTACAAAAAGTGTTCAGTTTTTATGCTTTACACTGACCAGGCCATGTCATAGACAAGTAGCCTCCCCTATCCTCTTACCCTCTGCCATTGTCTAAGAAAACTAGCCAGCGGTCATTTGATAGCCAAGTGTATCTTTCATTATGATGCTGTGCACTTTTACCATTGCATTTTGCTGCAATTTTCTCTCCTTTTTTGCTTGTTATTGACAAAGTATTTCTGATGTTGGCGTTGATGTTTGTGTGCTGGTGTTTTCGCATTCTGCTGAGTGAAACTATTCGAAATTGTCTTTAGGCAAGCTTCATGAAAATGTTGTGCATTTGTTGACAATGTCTTGGCACTTGCGTTTTGGCAGTTTATTGTCTTGTTGTTGCCATTGACACTTTCTGTCTGTTTCCAACTGGAAAATGGTCTTTCTTGACCAAATCAAAAACATGCTAGTAAAAGGGAAAATTGAAGGGTAAATTCGAAAAAAATAACAAAGTTTATCCACCCGAATAATATACATTTCAATGATCTTGATTTTTGTTGTTTCTTTTTATTTAATTTGTATTTAAATTTTGTTAAATGTATTTTTAACAAAAAAGTGTTTTGCTTTCAATCAAGTTACACTTCAAATTGAAAATATTCGTGTGTGTTTTGTGGTTTTTCCTGTAGCGTTTTTTGTGTTTACTTAAATACAATTCATTTCGCATACAACAATATAAATTTTTTAGTAAAATTTCTGTTTCTAAATACATAAATTACAAATATTTTTACAACTGTTTATTTAAGTAAGTGAAATTTTATTAACCGTTTCGTTTGTTGTCTGTTTTTCTTTTGTTTTTTTTTTTTTTTGTTTGGAGTACAATTAATTTATGCAATTATGCACAATTTTTTAGGGTTAATTGCCCATGCAATTAAGTTAATGCTTATTCATACTTAAAAACCATTTAGAAGAGTGTTAATTTAAATATACACGACTAGTTAATTATTATTGTAATGAATTTTTATGCAAACTTTTGACATATTTTTTATTAAACCTTTACATTTAAATTGTAAAATCACATTGCCATTTAATTCGATTTTCTTTCCTTGTTTTATTTTTCATTTATTTGGGTTTGTTTGGGTTTATTGAATACTTTTTGTTTTATTTCCCTTGGAATTATTTGTAGAGTTAGTTTTTCCTGGAATTATTTAAGAAGTTGGGTTTGCCACTTTTTTTGCTGATATACAAAGTCTTTCACTTGACATTTTAAGATTTAATCTTTGGCTCTTGTTACAACCCAAATAAAAACTTACTAACTTAAATGAATTACATTAGCTTCTTCGGTAATCTTAAGTATTTCTAAGGGAGTATATAAATGGAAAAAAACAACAATAAGTCGCGACACATAGACTAATATTTATAGTGTAATCAAATCAGGAATAGCCTTCGGTTCGAAAATGGTTTCTTATAAATTTCAGTTATTGAAACGATATAATAGGCTAAAGTTTGAGTGTGGGAATATACCAGAAATATTTGTATATTTATTTATTTAAAAACAGATCAATCAAATACTGAGAGAGCATTGCCTATTGTTAATCAAGGAATGATACAAGACTTTACATGAGTTTTCGACACCAGTAAGGAGCAGCTTAGTGGCCTGCGAGCCGAAAAACTATTACTGCGTAGGCCGCATAGTAGAATATCAGAGCGTTCTGTTGATGTAGCTTTTGTATGTTTGTCTGCTTCTGTCTTACTATGTATAATATAGATTCCGCTTGTAAACAAGGAAACCAAATTAAACTTTTTTTGTTGTATGGAATTTATGCCAGTTGTTTACTAATTTGAGGTCGCTGATTTCAAATCAAAGCTTTAGTTTTTGAGATACAGCTGTCACACATATTTTTGAATTAATCGAGATATATCTGTAAAAGCGCTCCCAACTATTTTTGCAACATCTGTGGTGAATATACATTCAAAAATTGTAGACTAAGTGTGTCGGAGTTCATAAAACCGGTGTGTTTCGATTACTTTGGATTTCCTTTGGACACCTGTGACACGTACTGGGTCCCTCATATGGTATGTAAAACATGTGTGGAGTCTTTGAGATTATGGGCGAATATGAAAAGACTCCATCTTAAGTATCAAGCACCAATGATGTGCCAATGATTTATAAAAGAAACCAATCGAAATACCCCTAACTTCTTATTTCTTACTCGACCAGTCCTCCATTCCGGCGATGCGCCATTACCCCAAACTTCATCATCTACACAAAATGATCACGACTTAGAAGAAAAAAGCTCTCCTTCAAGTGATCAGAGTGGGACAACTGATTTTAGTCAAAATATTTGTTCTCAGTCCCAGCCCTTTTTTCATTTAAGCATTAGTCAGTGACCTTGGTCTTTGTGAAAAAGCATCGGAGAATCTTGCTTCTCGATTAAACCAATGAAATATTTTAACCCCAGAAACAAGAATGTTATACTATCGTAAGAGACAGACAGAACTGTATGTCATACTATCCTAAAAGAGAGACACAACTGCTTTCATTCTTTTCTAAAGATCTAAAGAAAGACTTTGCTTTTCGTTCAGATGTCCCTGGTTTATTGAAAGCAATGGGATTACAGAAGTATGATTTTAGTAAACGGCGTTTATTTATTAATTCCTCCAAACTTATCCTAGAATGTGTACTGGGCTTGATACCGATTGCACATTCAACTACAATCAAAGAAGAATATGCTACTGTAGCTTCTATTACGGGTAGATCAAGTACAACGAACACAAGTGGCTGATATGTGTGGATCTAAAAATGGTGAATTTTCTTCTTGGACAACTATAAAAAATATGTCTATGCCAAATATCAATGTTTTATTTGTCTGTCGGACAGCAGTGCTAAGTCTGAGCACGGGGTTAAAAAAGCATAGCCTTCCGGGCAAGCTATGGTTACGGGAAAAAACAATGTATTAATAAACCCCCTGGTGCCCAGTAATACCGCCACCTTTGCATATCAAACTAGGACTTATGAAACAATTTGTCCAAGCTCTGAAAGAGGATGGTTATTGTTTTAAATCAAAGCTTCCAAAAATGCGACCAGCCTCAGTGAAAAACAGAAACAAACGCAGCACAAGCGGTCTCTCACTGAGCGGAACACTTTTTCTCTCACCTAATGTGTTTTCTGTTACGTGTTTTCGGTTGGGCAAAACAAACAAGCCAGTCTGTTAGCGACCTCTAACAGAAACACTTTTGAGCGAGTGCTCACCAAACAACTGTCTGCAAATGAGAAGAACACAATAGGTGTCTGCGAAAAGTGCTTATGTTGTTGTTTTTTTTTTTTGTTCGTGTGGCAGGCGATAAATAAAAATGTTTTTTTACGATAAGCTAAATAAAAAATTAATTTTTTTTAGTTTGATAGGTTTATTTAGTTTGATAGGTTAAAATTGATCCAAACGCATTCAATTCACACAGCCAGGCGACGTTAGTTATTCAAAGATTGTTGTCAAAGACACACACGGTACTACGGACTCTGCAGCATCTTCCCGACTTACCCATTCGCTCCCACACGGTCACTGGAGGAGGTGTACTGTGCCGGCTCGACCCACACTAGCCACCAGACAACTTTTGCAAGAATTCCAAGAACCTCAAAAATTTTGCGTTTCCCAATTGCAGACAATTTACTTCAAATTTTTATTATGAGTGACAGAGCAAAGACCAAATTAAAAGAAACCATTTGAAAGGAGACACAAGTTTTAAATTGGTGAAACCACAAGACAAAAGGAGTGAAGTGGGGGAAAAATTCTCAGTTCTGACAATTCATGACAAGGCCAACAATTTTGCATGTTGCAATTTCTGCGAAGAAGAATTGTCACGTGGCACAAGTGGGTTCTTGCGACCCCTCTGCGTTCAACAAGGGCGAAGGGAAATCGGACTTACACAAACAAATTTATAAATGTTCACAACAAAAACGTAGTCCAATAAAGAATATTGCCTTAAAGCAGCCGCATCCTCCAAGGGGTTCCCGTAAAAATCCAATTTAAGACACTTAGAGGCAGCGGAAGCACAAAGAAACTGGACATACGTACTTGTCAGACTGTATGGACCGTCGTCGATCTGGCCAAGATGTGGATCCTCGAGTGGAAAGGCCACAAATATCTGCACTGCATTCCTGCCGCGAATCTTTGGCAACAACAAAACTTAAAAACGGTGAGAGAAATTGCACACACACAAGGCGCTGTAGCAGATTTTTTGTTGCACACATATTATCAGACTACTCCACAACAACAGCTGATAGTGTTGGAAAACGCGCATACCAGCAATTATAGCAACATTGGGAAAACCAAACGAACCAGGATACACCAATGCAACTCGAGAAACGTAAGAGGGGTGCTCTGTCGCCCGAAAATTCTCGTTACGAAACACTTACTTCGCTCTAAATCGCAATTCTTTTCGACATGGGTAACACTAGCTGAAAAGCACAATATTAATTGGAATGAAAGTGAAGTCCACAACTGGCCGAATATGCAACAATCACTAATCCAACGGGAGGAAGCAGAAGCCAGAGCAAACTACGAGCAGAAAGCAATCCAAAGTAGCACCCGATACACATACAAATTATTGAACCACAACTTAAACGAACAAAATTATTTTTACGACATCTATGATTCCTTCAGCATATCAGTAATATTTAGGGCACGAGTTGAACTGCTCGCCTTAAATTTTATGCCACATATACCGACAGCAAACGAAGAATGTTCTCTATGTAACCTTCGAGTATAGAGAACTTGCCTTGACGTATTCCACTTTATCGCAATATGCCCCATTCTTTAGCGAACTCAGGCGGTTACACTGGAAAAAGGCATCTCTATCAAAGGAAGAATACTTGGCGGCTCTAAACGGTGAAGACTGGCACATTCTAGCGGAGTTCTTAAAGGAGACTCTGAGATACCGGCGAAATATTATGAACTAGTACACTTGAAGGGGACCAGCACTGTCACTAAAGAGGAACGATGTGGTATCTCGCGACGAGCGTGGCAGCTGCATGTAGTACTCGAAAGTGGCAGGCATCCTCGAAGAGAGCTGAGTTTGGCAGACGGATATATTCCATGCCCAAAAACTTTTTATATCTTTATACCAGTGTTCCCCAGGCATGCCCCTGGGGGCCGAACACACTCGGAAATTCTCACCGAATGCTTGCCGAAGTAATGCATCGGTGAGTGTTAGAGAGAGACAGAGAGCCTGTCTTCTTGGGGAACCCTGCTTTATACCAGCGATGTTCAAGAAGAGCGAGGCCAAAAAGTGAGAGTGTATTGGTGTGCGATATCAAAGCGACACAGCCCAGGTTTGAACTGCCTTGCTCGACGTCTGGGCATCGAATGCAAGCAATGAGAGCGCAGCTTGCGCTCTTATGCCCGACTTCGGCATGCGCTCGGCTCGTGTGCGTGTAAATAGCCGATTGCGCCGGCCCCTGGGGCTATGGAGGAACATCGCTGCTTTATACCTATCTAGAATATTACTAGGTTTTCCTTTCATAAAAAATGTCTTAAATAAAGATACAACTTCTACGACTACTACAAGCAATCTAACTTCACATCTGAAATCAGCACACCGAGAATGTATAATATTAGTCATAATACTGTATGCAACAAAAATTCTGTTCCCTTGTGTTATTTATCAAAGCAGGTACTCACTTCGAGTGAAGAATTTTCAGTTAATCGTACTTCATTTACTGATTTTTCACTTCAGTTTTATTTCATTTTAAGAAACTTTAGAAAAGAAATTGTTGATAACAAGATTAAGTATTATTCTGGGTGATGACTGAAGTGTTAAACAAACATTTAAGTGATATTTTCCGAGGCTACAGATCACGTCAAGTTCTTTACATTTCCTTGTTAAACTATGAGTTCATGGAATGAAGCTATGGTATTAGTAGACCTTTTGCTTCAGCTTAAAGTTAAAGAAGCAGACATTCTGATAAAAAGTAACTTTATTTTGTTAATAGTTGTACTGTTGGAGTCCTTGAAGTTGCAGCCAAAGAAAATCGTTCCGTCCTTTTCTTAGAATTGTTAGAAAATTGATTTTTTTTCTAATTTTCTTAGATCCAATGACCATGAAAATGTAGGGGATGGATCGAAAAGGTAGCAAGTAACTTCATCTTTGGTATGTTTGTCTTGAATTAACTTTCTGAATGTCGGGAAACTCATTTAGAAATTTGGAGTTCAATTTATATTAGACTAGCTTAGAGATCGGTAGGGACATTTTCTATGGAGAGTTGAGGAGATTAAGGGAGACTGCAGTTGATCTTAAAAACAGTTTATTAAAAGTAGGTTTCGTGGACTGACGTCTTAGACATTCAGCCAAGCTCCCATTTTCAAATGCTCAAAAGTTTAACGGCTTGGAGACCAAATTTGTTCCAAATACCGGTTTCAAATCGCAAAACTTGTGCGAAAGTGGAAATAGGAGCATGGCTGATAGTCGAGGTTTCGTAAATCTGGACGGAAAGTACTTTTTCGAAAGATCATGCCAAAAGCAAAATTCTGATCTGGGAACACCATTAGATACATCATATTGTAACCTATCCTTGAGTCCAGGTTTTATATCAAAGTCGCAAGCAAAAGTTTTCTTAAAAATCTCAATACTTCTCTTGGATAGTTGTAGCCTCAGCATTTTCGAACCGATTTCTTATTTCTGATTAAAAAATATCAATATCCTTCCAAAAATGTCCTAAAGCTGCAGTGGGCACGAAATGGCTGCATTTAGTTGTTGGTGCCCACCGCTGGCCTATAGCAAACATTCTGTTTGCCTAAGCAGCCCCGAATCTAGCCTTACCCCAACCTCCTCCTGCCTTCATCTTTGGTTGATCAACACAACCGTCTCCAGCGGCATACCCGGAGCCCGCTTTTATAAATCCGTATGCAATACCGGCGGTTTACAGTTGTTGGTCTCGGCATTGACCACCAATAGAGTAGCCACACTGCCACTAGGCATTTCCACAGGCACACTAACTGCTGGCTGCACACAGGTCATGGCATCTGTGCCCACTGTGGTGGTAGTGGTGGTTGTCGGAGCATTATTATTTCGCGCCGACACCAGAGTTTTCTTTTTCCCCTGGCCAGCATTACCGCCACCCTTGCCCAGCAATCGCTCCGACTGGCGTCCCTTGCCGAATTTGGGAAAGAAGCTGTTCTCCATTTGCAGCTGGGCATTGACGTCCTTGCGTGCCGCACAGGTGCAGGCCTTCATGAAGCTCTTCTTGAAATTATCACTGAGAAAAGCATACAGTATGGGATTCATGGCCGAATTGGAATAACTTAGAAAGCCACAGGCCAAGAAGACGGCCAACTCCAGCATGGAGGGTCCGCAGATGCTCTGGGTGGTGCTGATGAGTGCCACCTGGGAGATCCAGTGCGGTAGCCAGCACATGATGTACACTGTAATGACGGTTAAGACCAGTTTGGTCACCTTGCGATGCGAACGCTTCTTCTCTTTGCTCTTGTGCTTGGGTCCCACCGTATGAAGCTTTCGTATGACCAGGCAATAGAAGACCAATATGAAGGTCAAGGGCGTGGCAAAGCCCAACACCAGTGAGTAGAGAATAAATGTAGTATCGGTATGCGAATTCTGGGCATCGGGCCATTCAATGTTACAGGAAATATGCCCATCTTCATTCACGGTACTGGAGAAGAGTATCACTGGAAGCATCAGAAGCACCGAAGTCATCCAGGCAAAGGCCGACACCAGTTTGGACACAAACGGTGTGCGATAGCGTGGCGAGGATATGGGATGACACACAGCTATATACCGATCTGCAGACATTATCAGCAGAAATATAGAAGAGGTGAACTGAGTCACCGATGTGCTGACCATATAGGCCTTGCACATGTAATCCCCTATGGACCAATTACCCACTTGCATGGTGTAGATCAGAAACGGCATGCCAATTAGGAAACACTCATCGGCTATGGCCAGGTTAAGTATGTAGATATTCGTGACTGTTTGCATTTTGGAGAACCTCAGTACCACATAGATGACCAAGGTATTACCAAATAGGCCCACTATGCAGACCAAAGCGTACAATACCATCGAGATGGTCCGCACGGCCACATTGTTACTGCGTCTGCAGTGCGCTCGTGCCTCATCGTAATCCGCATACGAACCACCAGCAGTGCCGTTGCGGTAGGGTGGCCTCAACAGAAACGTCCCATTGAAGCCAACCGGTGGCAACAGATTGCCATTCATATGCTTGTAATAGTCCAGTGGCAACAGCTGCTCCAGCTCAACCAGCTCCAATTGCCCGCGTGTTCCATTTGGCGGCGATGGCGGCGCCACTGTCAACTGCTCTGTGGGCGTTATTAAGCTCGTTAGTGTCAACGCTGTCAGCACAAATAACAGAATGCCATGTCCGTGTCCATGGCCATGGACACTGTTGTCCGCGATGTGGCTGCTGTGGTTAGCAGCTGCACAATTTGGTTTCGAGTGTCCTTTCATGTTAGCTGTTTGCGCTCGTTGCTCCTGCTCCCGCTACCGCTGCTTCCCGCTGCCTGTCTGTCGCTGTCGCGTTCGCTTTTGCTAATTTTCAATCCGTGCGGCGCCTATTTGTTATTGCCGGGGCCGTTGAATTGTAAATATTTAGATATGTTTTCCATATTTCCTGCTTGTTGGCCACAATCCGCTGATGTCACATTTTCGGTTAGGTGCTGCAAATGAGAGGTAAAACATTTCATTAGATTTTGTTCAGCAAAATGATAATTAATATGGAAAAATATTTATCTTTAGGTCTTGATTAGGTCGGATCAACAAACTAACTTGAAGTTGAAATTTATTTTATATATGAGTTTGTAAGTCTAAATGATCGCTTCGGCTTGGAACTTGCCTTCATCAAATTATTTTGCATAATATTTCGCAGTTTTCTTAAGTTTTAGAGTGTTTTGTACAAAATCTAAGTCTTTATATTAAAAAAAAAATTTAAAAAAGTTTTAAAAACACAGGGGAAGTTAACCTCGGCTCGGTCGAAGTTTTGTATACCCTTGCAGATTGTTTTTCTAAATAAGACTACTTTTCGCACCTTACTTTTCTATGAGAGCTATACCATGTAGATGTCCGATTTCGACCAAACTTAGTGCAATCATGAAAATTCATAAAAAAAACTGTTAATTTCAAAATTTGGAGGCAATCCAAGTTGAAACAAAAAAGTTTTTCTCACTAGAACTTCTTTTTCGACCGATCGTTCCTATGGCAGCTACACTCATGGACAATATAATAGGTGTGAAGTTTTTTTTTTTTAATATCGATATAAATCGATATAAACATAACATTTAATAAGGAAGCTATACTTTTTTAAGATGGTCACACTGTTTCGGTACGAATTGGGTGAATTCCCGGAATTAATTAGCTTTCTGGGAAAAATTGTGGATTTTTTTATTGGTTAGACTGCAAACGCGGCTGGTCAATAAAATAGGTGTATGAAGCAATACAATTATTTGGTTGCAGAAGGTAGGGTATTAGGAAAACACCATTAAAATTGTATTAAATGGGCCGTGGGCGTAACTGCAGTGAGGAGGAGAAAAGGCTCGTTCGACGACTCCGAGATGAAGGAAAAACATATAAGTCCATTGACATGTTAGTGAAACGTTCTCAAAACTTCGTAACCAAAGCCTTAAAACTGGAAAAAATAGGTGAAACTCGGGGAGCACCTAGAAAATCATTATCTAAGACCGACGATCGCATGGTTCAGTTGGTTAAACGCTACCCATTCAAGTCTTTTAGGACGATTGCCAATGAAATTGGGAATATTGTGTCATCACGGACCGTTCGGCGACGATTGGCAATAGCAAACCCAGCAGGTAGGATTGCTCGCAGGGTTCCTCTTTGCTTCGGTCGGCAAATTTATAGATGAGGAACAAAATTGCATTGGATCGTAGAACCTGGTGCGGACCGGGGGGTGAGAAAAAATGGCGTAATATCCTCTGGAGTGACGAAACCAAAATACATTTATTTGGAAATGATGCTTAAAGGAATGTTCGTCTTCCGAAAGGCAAAGAATTTGATCGCAAGTACACATATAAAACTGTGAAACATGGAGGTGGTAGCCTAATGGTATGGGGCTGCTTTTCATGGTATGGTGTTGGTCCGATTCATCGTATTGACGGAATAATGGACAGATTCGTATACAAAGATCTATTGGAGACGGTGATGCTACAGTATATGCTATAGTGATCCGATTTTGAAAAAACTTTGTAGAATCGTGTGGGAGCATATAAAACAAATACATACCAATTTTGAGGACATTTCCATTGAAAACAAAAAAGTTTTTCTAACTAAGACTACTTTTCAGACTTTACTTTTCTTTGACAGCTATACTATATAGATGTCCGATTTCGACCAAATTTGGTGGAATCATGGAAAAGCATTGTAAACTAAGAAATACGAAGTTTGGAGGCGTTTCAATTAAAAACCAAAAAGTTTTTCTCACTAAATCTAGTTTTTCGACCGATCGTTCCTATGACAGCTATTTGCTATAGTCATCCGATCCGGCAGGCTCCGACAAATGTGCAGCGTATTTATACCAAAAGACTTTGGTGAGGATAGCTTTAAAACTGACGGAGGAGATAGCTTAGAAACAGACGGACAGACGGACAAGGCTAGATCAACTAAGCTCGTCATGCTGATCAAGAATATATGTTCTTTATGTGGTCGGAGATGCTTCCTTCTATGCGTTACAAACATCGGGACAATTTTATAATACCCTCTGCAAGGGTTTAAATATACCGTCGGCACATTTTGCACAATTATACCAATATCTGTCTTGTCGTAGTTGATTCTGTTTCCGAGCTCCAAAAGGTTCCTTACGATTTATCAATTTTATTTAAAATCCAGAATCGTCAGTCAGCAGTTCCGTGGATGCTTGATCAGTCCAGCGTACTTGTTTCCACAAGGAATGCAAGAAGTATTTATATCTATTTTGTCGCCTCCAAAATAGCTTAAATGTAACTAGTATATCTGTGGGGTATACTAGTTACATTTAAGCCAAAGTTTCTTGCAATCCACAGTGGTCCAAATTCCAAAAATTTTGGCAGAAACTCCAATTATTAAGGTATGTGCCCCAAATTTGGTTTATACACATATTTTGGGCCCCCAAGACATCTGACTAAGATTTGCTCGTTTTAGACCATTATTTTATATAGTTGCCATATAACCGATCCTGCCGATTAGCACCAACTTTTTTGATTTTTAAGCAATTGAACTAAAATTTGGTTTGTACTCATATTTTGAGTGCCCAAGAAGACTTTCCAAATTTGGCTCGATTTGCGTCACTAGTTTATATATGTAGCTGCCATATAACCGATTCGTCCGACTTGCATCAACTTTTTTGATTTTTAAAAGAGAATTTTTAGAAACGGGGCTTTGTGCAAAAAAGATTGATACCCTCGCATTATATACATATTGAAGAATAATATAGTGTTAATAGTTATGTTAATCCACGTCAATCCAACATACTTTTGTTCCACGGAACACAACAAGTTTGCGGTTAGAATAGCAGAAAACATTACTTCACAAAAACACATATAAACATAGACAAATCACATAAAACAAAAAATGCATGATAACACTTATAGTATACACACCTCCAACTTTGTTTTCCATTTTGATTTAATTCAATATTCGAAGTGGTTTTTATTTTATACTGATTTGAAATGTGCTCTTATTTGCAAGGCAAACAAAGTCAAAGCTTGTGGTAAACGATCAGCTGACTTCCAGGGCTGCATAAATTCGCAGTGTTTCAATTTCAACTGTACCACTATGATTTTTAAGAGCACTAGGTAATACTATATAATACTGCCAAAATTTTTGGCATTTGGACCACTGTGCAATCCTCGAAGCAATAAAATAAATAAGATTCTTTAGTTTTGGAATAAGAAAACGTCACAGGGCTCAGATCAGGAAAAAACGGTAACTGCGGCACTAATACGGTGTTGCTTTTGCACAATAGTTCCCGCTCAAGCAGCGATGAGCTGGGGCGCTATCATGGTGCGAAAAAACAATTTTTGTTCTTCCCCAATCCCTCGTTTCTGACGGATAGCTCCACGCAAATACTTGCAGGTAATATTCCTTATTCACCGTTTTTCCCTATGGCAAGATCTAATGGTGCACCACGCCCCTGCAATCAAACAAATCTGTGTGCGCGATACTTCTTGAATACACCTCGTAGGCCGATGACAGTCCACTCTCCAGCACCAAGATACGAGCTTGCATATAATGTGAGAGGCAGATAACACAAGTTTACAAAAAAAAGGCCACTTTTCAGCCAGAGACGATAGCAAACGTTTCTAAAGTATTTTAGGGCGCTGAATTCAAATAAGAATTGTCCGTTTTCCCCCAACACGTCAGGTTAAAGAAAAATTTGAATAGACGTGTGTGGAACGAGGTTTGTTCGCATTTCTAGGTCCAGCAGTCACAATAACTAGCCAATTCAAACCAAAATTTCTACGTAAGCTGAATTGAACAAGGATCAAGCAAAACGGAAACCAAATTTGAGTTCTGGTTCTTAAGATAGCATTATTTTGTTTTAAGCATGAAATATAATTATAAATTATATTTCATTTTTATGAGAAATTTTATATTTTCGCAAGTTCAAAAAATTCTTAAAACTTATCTGTCAATTGAAAAAATCGTGAAACTAACTAGCTAAGAGACTCGCTTTTAGAAGTTATAGACCAACAACTATTTAAAATTTACGACTTAATTTACCTAAATTACCATCAAAATTTCTTAAAATTAGGAAATTACAACAGGAATTTTGTGAAACGAAAGAGTTGGTATTAAAAAAAAAATTTTACTTTAATTTTTCTTAGTTTATAGAAATTTTTAGAGGAAAATTTTATGAAAAATGTTAAAAAAGTAAAAAGTTTTTTTATCTTATCAAAGAAGTAAAATTGAAGTAAAGTTTATAACACAATGGTCTATTAGATACATAATTTCGCGAGCTTTTCTGATTGTCAGAAAAATTTTACGAATTTTTGAACTTGGGAAAAAGTGGGGATTTCGGAAATAATATGGAATATCGATATTATTGTCAAAAAATACGATATATCGTTATCGAATATTTTCAGAGGCGATATATCGGATATCGGATAAAGGCGCATTTAAAAGAAAAGCATAGATATGCTTGGCTAAATTAAAAACCTAAGACGGTAAATGTAAGTAAGAATGATATTGACTTCCGCGATTTAATGTTCATTTGTGTGTGAGTAGGCGACTTTTCATGCATTTCTGTATATTGTGCATTTAAGGTACTGATATTGTAAGTATGTTTGATGTCAATACAAAAAAACCAAAAACCCCACAATGATCTCTTCTTTATAAGGATCAAGTCTTAAAAATAACGATTTGGACATGATAGCGAAGTCTGATGACGAGGACGATTGCTGTTATTTTAAATAAAGATCCCAGCAATCATCTATCCCCATATAAACATAACTATTTAGCTAACAGAAATTCGCTGATATTATTGTTGTTTTGCATGACAACAGTCTGCTAGTTTACTGCACATTCAACATATGACGTTGTCATCTACTAGTAGTACACAAAAGAAAACTAGCATCGTTGTCCCCTTTTTTGCTCTCTCATCCTGCTACAAATTGCTCTTTCAGGGGGCAACACATATGCTTGTCTTCAGCTGCCTCTAACAAGCAAAAGTATTATTTACTGACAATATTGAGCGCATGCCATCAGCATTTCAACTGAACTCAGTAGCGTCCTCCACATCACCAGCCTCATCATCAGCATCATCAACATCATCCATCTAAGCACTTTCCCTGCGCAGCAGACAATGCAATCAACTATATGAAATTTCGCTTGTTTGCAGCGAGTAGCAAACAAAAAATGATTTCCTATTTTGCGAATGAAAAATGAAGGGCAGCAGCTAGAAGAAAAAAAATTACATGACAGCATCAGCAACAGCAACAACAAGCAATTAACGTTGCCATAACATTGAGGCAGAATTGTGGAAATAGAAAGAAGGAAACCTAATACAAACAAGTCAATTTATGGCATTGCTCGTTAAAAAAAGCAATTAAATAGGCTTCGAAATGAGTTAACCAGCGTAAATTATGAAATAAATATTATGCTTACAGTTGGTTAATGTTATTTATTGTTAACCAAAAGCTGCCAGCACTAACAATAAATGGATTCATTCCATTCTTTGTTATCTTTAATGAACTAATTATATTTATTTACATCTTCATCATTTTTATTCCAATTTATGAGTTGTTTTTATTTTTTTAATAGTTGCAAAAACTTTATGTATAAAAATGTGTTAATTAGGTTATCAACTAAATAAAGGAGATTGTTAAGATCCGGTTGGTGACAGTTGCCAGATAGAATGAAATGAAATTGCAAAAATTATGCATAATGACGCACAATCTGTTTAAAGAAAAACTTTTTGTAAATTTTGTTATTGGTTTTGAGGATGAAGTACAGCAGGCCATACTCGATAAGTTTGTTGCTCACCAGTATATTAGCAGTGCATTGCTTACAATCTTATTTGGCGCTGCTAGTTTGTTCAGCTAATGTCCACATAGGAATCCTTAAAGGAACGCAAATCTATGGATTTATTTTGACATTAAAATTAGTTTTATCCCTCTGAGATTTTAAAGTTTTCTAAAATGAGAAAGCAAGTAATAAGTGAGCTGAAAAACCAATCCGAAAACGCGGTGCAAATCTACACCATCCCATCAGTGCAATCTATTAAGTACCCAAGATCGACATTTGTACCTCATTTGTTCTGGAAATCGGCTTGGTGTAAGAATGCCCGTGATCAAATTGAGCTCCATATTTGAAATAAATTTAATCCGCAAAGGATTGCTTCAAAAATGACCGAAATTTACTTGAGCTCGATATTCAAACAGGATGTTTAAAAAAAAAAAAAAAAAAGTGTCCCAGTTGAACATCTTTTTTAGCGTCATTTTTGATTTTCAAACTAGCAAGTTCTAGCAGGTTCGAGGTCATTAGTTGATAGCACCATCTCGCTTCTATGTCTATCACACTTTACCCATTGGCTCAAAATCAAAAGCAACTTCCTCGTACCAGTAGTAGTAGTAGTTTTTATTTTTGTAACGAAAATAAATTAAAATTATATGAACAATGGTAGGATGTACAAAATAAAAAATAAGAACTAAATGCATTAAGTTATGGCGACTTGGTTTAAAAAACCGTCTGTCGCGCACCTCCTCGCACCCTCCACACGAAGCCTAATACACCTGGCTGCCCGGGTCGTCCCCAGATACCAGATCGTTCAGCCATGCGTTTTGGGTTTGAGTTGAGTGCTAACATGATTTCTTCTACGATTATTTTTTTTACGATTATTTTATATTTATTTTCAATAATTGCTTGGCAATAGCCGTTTGCATTCTTATATCATATTTATAATATTACTTAGAACAAGGAGTATGTATAAGGAGTAAGAAGCTTAAACATTATATATATTTTTTAAAAATCCTCTGTTACAATTTTGAGTTATTTAAGGGCAGCAGAGAGATAAGCCGCAAGTGTAATCCAATTTTCTCCATTGGTCGATCTCAGTTTTTTCCATGTGAAGGATCTTTCTCCGAAATATTTAAGTCGGAGTTCTCCCAGAATTGGACATTCTGAGAGGAAATGGAAGGTGTCCTCCCTGGCGCTCATGTTGCAAAGCACTCGTCGCTAATGTGGGGTCTATAATTTCGTACCAGTATTGTTATAAATGTTTTTGAATTCAAAGGCAGCAAAAATCGACACATACACTCGAAAAAGAAATCAATCTTAAACGGGATTGAAAACTGGGTAATCCCGTATATTTTTGAGCCGAGCCAAAGAAAAGATTGATTTGTCCCACAAATCCCAAATTTAATCCCAATAAACAGGATCCGGGACTACCATGTTTTCAATCCCGTTTCGGATTGATTTGTGATTTCTTTTTCTGTGTGCATACAATCGCTAAGTTGACAGAAGCCTTAAATTATGTGTGAGTGAACCCTTTTAGCCACACTTATTGGTTAAAGAGATTTTCTTGCTCTCGGTCTGTTTTCGCTTTTCCGCTTTGACTTTGGATTTCCGCACTTACTTCAATCTCAAGTTATTTGATTTTCAGATGTGGATCCGAGCATCAGAATTGTTTCAAGCCTTTCGCTCTTGTATCCAGTACAATCGAGTACGACACACACACTCTAGCATACACACAGACGCACTAACTAGCTAGTGAGGTTTTTGTTCCCGTCAAGGGTGTACTAATGTCGTGCAAATGTATGTAAATGGTAGAAGGAAGCATTTCCGTTATCATAAAGTACTTCATCAGCATCAACAGCCGAGTCGATATAGCCATGTCCGTCCGTCTGTCAGTATGCCCCCCGGATACACAGAATATACCACAGAGTTGCCAACAGAGTAAGAAAGGTTCTTGCCACACTCAGGCGAGAGGCGACCGAACGAATGCTGGAGAAAGCTACTGCGAATGAGAGCTCCAAGTTTGCGCTTTGGAAGCTCACCAAACGATTCAAGCAGCAAGTTGCGCCAAAGTTCCCAGTTCAACGTCTTGATGGTTTCTGGGCAAAATCACCACAGGACCGAGTGGAAGCCTTTGCCCTGAACTTAGAAGAGCGCTTCCACCCGAATGATACCTCCTCGCCCCGCCGAAACCAACTAGTCTCAGATACCCTCGATAGCCCCCTCCAAATGGCCCTCCCAGTTCCGCCTATCACCTACCCTGAGGTGAAAGGGGAAATAAAGGATCTGGTGGTACGTAAGACCCCAGGCATTGACAACATTGACAACAGCACAATGAAGCTCCAGCCAGACAAAGCCATATTGTTCTTGGTTCTCATTTTAAACGCGGCTCTGAGACTAAGCCATTTTCCATCACCCTGGAAGAAAGCCAGAATTGTTCTCTTTCACCAGAATGGAAAACCACCCTCCTTCCTAGATTTCCAACAGAACGATTAGCCTACTGTCCACCCTTGGAAAGACCTTCGAGCGCTGTATCCTTCGAAGAATGCTTGATAGTCGATCTATTCGAAAGGCAATGCACGATTTCCAATTTGGATTCCGACTGAGCCATGGAACTCCCGAAAAATTACATCGAGTGGTCAACTACATCCTCGAAGGGTATGATGGGAAAGAGTACGTAGTGGCAGCTTACCTTGACATCCAGCAGGCCTTCGATAGAGTGTGGCACGCAGGTCTGCTCTCGAAGATCAAGAAACTTCTTCCGCCCCAACTGTACCTGCTAATCAAGAGCTTCCTGACGGACAGAGCTTTTGAGGTTGCACATGACGGAGCGACCTCCCAAACAAGAACCATTCTTGCTGGTGTACCGCAGGGCAGCGTATCGGGTTCTACGCTATACTCCCTCTTCACTCACGATATGCCCAGAGCCAGTAGCATTCCCCGAAGATCTTCTAATCGCAACATTTGCTGACGACACGGCCATACTTGGTCGCAATAAATGCATATACTCAGCCACAGATGCCCTTCAAGAGTACTTGAACAGGTTTAGCAACGGGGCCGCTAGATGGAAAATTGCCATAATCACGGGCAAGTGTGCTTCGGTGACTTATTCCACCCGTCGTGACACCTGCCCGGGAGTATTCTTGCAAGGTCAGCTTATGTAGCATAAAGCAGCCTTGGGGTGACACTGCACAGAAGACTGACCTTTGGACACCATGTCAAGACAACAGCTCAGGCAGTGGTTGCCAAAGCACGGCGAATGGGGTGGCTCCTGAACTCCAACAACAAGCTGTCACTCAGGAACAAAGTCCTAATCTACAAGGCTATTCTGGCTCCGGTATGAAGATATGGCCTACAAATTTATGGAATCGCGGCGAAGTCTCACCGAGAAAGATTAGAGTGGTCCAGGCGAAAATCCTTAGACGCATTACGGAAGCAGAATGGTACCTGAGAACCAGGGATATTGAAAATGACCTTGGAGTTTCCATGGTTGGAGATGTTATCAACAAACTGGCCGCCATTTACCTTGACAAGCTATCTCACCACCTCCAACAAACTGGCTAAAAGCTTGTTAAGAAGACGGAGAATCCAAGGTGTACGTCAAAGGAGAAGGTTAAAGAGAGTCTTACCCAAGGATCTGAACTCACGGCGACTTTAGCAGGACACCATTTACACCAAATTCTTACACTTTCTCACTAAATACCTACATTGAAACACTTATACATTATAGGTAAGCCCAAATGGACACTGCCAAGTCCTGTAAAACCCAATATCACACAAGTTTTAAACGAATCCCTTAGTTACGAAAAGTTATGGAGCTAGTCCATCATCCTCCGGAACCAACTATCTGGAAAGTTCACAGACTTCTAATTAAATTTTCTCGTGCTACATACACTGATTGGCATTTAGTATAGGTTTCGACTTCAATCACTGACTTATAATGAATTTTATCAAGTTGTCAGCAACAACTTTTAGATTTTATTCATTCTAAAGTAAAATGTTTGACAATTTACCAACTAAAAACATCAATTCCCCGAAAACCTAACTCGTTCAATTAAACTTATGCAAATGGAAATATTATGGACAACATAACTAAAACGCTTTTCTGACCCGGGGTTTGGGTGCGCCATGTAATGTTACTTTTGTGCCATTTACCAATTAAATTAGTTTTACATAAGCCGCTTACGGTTTTACTTTTTGTTCAAATGTGTTGCACAATAAACTGCAAAATGTAATTTTAATTAAACAAGTTGATTGCCAAAAATCAAACAACAAAAGCCAAAAGTCAGGCAAAATGAGACTTTCAAATGAGAAGGATGAAATTTTATGCAACACTTATAACGAATTGAAGTGGATTTATCAAAGCGTAAATTTATGCGACAACAAAAAAGGTGAGATAGGGAAACTCTATGCATGACAATGACTTGGTCAATGAGGAAGAAGGAATAAAAGAGCGTGAGAGTTGGGGAAGGGGAAAGGAAAATTCATGAAATTCAGTGAAATTTCAAATTGGTTTATGCATCAGCTTTGTATAGCACACTTCGTGGGGCTAATGCAGTTCCACTCCCACACAAAAACCAACTACTCTCTGTTCCCGGTCAGCTCAGCACTCAAGCGATTGTGTGGCTTCTGTGGGTTGCTATCCGTCATTGACAGCAAGTGTAGCGATTGATTGCCTCCACCATCTGGTTTGCCGAGCTCATTCTGATTATCTGTCGAGTAATCAAAGGTGAAATTTGCCAAACAGAAATTATGCATCTTCTGCTGCATTATGTAGCCATCTCTCCGTTAATCGCATCTGTTGACCTACTTAGGCATGAAAGAAAAGCAACTGGAGCAGACTCATAAATTGCTGCCATCTGCTGTAGTTTATCTAACTAGGATTAAGGCAATTAATTAATCAACAGAAATTCTATCTCGTTTCGGCCGATTTAATGTAGAGACTTCCGCCTTGACCTACAAACTTTGGCGGCCTTGCTGGTTGTGGCAAATACTCTTAAGACTTGGTTTTGGCCTCTCCCAACCCAAAGAACTTGGCTTCTGTCTGTGAGAGTTTTTGTTGTGTTATTGACAGAGAAGTTTAAGGCAAGCGACGGATTGTTTAGTATATGTTTTGTGGTTTGCTTGTGGGCTTAAACTTTTTCTTGCCAACACATGGCAGAAGAGCTTACAAGGATGCCTTAAAATATCTACAACAAACTGGAAATTGCGTCCTAATTAATTCATAGAAAATTGGTTGATGTAGATGAAAGCAATCAGTTGGTCTTTTGGCACTATCAAAGTAATTTTGAAGCGGTTTAAAATGGCTTTTTAATTGAAAATTTAAAGTATTTGAGGGCTTAAAATTACTGAAATTTTTTTATAAAAGTTATTTCCCAGACAATTTCGAAATCAATAATGCGGCGACTTAGATCTCTTAATTTTGTAGTTTAAAAATAGGGGAAAGTTAACTTCGGCTCGGCTGAGGTTTGAAAACAAAAGAGTTTTTCTAACTAAGCCTACTTTTTGGACCTTACTTTTCTAAGGGATCTATACTATATAGATGTCTAATTTCGACCAAAATTGGTGAAATCATGGAAAAGCATAATACACTATTAATTACGAAATTTGGAGGCGATCCCAGTTAAAACAAAAAGGTTTTTTCACTAGAACTTCTTTTTCGACCGATCATTCATACTGCATATATGCTATAGTCATCCTTTTTTGATAAAACTTTGTAGAAATGTGTTAAAGTATATAAAGTTGTCAGCAATAAGAATATGCCACTTTTCCTCACTCGAACTAGTTTTTTGACCGATCGTTCCTATGGGAGCTATATGCTATGGTCATTCCACACGAATTGTGTAAAAGTAAATAAAAAATTGTTTGCCAATGATAAGGACGTTTTTATTAAAAACAAAAAAATTTTCCAGAACTAGTTTCGACGATCGTCCTATGGCTATATCATAGTCAGATTTCGACCAAACTAAGTGAAATATATTTCGGCCCTTTGTTTGCTGTTCTAAAAATGAGTCCGTTAGATATGGACTTTTGATGGTGGCTTATGTGACTTATGAGCCACTAAGAGCATTCAAGACGTATGATTTAATTGTGGTGTGATGACTTTTTTAGAGCAAATATCTTTTACGGACGGTCGACTGGGGGGAAATCCAGAAAACCATTGTCCTTGCGATTGATTTCTTTGGCAACGCTTTTGACTTTGCAAAGTCAGCAGCTTTGTTCTTTGCATGACAGCCCTAGCAGCACGGTTGTGAGTGGGTTTGTGGTATTGGATTAGCGGCTGGACGGACAAGAGCAGTATAAAGAAGTTTTGTGGTGTAGGTATCATTAAATTCCTTCGACCAACGTTTAATGAATCCCAGTACACCATTTGCCTTATTAACGATAGAGGAGATATGATTATTGAAAATCAGTTTGGGGCAGGGATTAATACCGGTACCGGAACCGGAACCGTTAACCGAAATAAACCGTTTCAAATAACGTTCCGGAACCGGAACCAGAACCGATACAAATTTTTTTTGAGAACCGAATACCGTTTACCGTTATTATTGGAACCGATAGAACCGGATCGAAACCGAAACGTTGGTACCGGTACTGTTTCGGTTTTTTTTTTTTAACTTTGCAGAGTAATTTTGGTCAGATGTTTGTAACGGAAAGAAGGAATCTTAAGACGTTCTTTACACGATGTTA
Source organism: Lordiphosa collinella (assembly GCA_018904265.1). Taxonomy (NCBI): domain Eukaryota; kingdom Metazoa; phylum Arthropoda; class Insecta; order Diptera; family Drosophilidae; genus Lordiphosa; species Lordiphosa collinella. The sequence continues at coordinate 97,183 of JAEIFV010000311.1, read as the reverse complement.
GATATTCTTGCCACTTTTCTGAGATGTCGTTAAATTAAAGCACCCCTCTGTTAAATGAGTTGCTCGCAGCTTCTATAAGGTGTATAACGAATGTTCATACATTGATTGGTTTGTTATACATATGTATTTACATTGACAATAAAATAAAATATGTATGTGCATGTATTAAAACCAGTGACTGGTACGTCAGTTTTACATGTGCCGAGAACTTCAACACGGGCCAACGCCACATATCTACATAAATCAGAGGTTCGGTTAGTGTTCCCTCATACCAGATGTATCACCAATTGTCCGATGCCTCATAAAGGGGGCTTCAAGTAAGGGTTTTATGGGATAAAAAAAGAAGGGAAATGGGGGAAGGAGGTGTGGGAGTATTATAACGGTGGGAGAGGAGGGGAAAAAGGGGGAAGAATAGGGGGGGGAGAGGGCAAATAAATTCAGTTGTCTTTCATTGTTTATTTGTTAAGATTTTTGAGAAGTGTGTGACTCAGTTCGCGAAACTGTAAGCATATTAGTACCAACTAAGGTGGCCACAACTAAATTTCAAGCCGAAAATCCAGTTATGGGTGATTTTTATTCCATTTGGTTACACTGCAAGTTGTAATACGTCCGCTCTAGCGAAATTACTCGTTCAGGAAATAGAAAAGCGAGAGAATCCTTTTTTGAAAACAATGTTTTTCTAGGTGGCATATTTGAGGACCCAAGGTATAACGTAATGCCAAATCATGAGCAAAAAAAATCATTGTATTACTCAATCAACAAATATTTATGCACATTATCGTCGGTTGCTGATCAATCACCTCTAAATGATTATCTTAAAGCGGCGACGAAGTTGATGCATATGTGATGTTGCAAGAAAAGAAATTTGGTGATAAAATCACATTAGTTTTGTCAACAAAAAAGCTGCTGGATTCCATTAACATTTTTCTTGCAAATAAACGTATTCAAAAGCAAGAAAACATTCTAAAACGGTGGTCAGAGTCCTCCACAAAGTTCCCAGAATTGTAAGTGAAAATTGATTTTGACACACTTTTATGTTGAATATTGTTTCTTTATATTACAAAGGAATAAAATAAAATAAAATGATTTGGACTTATATCAGAATTTACTTTTTACAATACTTAAAATTTTTACTTACGTACCGGTATACCGAAATAAAAAACTGGGTACCGTATCGAAACCGAAAACCGAAATAAATTAAAAACCGAAATTGAACCTTTTACCGAAACATTCTTTTCGGTTCGTACCGGTACCTGTACCGGAACCGAAAATAGTTTAGGTATTAATCCCTGGTTTGGGGTCAAAAAGAATTCCAAGATTAACGACATCCGATATACGTTGCAAGGCTTCATTACCAATAGTGTAGGAAACAAGCAAAGGCTTGCAACAATGGAAAGTAATAAACATACACTTGGAGCAATTAAGGAGTAAATGATTGACCAAACACCAAGCCCGCAAAGAGTTAAGATCATCTTGCAATCCAACAGAATGCATCGGGTCGTTAAAAGATAAAATAAGTAACCGAGAATGGGATAATATTGTGGGGAGATCATTTATAAAAAGAGTGAAAAACAACGGACCTAGGTGGCTATCTTGAGGTACCCCAGAGGTTACCAACACAGGCTTTGAAGTATTAGAACGTAGCAGAACTTTTTGAGTTGAGTGAAATTTTAATCGATCGAGCTTAAAGAGGAGAAGATCATGGTTCACCGAGTCAAAGGCTTTGCTGAAATCGGTGTAAATGACATCAGTTTGCTTTTTCAAAAGGAATCCATCATTAACCAAAGAAGTAAATTCAAGGAAATTGGTTGTGGTTGACCGACGCTTCATGAATCCGTGCTGGAAAGGTGATAAAATCGACTTACAATAATTCTGTAAGGTGGAGGTTACAATCTCTTTAAATAGTTTTGGAATAGCGGATAGCTTAGCAATTCCTCTGTAATTGGAAATATCAGATTTTGCACCCTTTTTATGGAGAGGAATAATATAAGACTCTTTCCAAAGAGTTGGAAAGACTGAAGAATCAAGTGATTGATTGAAAAGCTTAAGCGACAGCTTGCATAGCACTCTTTGAGCACACAACTAGGAATCGTTAAGAGGAGACTGATTCATGATTTTTATTTATTTAAAACACAAAAAAACTAATTCTTTTGGGGACTCGGGACTAATTTGATGAGTTTAAAAGGTGTTTTTTTTGTACCACAAAAACTGCTGGTTAATATTTTCAGGAAGCTATTTTGCACGCCTTAGCTGTCACCTAAATGATGACAAGGTGCCTTGAGGTATTTATGTCGTAAGATTTAGTCTTTGCATCATAAATCTTGGCCTCCGTTCACTTTGCATTTAATTTGTTTATTTTTAATTTCCACCTTGTGATGAATAAGAATTGTGAATTATCTGACCGCCGGCTATTTTGATTTACTTTTTTTTACCTGACAAATTTCTGCATTCTTTAACTGCGGCCCATTAATTTTATTCTGCCTTCCAAAGTCGCCCCCAAAGTAATGGAAACCCGCTTTAAAATGTATATGGAAATAAAGACAAAAGAAAAACAAACCCGCCGCTAGTAAATAAGCCTCAAGCAAAGGCTAAAAGTAGCTGCCTCACTCAGGATACAGGATAAGCTGCCAGGGAATTTGCGGACTCTTTAAATTCAACACGCGCCAATCTGCGGTTCTCTATGCTCCACCCCCTTTCTATCTCTGCTCTTTGTCTAGACACTGATTTGAGTTGATTTTGCTTTTGCCATTTTCTTTGCGGCACAAATTAATTTATTGTCTAAATGCTGAACTCAGGGCAGGTTCTGTGCCTGACATTAACATTAAATGGCGCTGAAAGCGCGCGTGGCGCGTTTTCGCATTTGCTATAATTTTATTTTATGAAAAATCATAGACCCGACCTAAAATGAGCTCAGTCTGATCTCTACCTACCAGCTAAAGGTATATTCGCGTATGTAATCGATAAACTTCAGGTGTTGTCTGTGGCTGCACGAGAGGCATAAATCAAATTAAATGGATGAAAAACAAGTACGCTCACCTTTGATAAACACACACATACCCGCATATAGTCAACGTTTGGGCGTTGGGCATAAAATTTTTTATCGTGTAAACTTTTTTTTTATGACTGGGGTAGCCATTCCCAGAGGGTAAAAGAGGTGAGATAAGACTACAGGAGCAATAGGTAACAAAATTAAGTTGAATGCCTAATCAATCACTGTTATAAACGATATTTTCTCTTCTACACTTTAAACTTTTGCTTTATTTCTTGAAAAAGTAACAAAAAGGTACGTTCGCAGTTTGAAAAAGTAGGAATTCCGAGCTCAAGCCGGTTCGGTTCCAAATAAAATTCATTGATTCATTGATCGTTTGTTAGTCTATTCATGGTGAAATGGCAAACCTTACTAAGTATTTTTGGCGTTGCCACATGTTACGTGTGCAAAGAAATTTTGGACAAGGGCATTTGAATTCAGCTTGAAAGTCAAATACTCTGGGTACTTATAAATAGAACAAACCAAAGCAAACCTTGTAACAGATCACATCTGGTAACAATAATATTATCCAAGCACCATATGTATATGTAAATGTTGCAAGGACCACATACCCATACCCGCCCATCCTCTTTTTGCTCCCAAGAGTTTCTTTATGGAAGCTGGCGCCACGCAATTAAAAATTGCCGCGTCCTCTCACACAAGCAAGCCGAATTTGAAGCGTTAAGCTATGTACTCAGACAAACTAAATCTAGACCTTGTTAAATATACAACTTTTTACGCTGGGGTCCCTGCTAAGAGAACAGTGTGACTGCTGAATGCCAAAATAGCCTTCAACAGAAAAATACCACCAAATGTCAAACGGTCTTGCTGCACTGTGTTTGTTTAACTAGTGGGATTTAATTACAATTAAATTGATTTAAGTAATAAAAGTGCAAGTGCAGGAGTATTTGGATGATATTTGGAGAGCAGAAGTCATGGGCAAACCCTTAGTTGTGTCTTATTTGGTTTTTTGCTGCAGACTGTAGCCATTGTTGAATTCATTAAGCAAGGGTAACTTGCTTAAGCCCAATTTACATGACCTGATCTCTCAGGTAAGTTTAGTATCTGAGTATATGTCAGCCCGTGTAAGCAGGAGTCTGAGCCTACTCAGCTGAGCGCTCAGGTGTAATAGAATCGGCTCAAATTGAACTGACCGCACAGCAGAACGCTCAATGAACCATTGGTTTTGCAACTGAGTCCGCTTAGCTTCTCAGACATGTGTAAATGCTGAACTAAGTTGCTCAGCTGAGTTTTTTGACACTCAGTTCGTGTAAATTGAGCTTAAGTATTTCCAAACCATTTTTTAGCTTCTACCTAGCTAAACCTATACCTCTAGCTATCAGCTTTTGGCCGGTCAAGATTGCGCCGCCACGCGTTTTTGCTGGGTATGAGCTAAGGCGTTTAGCTTGTCTGAGACCAGCTCAAGCTAAGAGGCAAGCTAAAAGTTTTAGCAACCGTTTAGCTAGCTTTTTTTATAGGGAGTTGACCCCAGCTAAATCGATTTAGCTTGTCTGAGTACATAGCTTTAACAACATCAAATCTATTGCGTATCGGGGTTGTTGGACTGCTCTCAAACTTAAATCTTATGCCCACCGCAGCTATAAAGCAAATTGCGCCGCCAAAAACAAATAAGAATGGAACCACAGTGCAGGGCATACCAAATTCTTTTTAAATGCAATGATCACTATCAGAGCCATGGAACCCCAATATTTTCTTCGTATCTCGAATTCTGTTTAAATCGAAATACTATCGCAAAATATTTTGGCAAAAAATATAATATCCAATTTTTTTTGCAGACTAAAACCAAGACATTACAAAACTTAACAGCTATCCATACATAAAACAGATTTTTATTAAATTCAATACACCACTTCCATCTTCAGTCCCAGTAGAACGACTGTTTCCATTCGACACTATGACAAACACACTGAAATGTAACAAAATATCAGAAGAAATGTTCGAAAAAGAATGGTTTTGAAAGCCAATATAATAAAAGACTCAAATAAGATATAACATTTATATATTGTTTTGTAATTTTAATATCCAGAAGCGTCGTATGCATGACTTTGCTGGGCGGAAGGGATAGGCATTCACAAATTGTTATCTAGTTACTCTTGTCTTAACTTGAAAAGCGGGATATTTATTTAAACAAATAAATGTAGCTCAGACAAGAAGGCGTCGATTCTCTCAAATAGCAGGACTAAAGAAGTGACTAGCGATATATGCGCGTCAGGTTACAGGTCTTGGAGAATAAAGGAGCTAGAGCACCCAGACTTGGCGTTGGGACCGGCAAATGCCGATTGCGTGCTTAAAGGCTGGGAGTTTTATCCAGCCAAAATAAAGCTGCTTGTTTGATGTACCCTCCTAATATATAGATAATATGTGTCTTTCTTGTGATTTAGACATGCCTAACTAAACGGATAAGGATTAGGATAAGTTTTATGGTCTTATACAGCTAAACTATTTGTTATCCGGGAAAAAATTATTTGCAGATAATTTATGGGAACGCATTTTTGGAATAAAGCATTTTAGTTATATTCGAATAAAAATAATTTTCTGAAAAATTATTCGTTATCCGAATTCGAACAAAAATAAGCCAACTCTGGTAGAGTGACGTGAATTTTTAAGTTTCACGGTGTGTCACTAAGTGTCACGACGTAAACATGAGAAAACACTGAATCCGTACGTGTTTTTTGAGTGAATTAAGGTCAAACATCGTTTATATAAGTTATGCAGTGTGCACGAAAGTTTTTAAGATTACGTTTGATTAATAAGTATCATCACTAGTAAACGTGCATAGTATTTAAAGGTATTTATCTGACAAAATGGTACGGTCACTCAAATTTAATGAAAACCACTTTTACTCGCACGAATTCCAAGAAATCTGCTTTAAATTGTATTTATGTATGACAAAAAAAGATCGAAATAAAAAGAAACTTTTTGAATAGAAATAAAAGTTATAATTTGTTGCGACATCGGTGCATCCAACTAGGACCAAGGGAAATCGGACTTTGGAAACAACTTTAAAAATGTTCGCAACATATAATCCGCCTAGTTCAGCAACAACAGAACGCTTGTTTTCTTGTTATCAGATTATTGGAACTGCGCTGTATTTTATTAAATCAGTTTTTATAAACAGAAATTTTTATAGTGTGTTATCATTCGTGAGGGATCTTTCAGTCGTGCATGAATCGTTAATGACGAAAAACGGTCAACAAATTATGTGCGTTAATCGTGCGTAAGGAGATTTTAGATTCGTTTGCGAACTGCTCTAGCATTAAGCTCTTAGATTGCCAGCAAACATTTTGTCGTGCTATTTATCGCTCGCGAAAAGAGAATTTGGTGATAGTTTGGCGATTTACACAAACAAATTACAATAGGTATCGCATGTTTATCATATAAGGGATAAAGAAGCGATAAGTGGTATCGCTTCTTTAATCCAATCGGGAAATTGGCGCTATATCGCTTAATTGGCGATACATCGCCTTTTATATTGAGAGTGCACGATATACAATCTTGAGAATTACATGTGATGGAATCTTTTGGTGAATTTTGGTGAATATAAGTAGTATTTTAGCCCTATAGCAACTGGTTAAGACGTCATTCCAATCGTGTTCAATCCAAGGTTCACGAGTTCGAGTCCCAAAGTAAGTAAAACGTTTATAAAAATTTATATTATTCTTAGTTTTCAAGAAGTTTCTCTTAACGTTGGGAAAAAACGAACTCTTATCTTTAGGAAGAAACGATTTCTTATCGCCAAGAAGTTTCGCAGAGTGGCACATTTCTTCCCGAAGGCAGATGAGAATGCGATAGTAATGCAATATCCCTAGAGTAAGGCGACACCTACTGAGAGAACCGCAATCTTACCTTCCGCGATAAAAAATGTCTGCTGGGTGACTAAGTTTATATGTAGTGATTATCTGTTTATGATTATACACATAATAGATTTTGTTGGAAAAGAAAAGACGCATCAAATGGATTTTGGTAACAACAACAAAAACTGAACTTGGGAGAAACTATATTCTTATTGATTGACCCTTGTATTGGAATTTTTTAAGATATGACCCAAAATATGTCAAAGTCGTAGATGTTATCTTTTGTATTCTCAGCTTAATAAAAAGCAAAAGCATATTTACGAGCGCTTTTATTTTAAGTAAAAGCTTATAATTCTCAAGCGGCTTAAGCAATTATTTCGAATGGAAAGAAATTCCTTGAAATTTTATTTTCTCTCCTGGGTATGCTTCAAGTCGACGTTCATTATAATCGAATTATGCTCTTCCCTCTTTTTTGTTGACAAAAAATTATACAGAAGTGATTTCATTTTTTATTTGAACTGAAGTTTGTTTATTTTTTTATTGTGTTCTTTCTTTTTTGAAAATGGACGTGTAACAGGGAGGTAGACCTACACACCTGTGATAACAGCTCACTAAATGGAGCAGCAGGGGGCGTACTCCAAGGTAAACAAAATGTAGGCGTTGTATTTTTTTGTTTAATAGCAGTCGCTATCTTTTTGTTTTTGTTTTCAATAACACGCCAGGACCCTTGGGTCAGAAATTATGCCATTTGAAATTTAATGCAGCAATGGAAGAGGCAAAGAGACTTACAGGTTGATTTTTCTATTTGCCTTGATTTGCATAACGGGTGGGGGATGTGGTTTACTTTTGCGCACATGCCGGGATTAAATTGGATAATGGAAATTGGATTCCAGCAGTCTCGCCCGGTTGAAAGTGAGACCAGCGCTCAAATAGCTCTTCTACTTCGACATACAAACATGTAATAAGGAATTCTCAGCAGGCAAAGGTACTTGACTTGATTGCCAACAAGAACAAGGACAGACATGGCGACACGTGTGGCCTGGCAGAAACCACACAAACACCTGTTGAGATTAGATAGCAAAGAGGCATGGAGATAGAGAGAGAGAGAGGCTTTCGACTTGGACTGCGGCGCCCTGTTAATATTAATGAGCATATGGTGGGCAAAAAGGCAAACGTTTCCCATACCAAAACATCGTCCTCATCATCGTCATCAACGTCACTTACGACGTGCAAAAATAAATATTTAATTATTTATAAATCATGACCTGACCAAAACGTAGTGTGTCGCCATGTCACGGCTGAGCACATATTTTTCGTGGGAATCAAGTCAATGAGAGTGGGAGAGGAGACAGGTGAGTGTCAGGAAGTGTGCGCAAGTATATAAACAATGACAACATAATTTATTTCCTTCAGGTACAGAATAAATCTGTGAAAATTAAATTTAATGCGAACACAATGAAAATCGAAGCGAGTACGGATTGTAGGTAACTTTTCTATGGAAAGAGCAATGCAGTGTGAGAAATATACTTCTAAGGCCCGATTTCTTAAAGGTTTCGGTTAGCCAAACGTCGGTCAAATTTAGGGAAGGAAAACCATACGCTTTAAATCTACTTGGCGCTGTGCAAACGGTTTCAAATCTGTCAACTTGCTTCATCTAATCTAGTAGCCTTGCATTTTGAAAACACTTAACTTGTAAAGGCAAGCAGTTGTAGTTCGAAATGAAACGTTTAATCGTAAATCCCTAGAGATTTCTGGGACACCCCCGATTAAATTCCAATTTTAAGACATTTCCATTGAAAACGAAAAAGATTTTCTAACTAAAACTACTTTTCAGACCATATTTTCTCTGACAGCTTTACTATATAGATGTCCGATTTCGACCAAACTTAGTGGAATTATGGGAAAGCATAGAAAACTAAGAAACAAAGTTTGGAGGCGTTTTCATTGAAAAAAAAGAGATTTTCGACCGGTCGTTCATATGACATCTATATGCTATAGTCATCCGATCTGGCCGGTTCTGACAAATGTGCAGCTAAAAGACTTCGTGTCTGATATTTCCTCTCCTTTGACTTGAGGCAGTGTTTGCATATTATTTAAAAATGTGGAAAACAGTGAATTCTACGCAATAGCATCGGGACGGCTCCATGGGAAAGGATCTTCTCTAAGAGAAATTGCTTTTCCTTCAGAGTTTGATGTCACATTTAGCTTAATGAAGAGAGAAATATAAGCTTTAGAATATAAGCTAAATCGTAGCCCCCTCATCAACGTCTAAGCATTCTTCTGTGGCATCTTCATTTAGCAGCTCAATAACCTTAACCATATTTTTGCCGTTGTCGGATGTAATGCTAATCACCAAAGACATATTTTTAAATATTTCAGCATATAAAGTTTAATTATCCTACATATGATTCAACACTTATAGCCTTTCACACTGGGCGTAGTTGCGTTCACAACAAACTCGCAGCTTCAAAAATAACTGACAGCTTTGTGTGAATAAAAATTATAAAACATAGTAGGATGAAAATAAAAAATTTTTTTATAAATTTCCGAAACATTGATTAACCACGGGAGAACCAATTTAACTACCAGTTTTCCAAGTAAAGGCGGTTTGTGAAAAATTAAGGATTTTTCGAAGTGCCCTCTCCTGTCGAAAGGAAACAGCCCAACTTAAGCCTGACATAGGAGACCGCAGAAGAGAGACGGAAATAATAAGAAATGTTATAGCAGTTAATTTTTGTATGAATGTGTAAAATGGCTTGACACAGACCCCAAAGGTCCAAAGCCGAGCCTCTCTCAATCTCTTGGCTTGTGCGCTTCTAATTTTCGCACAAGAGAAAGGGGCCTACAGTTTAACGCCGAATCCAGTTTGAGAAGCTTTTCATGGCTAATTACTACAAAGCTGGTGCCAACAGCAGAGAGGGGTGACCGGGTGTAAAGTTTATTCAAAGAAAAAACTTTTTCATTAGATGTTCCGAGGCGGGATCGAGCGGGCCGCTGAGCCACCCGGCCCACTAATTTTTGAAATTTTTGTATTGATAATGAAATTTAATAATAGATATTTTAAGCTCTATGGTTTTGAAATGTTTTTCATCAACTCCAAGAATTGGTTTTGGACCGCTCTATTGTTTTCTAAGAATTGGTCAATTTGGTCACACCCGCGCGCCGACTCCGCGGCAATGCTTGCAACGCTTTCAGCGGTCTGCCGGAATGCCTCATTGCTCTGTTTTAGATCATTCAATGTTTCAGTCTGTCGGTTGACTTTTGCTTCTTTTGCAGGTGGAGAACCAGAAGGAGCCAAGTTGCTTGAATTGCTGAGTCCTCCATCCATTAATGAGTCATAGGACTCAGCTTTTTGTAATGTTTTCCACCAACCTTTAAATTTTTAAAAGTTATTAGTGAGCTTTCTAAAAATTCGAGCTCTTTTCCAATTGGGCTAGGAAATTTACTGAGCTGGACCCCCAAGCACTTGCGACACTTTCTCAAAGTACACCCACCGAGCCGCCCGATGGTCCTATGTCGGTCTTTTTGATCTACAACTGCGATGCAAATGTCGGGTTTTATTTAGAAATATTTTCTGCGAAGTGACTCCAATTAAGTTTTCCTTTCAATTGCGGAAAAGGAGAATCCTTGTGCTGCTAGTTTAGCCTGCATTTCCTCCACGTAAATAGCCCTGTTTACACGCCTCTAAGTCAATCAATACATTCTCCTCGGTCTCACTCCATCAGCAATTTTTTTGTTTTCGATCCATTTTAAAAATTAGTTTTCTTTTTCCCTGCCTTTGCTCATGCATCAATAAATGAGGCGTTTGCTGTCAAATCCAATTCAATTCCATATTTTTGGACATCTATTTTGAGCGATATGAGCTTGCGCCTTATGGCTTCTTATATGGACAGCTTTTCTATTCGGACATGATCCATTATGTTTCGCGAAGTTATCGGAGTATGCATACTGACTGTTTTGATTCATGGTCAAATTTAAAAAAAAAAAAACGAAAATGAACTTTACTGAGTCAAAAGACACTTTTGTCAGATTCTAAACCAAAAAGTGTCTCAAGGAGACAGTTGAACAAAAAAAAATCAAAACTCTCACTGGTTGAGCAAAGACTGCTTTGGGAAAAAACTGAGGTGAGATATCATTTTGGTTCCATTTCTCATGGTGTCCTATGAAAACAGGTTTTTTACTGACAGCCTGTGAAGTGGGGACACTTTTTGGGAGCTCTGCTTCTATGAGTTACAAACATCCGGACAATGTTATAATACCCTCTGCAATGGTAAAAAAATTGCAATTTAAAGCAATTACTTTCAAGAGCCGAATTACAAATATATATCTTACCAAAAGAAGTGTCTGCTGTCATCAACCACATAAATGTGGCCAAAAAAGGGAAAAATGTCAGGAAATTTAACCAACAAATGACAGATAAGTAAAATGACAAGCAGAAAAAGTAATGCAGCTGGTAAATCGAAGGGAGAACAATAAAATGAAATGTTTGGTATAAGAAGTGATAAAGTCTGAGCTCTTCCGGTTCATTTAATTTGCTAAAAAAAAGTTGTATATAAATATAAACGAACGAGTATGAAAATACATAGAAGCAGAAGGCTTATTTGACATAAATTTATGGGCCGCTCCTTGTACTTCAATAGCAAAACAAGACGTGATGGTGCGATAAATGGACACTGTCCGCACATAAATCGCACATATAAACCAACCAAATGGAGGTCAACATCGTAAAAACTATAGCCCGATATGCAGATCATTGAAATGTCGAAGCCTAAAAAAGTTTATTTTTTCTGTCGATATTTATGACTACAACAAGCAAATGTTAGTTAAGTGAAACATGAGGCCATAAAAATGATGGCTGTAAAAAAATGATGAGGAAACTTGCCTCAAAAAGCTACAAATGAAAACGAGTTTCATTTCTCTGCCAAAAAAGTTTTTCTTTCCTGTTTTGTATCAATTATGATACTTGTCAACCAGGCAAACAACTTTCATTAACAATTTCCGACTGTGCTAAGAAGTTTTTCTCTTTTCGTCATTCAAGTTGAAACTTTTCAATTAGACACACGAGTGCACAATTAACTTTTCTTAGAGCTCTGCAAAAAAAAAAAAAAACTCCATGGTCCACCTATGGTAGAAAAAAGCGCTAGCAACTTAAGTTCATTTATCTTCCTTACGGCCGATTTCAGCTGCTCTCTCCACACATACACGAAAGTAGCGTTGCCTGGCAATAAATAAGAAAAAACACCGTCAGGAGGGAAGGACAAACTTGTCGTAATTCACTTTGAAAGCAAGTTTGGCCATCGATAAATTTTCTGCGGCCAAACACTTGTTGCACTTTGAAGTTTGGCCAAGTCTAGTTGATTTTGCCCCAATGGCGAAGTGTCAAAGTAAATCACTTTGCTCGCTGAACATCGATTTAAAAATTGTGTAATTAAACAAAGATTAATAAAAACACTTCATTTGTGATTTAAAGCGCTAGTTACAATTTCTGACATTTTTAAACAAGCGTTTTTTACAAACTTTAATCCCTTTCCTAACTCCACAGTTAAAAACTAAACTCATTTTTCACTAGCCACAATTTAGGCACGTTTCTACAACATGACATGACATGCCAGTTTTTAGACAACTTGTATAAAAAACTCTAAAACCAACCAACACAATGTTGAACAAAGGCTAATTGAAATGACAGGTTCGCTCAAATGACTCATTCTAACTTTTTGGGATTTTTATGCTGTTAGTTTTTAGTTGGACAAGTTGACAATTCAATTTGCTAGTAAGAGTTCATTCCTAGTTGTATATTCTAAAAAAATGTATGTAATTCCGTTTAAGAGCGCTTTTAAAATGTTAACAAAGCTCAAACAAAACAAGTCAAAGGATTTGCAAAGTCCACTACAGTGGATACAGTCGATATTCCAAGGAATACAAATTTTGCTTGGTACAGAAGTTTTTTGTTTGTTTTAAAAGTAAAACTAGTGTCCCGCACATTTAATCGAAGCAGGCTTTGCCTTTTTGTTTCAAAGGGTTACTTTTTGACTATTTATTTAATCGTTCACTGGCTGGTCTAACGTACCGACCTGCCCATCATTTTTTAATTTCTTATTATTTTCTTATTTGCACAACCGCAGACTGTCGGGTATCTTTTTTATCCGTTTTCTTTGGCGCCTCAGTCCAATGGAATCCCAGAAACGTTCAAACTCTTGCTCTATGCGAGTTATGTTGTGACCCCCGCCACTGTACCAACTCCCTCTTGTTCTTACTTGCAGTATTCCTTTTTTTTTTTTATAGATTTCAGCTATTTTTGTTACATTTTTCGAAATATGTTTTTATTCACAAATCTCGGCTTCAACTCGAATGCCATATTTCATATCCATCGGGACATTGGCATCTAAGCTCAGAATAACTAGATCTTTTTATAAAATAAAATTGGCATAGGGATCATAATATATCTGGGGTTGACATAGGGCTTAAAGGCATATAGCTAATAGGACAAAGGTAATATTACTTGCGTTTGGCTATTTTTTGGGTGCTGGTTATGAGCAGATCATCGCAGCTCTTGGCATGCGACACCCAAGTACACACGTCCATTTCACAGAAAGTCTGCAGACTACAGAATATTTGCGAGGAATTTAGAGATGATTGTCGTTGGTTTATACGCACTTTGGTCATGCAGAATATGCCTAGTGGTAGAGGTTGAATCGGTCGTGACTGCTTGTAAGGAAGCGTCTGGTTGTTGCTATTGAGTTTGGGTCTGAAGCTGAAGCTTTAGGTACAAGCGTTTAAAGCAGAGGCGCCCATGCCCATTACGCAAGACACGCTTGTGTTGTTGTTCTACGCAAAGGAATAGCCTGCGCGTATTCTTTGCCCGCGCCATAGCCAGCAAAAGCAAAAACAAATCTATGCGTCTGTTTTGTTGTTGCCGCGCTCTGATCTGCACAACAACTTCATATGTGTCTCTATACTCGAACACAACAAAAATGCTTGTGCGTACGGCCGAACGCGAGTTGCGGCACACCCAAAAAAACGGTTCTTCTTGTTGTTTTACTGATATATTTGGTGTGTTATTGGTTTGACGCGCTGGTAGCTCGTTCGGGCCCCTGGTTTAAAGCATCTCAACATAGCTTTTCCTAGCACCAGCAATCCAGTATTTTTCTGTTTATTTAGTTCATATTTATCTTGTTATTTTCGGTTTCTTTTCTTCTTGCTCCTGGTCAAATTTGTTTTCTTATGCAGCTTAGTCTATTTAAGGGTTCCTCTTCTTTTTTTTCTCGTTTCTCTTCGAAAAATGTTTTTAAAAAAGGGTTAACTAATCAAGCGAACATGTTGTTTTTTAATTGTTTTTTTTTTGTACAGCGTCTCAGTAAGTTTTGTTGGCGCTCATGATCAGTGAGTTTTTGAAAGAGTTGTTCACTGCTAATAGGTGTTCAAAAAAGTTTTCAAGGACTTTTTTTTGCTACATTAACGCTTCATTGTGAATAATTTGTTACAAATTCATTTTTCGAAATATTGTCCCTCGCTCCCCCTACTTTTTCCCATATTTCTGTCAATTTTCGAATACCATTTTAAATCAATCGAACTTTGGGACCTGACTTCTGAGAGTGGCCCGGTTTTTTTGGCGAAAGCTTAAAAAAACTATGTAAAACTATGTTTGCCATGTTGTTTATTTGGATCGAGTACTGCAGCAAGTCGTTCTCATCTTTGTCATCCCGAGGTGTACTCCAAAAACCAATCGTGGAAGAAACTGTAAGAGAGGCTACCAGCTCACGAAAATAATCAAGACCATAATCAATGCTATGTCAAGTGGCGTGCTCTTGAAACAAGACTTGAAAACGACTCTTTAGTTGATGCATTGTTGCCACGCAAGTAGCAAACAAAACGAAGAAATGGAAACAATTTTTGAAAAGAGTTGTGGACACAATATTGTTTTTGTGTGAAAGAGTCTTGGCTTTTAGAGGAGATAGTGATTTTACGGGAATACGAACAACGGGAACTTTTTGGGAGTTTTGGAGATGTTAAGTCACTGCTATCCCTTGTTACGTGATCATTAGCAGAAGGTCAAGTATTCCCAACAAAGTCATCATCGATTGCAAGTCCACTATCTGTCCCATGAAATCCAAAATGATTTTATTGAACTGTGAGCCTGACATATAGGGCCAGAAATTTCGAAAGAACGAGAAGTTGCGAGATATTACGCTTTGATTGTTGACTCAACGACTGATTTTTCACAAGTGTAACAGGCAGAAGGAAGCATCTCCGACCCTATTTAGTATACATATGCTAGCTCAGCATCAACAGCCGAGTCGATATAGCCATGTCCGTCTGTCTGTCTGTCTGTCCGTATGAACAAACAGATCTCAGAGATGGTAAGAGATAGTGGTTTGACATGTATGAAACATATGTTCCTTATACTTGCAGGCAGATAAAGTTTATTTTCAATTTTTTCCATGCCCTTCCCGCCCCCGCAAATTGGAAAAAACGTCATATCTCCCTCAGTTTTATAGATAGAAGTTTTGTTCCTTCTGAACATATTTAGCAATCAGGATAATTTATCATTCCGCCAAAGGAATGGTAAAGATCGGATGAACGGTTGTCGAGTTATAAGGAAAGTGAAGGGTGCTTCAGTTAGCCTAATCGAGTCTTAAAAGAACGGTGAAACAATCTTAAGGCTGAAAACTTGGATGCTATTCAATTTCTACACTTGGAAAGCAAATAACAAAAGCCAATTGTAACATTTTTTGTACAAATCCACATAACTCTAAATAGAGTATGTTCCAAATATGTAAATGTCAATTCTCCCTGCAAATGGAAATGAAGTTAAAATGATTTCAGTTCTAGTTGGATCCAATAGTTTGGTTTTGCTGGCTCGAGGTTATATATAAATTTCACACAAAGGCACCATTATCAAAATAATATGACTAAATTACAATACCAATATGTTAAAGGTTTGTTTTAGCTTTACCTAATGAACGCGTAATACGATTATATCCATCGAAGACCAATTCGGTTTATATTGACCTGAAAAAGTCGAGAGTGGATTTTGTTTTTAAAATTATAAACGAGCTAAGGAAGCGAAGGTCATAGTGGACCATCTCAAGCCAAAGAGTATTCAATAAATACTATTCATTTTTACACACTACAAAATATCGAAAATATAAACTATATAATTATTTTTAAGCGTCACACAGAAGCCCGAATCGAGGGCAAATCTTCATTTCAAATGTATAACCAAAACTATACCACTAAAAACAACCGCGAACAATTGCGTTCGTAGATTAAAGAGGGATGATTTGCCAGCTCAGCTGCACCGGTGCGGCATTAACGCATTCCCTAACTCTTCGTAGTGAGCACTCGCCACCAGACCAACCACCAGCCAAGTATTTGCCTAACGAATTTTGTATGGGAATGTCCGGAAAACGTACCGATCGGTACGACCCTGCATTACCAGTCGTTAGTGTTGTGATGGGTGCACACTATAGTTCACTTACTAGACTAGCGCTGTGATGTAATACCTGTCGTTAATGACGAGACTGACACCAGTGATGCATCAGGTCGTTAGGCCTGATAGTGCCTTGACATCAGCTGAACTACAGGGATTGATTTACCAACAGATCGATTTTGAGTGTACTTTATTAGTACATTTTTTTCTCACGATTCTACGATTCTAATCGTACTATGCCACGATGACGATTACTACTCGTAGTCATAAAAATGATTACCTGTAACAACCAAAAAATAACAGTAATCGTAGAAATTTTTGTTTTTACTTATGATTCCGGCATCTTGTAATCACTCGCGCAGGTCTCTAGTGTAAACATTCTTCTTAAAGTTTAAGTTCGTTTTAGAAACATACACGAAAAGCATTTGCAATTTATAAAGGAAAATTCAAAGAAATTTAATACCACAATTACCTTGAAATTTAGGGGGTTTCGGGGTGCCAGTGCACATATTCAGTTGCTTGAGTTAAATAATTTTCTCTGCACACTTAAAGCCTTAAAGAATCTCTTTAATGAGAGATCATGAGACGATGAGTGTGTGAAAAGTTTGCTAATGAAACTACCACAAAAATGCACACACAACCTACGAGTATGTATGGAATTATGGGGGTGTGGGGACACCAAAACTGTGTACAGATTTGCAATTTGGCCAAGTGAAGAACTCAACTCACTCGTTGATGAACTGGTGACTGCTGTCTGAATCTGATGTGTGTGTGTTCTCTCTCTATCTCACCCGCTAGTATTTGAATATGGGGCAACTAAAACTAGAAGCCAAAGAACTCAACCGAATTATGCAATGGCAGGACCTGCAAGTGTACCCCCAAAAAATAGGAAAAAAGCAAAAATGTGTAGAGGTCATCATCAGAGGCAGGCAAAAGTAGATTTTCATTTAGTGTTTATATGTAGATGCGGTGGCCAGTTTTCAGTCACGATGAGCTCTTCAGAGCCATGTGCTTCATGTGCTCTGGGGTAATTGCAAAATATAATTGAAGTGCTCGTCACTTGGCCTTCCAAAGCAAATTGATTGCCCACAAAAAAAAAAAAACAAACTTCTGACTTCTGTGGGGAGATAATTATCATTAGCTTTCCCATCTAAATTAAGCAAATTTTTGACTAAAATTTGTACCCTTTTTTACCACCTTTTCAATTAAAATCGTTTGAGTTTGACCCTCCAAAAAAAAAAAAGAAAAAGAAAAGGCCAAAGAGATAGCCCTTGATAAATTCAATAGGCAACTTTGGATGATCCGCCTAAAAGCGTAAAAATTGTAAATCAAATACAAAGAGAAGCTCAAGTGCCGATAAACAAACTCAAAAGGCCATGAATTTAATTCCAAAAAAAATTTAAATAAAAAGTGGTAAGAGAAAACTTTGACTTTACTTTTGGGCTTTGGCCAATTGAAGGGCAAAAGTTTTCCATTTACCTCAACGGAAAAAACTATTTGAAATTGATGAAAGTTTTTTGTAATTCTTGCTTTTGAAAGGGAAGAGAGGATATGGTTACATAAATTAGTTTCAAGTTCCAATTGATGGCTCTTTTATTCAACTTCATTTAGGGCGGGATTAATTAAAGCTGGTTAATTTTTGGGGCTCCTGAAACTTTTAATTGCAAATGGTCTTTGTTTAACTAAACAACAATTATAATCTAATATTTCCCATACACAAACAAAACTCGCCACAAAACAAAGTAAAACTTTTATGGAAAAGTATGCACAGAAATTGTCATTGTGTGCGGGAGTGTGTGTGTGTGTGTGTTTTGCTGATAACAATGTCGATTTAATTACATTTTATTGACTCGACCTCCGCCAGCCACCCCTAAAAAGGGGGTTAGGGGCCTGCGCCGGGCCATGGAAATCTGCTGGCTGTACTTCATCATCATCATAAGCTCTTATCAAATATCAGTGGCACACTGCGGTACAGATACTAACAGCTACATGCCTCCCATAAGTATGTATGTATTTACGTATGAGTCCGCTTTATGTTGTTGTACACATTTGCGTGTGTGTTGTTGTTGCAATTTAATTACGCTGTAGTTATTTGCGCGCACCGTGTACTCTAGTTAAATGGGAATAGTTGGGTGTACACATCAACTCTGACATTGGGTTTACACACTGAAGTGTTGAATAAGCAACGAACTGTTTGTCTGTGGGAATCTGTAAACATCTTAATCTGTGGTCTGAAACGGAACATTTGTGGACGGTTGTGGTGCAGTGGGTGGTTTGAGTGCCTACACTCAGACAAAAATTGCGATTTAAAAGACAGCCCAGTCCGTTCTTAAAAAAAGACCAAGATCTTAAAAATGTACCACATGTTATAAATCTACGAACAAATAGAGAAAACTCGTTCTAAGAAAAAAGTTACATTCTGAAATCATGAACACTTGGTTAGAAGGCATATTCTGGAAATCATGACGCACTTGGTTAGAAAGTCTGGCACGCATGCAGCACCCGTGATATTGGAAACCAATATGCTAAATGAGGCCCGAACGATTGACGATCGTTCGTTTTTCCCAAACATGTTCTTTTTGCCGTATGTTGGAAGGCAAAAAATCTGCATTACAAGCAAACTTCCTTTCTAATGGCACGCATGCAGCATGGCGCAGAGACAGCCGAGCGTTTTTACCAAGTTGAACCAACAATAACAATCCATGCAAACGTTTCTTCTAATAGAACAGTTCCTACTGCTTTTCGCATGCAGTCAAGTCCGACTGGGTAATAGCGAAAAATCGAAAATTCTCGTAGTCCGGAATGGAAGTGGAAGATTTGCGCGAAACGAAAATGGGAGCCTAGCAGGTACACAGTTGGAAGTAGTAAAGTCGTTTAAGTACTTAGTGGTCACAGCGACGAGCAATATGACCTCTTAAAAGCACGTAGAGCTCAAGAGGAAGGATACACAAGGGGCAATAAGTAGCTCGTGGAATGGACTGCTGAAACGGAAGCAACTGAATATGAGCACGAAAAATAGAATATACCAGGTGGCAGCGAAGGCGATCACTGGCTGTGCTGCTCAAGTGTGGGGCTCAGAAAAAGACTCTTCCACCTTCTGCAGAATACTCCTAGCTAAGCAATTCATTTGGAGACTGGTCTTCCTGCATTATTTACATTCACATAGGACATCCACTTCAAATATGTTTTGAAATCCTGGAATATGTCAGACCGTCGCTACCCAAAAATAGTCACGAAATACCTGCTAAACTCAAAATCTCACCTTTGACATTGGAAGACCCAAGCTTGTGAAGCCTGGAGCAGAATACTTTGATTCTCAACAGAGACTGATAGACAAGGATGATGTTACGGCAAAGCTAATAAAACACCAAGATGAATAACGGTCATACAAATTTTCCGGTGCATTATTGCGTTTCTCTCGGCGCACTCTCACTCTCTGCTCAAACAAAAATAAATCTAAAAATAAAACAAGTATTTCAAGGTCAGTGTTGAGCGGTGATTTGTTTGTTCAGATTCGATTTTATTATCATCCATAGCCATTAAGACTAACATTTTTAACACAAAAGTCAGATGTTGTTATGGTGTCGTGGATGAAGTGCTTGTCTCATAGACTGGGTGTCGTGCGTTCCGGTCCGGGTTCTGACTGACAATCAGTTTTTTTTTTATTATCGATTGTGTAAAGAAAGAGCATTCGCTTTTAATTTTCATTTCTGAATTCGGCTATTGTCTCCGTGGCACAATTGTGAGACGGCAATGCGACTTTGATATAGAGAAAATGCTCAGATTTTTGAACGCTCGTTCGTTCAGCCGTTGGGTCGAAATGGAAAAAAAAGTAAAACTATCCTCCACTGGGATTCGAACCGGCAAATAAAAACTGTAAGGCGGCAATCCTTACTACTCAGCCATCATGAACTTTGTCAAACATGTAGCTAAATATCAATGTATGGAAACTAGTTGAAGGAGAATTCAAAGCATCAGCAAAAATTGGAAAAGCAGATTGCCGGAACTTTTACAGAGTAAGCGAACGCGTTCTGCTCTCTTGATTCGTCGCTCTCAGCGAGTCGAACGATCGACGCACACATATGCACGTGTGTATTTGAATTCGCTTGCTAGGCGACAAAAAGATGTCTGCCTTGTGGCATTTGAACATACTACGTTATTTATCTTTGTAGTTCTAAGGTCGTTGGTGGGAGGATCAAGCTAGAGAGAGTTATGGAAGACCTTTTACAAACAATTAACATATAACCTTAATGGAAACAATTACTTTCAAGACGATATCGGTTCATACTGAATAATGCAAATTTTCAAAGCAAGAGTTGAGAAGCTCAACCTAAATTACCGGCCACACCTGCAAAATCACAACCTTGAATGCTCTCTGTGCAACTTGAGAGAACGCGTAGATACAATGCACTTCTTGGGGATTTGTCCAATCTTACAAGAGACCAGGGCAGTATGTTTCCGAAAGCCGTATTTGAACGTGGAGGAATGCATCAAATTGCTGAACGAATGCAACTGGAACAGCCACGCCCACAAATACAGGCAACAAATAATGAAAGAATGTTTTTAGTGAGAAAAAAAAAGCCATTAATGTAAATTTTGTCATTTGAATTTTCTAGTTTAGTTAAATGAAATGTCCAGATAACATTTGCCAATAAGTTTGAATGTTAAAAACAATATAATGGTAATACCAAAATTTTTAAAGTACACAGAGGAAAAAAGCTTGGTCAGAAAATAAGATTTATTCATCTCAAAATATGAACAGAATGTTCTCTCAAATATTTGAGCACAAATGTTCCGAATATTCCTAAAATGAGCAAAATTCAGCTCACCTCAACCACCCCACCGAAAAGTATATGTAGGCATTCGGACGTGCGTCTTCAGACGCATGGCAATAGCCTAACCGTCTACGACGCATCGCGAGGGCCGCCGTCGTTTCTCGAGCCAAAGGTCTTGGGTCTACTCCCAGTCAGTCAAGAAAGTCAGTCAAGCCCGACTATAATATACTCTCTGTATCTGTGAAGTACTACCCATCACCGTTTCCACCGGTAATGTAAAAGTAAAATTAGCTTGTCAAGATGCCACAGCCCCAAAGGGCCAAAGCCGAGCTTCTCTCAATCTCTTGGCTTGTGCGCTTCTAATTTTCGCACAAGAGAAAGGGACCTACAGTTTAATGCCGAGTCCGAACTACAAAGCTGGCGCCAACAGCAGAGAGTGGTGACCGGGTGTAAAGTTTATTCAAAGAAAAAACTTTTCATTAGATGTTCCGAGGCGGGATCGAACCCACGACCTCTTGCACAGCGGTCGCGCACACCAGCCGCTGAGCCACCCGGCCACCATCTAAATATACAATAAAGAATATCAGAGTCGATTGATTTTAACGTACAATTGAAAATTGAATTTACTGTCATGGACAGGAATATGCCTGCCAATGGTCTATATGAACATCTGTCCATCTTTGTTTGATTTAATGAAAGTGACCCCTTGTCAAAGATAATTCGTCGTTGATTTAGCAACTGTAGGCGCAATATCTTTAACCCTTTTGTTGTAATGTCTTAAAATGCTATCGAAATTGCTGTGTGTTTATTTTAAGTATTCAAATTCTTATTTTAAGAAAAGTCTGTGATTGTTTTAAGGCAACTTTATCATCAGTTGTTAAAGCTCTGCAGAAATTTCAGGCTCCTCTTCTACATAGAGCTAACTTTCACATAAACCTAAATGTGTAACAGGGTAAGATCTAAGTTTACCTGAAACATAACAGCTATCTACAAAATGAGAAATTGTTGCTTCAAACTTTTTTGTTTTAATTAATAGCATAAACCTATTTCTCTCCGGTGTCTTTTTCCTGGTTAAAGGTTTCCTGGCAACTTGTATCATTCTTTTCTTTAACTAAAGAAAATAAAACATACGAATTGAATGGAGGCAATTTTTCCGTTACTTTACAGAAAAATGTTGCACGTGTATCTCAGCTTGTGCAAATGACACTTTAATCATAAAATCATCATTAACAGGAAAAACACTTACTATCGCATATTGTGCTTGTGTGTGCGTGGCAGCAGAAAATGAAGAAAATAAAATGAAATGGAAGCAAAGCAACTGGCCAACAGACTGTTGTAGTAAGAAATACGAAGAAACTTATAAAGAAACCATACCATGCATCAATAGGCCAAACATAGACCATAAGGTCCTTAGTGGGGGTTGAGCGTTTTCCTCTGAAAATTGGCGAGTGCCAATATTTCCTTCTTCCGGTTAAAGAATTCAGGGGCTGACAGCAGGCTCCATGCATTTTCCGCAGGTGTTTACCTAGGTGTTGCCTAGTTTTTCCGCGGAATATCAGTAGTCTGCACTTGCTTCTTTGAAGAGAAGAATATTGTATGACTTTTCTCTCTTGACACATGTTTTTTGCCTCTGCCTCATTCTCTGCCATCTCCTCCTTTCGGCTGTTTAGTGTCTGTGGGTAGATGGGCATCTTGGCTAGTAAGAGAGACTTTTGTAGTTTGGCAGTCGTAGGACGACTTCATTACCAGCGATGGTACAACTGTTGCAAGTGCTGCTTAGCATTTTCACGACCGTTTGCTGCCAATTAGTAACCCAAGATTTTTACTCTCTTCTTTGCTGAAAAACTGTGTTTCCTATCTAAAGTGATACCCTTTACTCTACCTTGTAATATCTCATGGTAAATAGAATGATGTCTGTTTTCGCCTTGGGTCCGGCATCGGTGTCTGACTTTAGTATCTCCTCAAAAACAGATTGAGCAGGGGGTGATGATCTAAACTTGGATCCAATTATTAACACTCCCAACGATTGGATAATCTACTAATGACACCTCAGTTCAATAACGATCTACAAAGCATTTGACTACTTTTATGGAAACTTGTGGTCAGCAAAATACTATTAAAATCCAGCAGAGAGCATCCCAGACAATCGCGTATGCCAACGACTTATCTATGAATTAGTTATATGTCCCTTGGGGCCTTTGCTTTCATCGCAGATTTTTCGAAGGAAAAAAGTATTTCTCTACTTTTAAGTAATTTGCAAGAAGTGGAAATGAAAAGAAAAAATCATACACATCCTCTTATAAGTTTTTATCTTGTAAGTGCAAGTCATAATAAGCTTTATTTATATAAAAGTGTGATAGTAAACCAGTCGCTATGCACACAGCCAAAAACAAATAAGCGGACACACAGGCTCCGAGGTTCAGAATCTCACCCAAGACACAGATACAAAAGTACAAACACATTATGTAATTACATTTAATTATCTGCATTGAGTTTGTGGTTTTTGTGCACGAGCTACCCAGGGCGATGTATGCCCGTCTGGGTTTATACTTATGTGTTTATTAATTCAACTTGTCTTTTGTACTTGCAAATCAAATGAAAAATGTTGGCTGTTTGCCCCGCAAAAGTATGCAGAATTTTATTTGACTGCCACTGCAGATAACTTTTCGAAAAGGTTGCCTCAAGCTTTGGAGAAAATTTGGCAAGCTATTTTCGCTGTGACATAAAAAAGCATTGCCTGCCAATATATTGTACTTTATATGAGTTCTTTGACAATCTTGTGCGCTTTGTCCTCCCCTGCTGTGTGTGGGCAACGTTCCGAGTGGAATATGTGTATATGCGAGTGTAATCATATGTATGCAATAAAGGCAAAGGAGTTGTGGATTGGCTTTGAAGGGTTCATCTTTTCTTGGCTGTTTCTTTGACTAATGTTTGAATGTTTTGTTTTTATATTCTGTACCTAAGGTACACAAAGTAAATGAAGTTTGTTTAAGTATGTAACAGGCAGAAGGAAGCATCTCCGATCCTATACAAAGTATACATATTCTTGATCAGCATCAACAGCCGAGTCGATCTAGCCATGTCCGTCTGTCCGTCCTTCTGTCCGTGTGAACAAACACACCTCAGAGATGGTAAGGTTCGACGTGTAAGAGAGAAAAACTTCTTATACTTGCAGGCAGATCAAGATTATTTTCAATTTCGGCCACGACCCCGTTAATTGGACAAAACGTCATATCTCCGAAATTTTTATGAATAGAAGGTTTGTTCCTTCTGGACATATTACCTTCTGGCCATATGATGGGCAGCACTTATCAGAGTATATATGTTCTATATATGTCAAACCTCTATCTCTTACCATCTCTGAGAATTGTTTGTTCATACGGACTGACAGACAGACGGACGGACAGACGGACACTTTTGCACAAACTTAATATACTCTGAGTACCTCTGGTACAGAGTATAAAAATAAAAAAAAAGTTTTTTTTAGTTACACCCAACTTCTGACCGATCGTTCGTATGGGATCTATAAGCTATAGTCACCCGATTTTGACAAGACTTTGTTAAAATATGTGAAAGTATATAAAACAAACAAATACCAAATTTTAAGACGGTACCATTTAAAACAAAAAAGTTTTTCTCACTAAGACCATTTTTCAGACCTATCTTTTGCTTGGGAGCTATACCATATAGTTGTCCGATTTTCACCAAACTGAGTAAAATGATGAAAAAGCATAGAAAACGAATAAATACAAAGTTTTGAGACGTTTGCATTGAAATCAAAAAGATTTTCTTACTAAAACTAGTTCTTCGACTGGTCGTTTCTATGGGATATAGTCTTCCAATCTGCAGTAAAAAGAAGACTCTGTGCAAAATTTCAGCTCGATAGCTTTAAAACTGATAGACTTATTTGCGTAGACATAGACAGACAGACGAACAGGGCTAAATCAACTCGTCTCGTCGCCCTGATCAAGAATATATATAGTTTATGGGGTCGGAAATTAATATTTCTATGCTTTGCAAACCTCTGGGAAAATTATAATACATTTTGCAAGGGTATAAAAACGTCTAATAAAATAATTCAGCTTCTGTTCCAAATGCAATCGATTCATTCGATTTGAATTTTTTTATTTTTTATTCTATTTGTTTGCTATGATTTGATCAACTTCTCAGAGAATGCAAATCAGAAGAGAGTGCATTTGAGTTAGCGTCTTGAGATGCGATAAAATCTTGAGTATTTCGCGTTTTATTATTGTCGTACAACGCAGTGTTGCCATTTTAGCTATTTAGTTGCTAGATCTAGCATTTTTGAAAGTGGAAAAGCTTATAAATTTAGGGAAATGCTATTAGCTATAAATCTAGCAACTTTAAGATTATGTTTAGCTATTTCTAGCTATTTTTAAGTCTCAGAAGTGAATTTCGGTGTGATAATTATATTCTTTAAGGCATACTCATTAAAAATAACTTTAGCTCATGAGTGATTTCAGTAGTTTCACTAATCATGAGATTTGGTACTTCAATTTATGCCTAGATAGCGAAAAGCAAGTAAGGGAAGCCATGTTTTTAGAACCAACTTTTCCGAATAAGCGCTAATTTCAGTACTGATTCGGTACTGAGCCCGCTGATGGGTTCTATCCACAGCAGTGATAGTCCAATGAAATCATTCAGCGTGCCGTCAGTCTTTATACTCTTTCGAAGAAATTGACTACTTTAACTTGTCGGCAAAATATTTTTCTTCAATTATATGAGTCAAAAATTCGCAAATATTACTGATATGGACGAAATCACTCAATTTCAGTACATAATTCTCTATACTGAGATTAGAATTTTTTGGTCTTTCAGCTTTCGTAGTACTTAGATGCGGGTTCGGCTCGGAATTAGGTTCTTTTTGAAGAATTTGTTAGCCTCAGCACATTGAAAAGTAATTTTGGTAATTGTCAAGTATATAAAACTTTGCTCAAAAAATTCAAAAGAAATTCCTTCGATACACCGTGAACAATGAAGAATTATGATGCAAAAATTCACTGCGTTCATTCGTAGTTTCTTTTAAAATGAATATTGAAGTTTGCTGACAATTACAACAATTACCGTAATCTTTTAAGTAATTTTTGGATTTCAGTCCCATAAACACTTTTTTCAAGTTTTAATCCTTTGAAATTTTTAGCTTTTTGTAGCAATTTTGTAGCGCAAATTTATTATCTTTTGGATCTAATATTGCAGACTTTTCATTCGTATTTTTGCATTCGTAACTATTACGCATAAATTTTTTACAAGTATCTGTTGGATTTCAATCCGAAAACAACAGTTTTTAAGTTTTAATTTTTAGCTATTTATTTTAAGCAACTTTTTTTTTACTTTTAGCTATTTCTAGCAATTTTTTTTTTGAAAATTTAGCTACTTTTGAAACTAATGTTGTGGCAACAATATTAATTAAACTAAGCAAACTTCTGTCACGACTGAAGGCTAATGATATGCAATTCTTGCAGAGAAGCTACTTTCAAATTTAACTTTTTAAAGCCAAATGCAATTGTCTTTTGCTATTGGCTATTTGAAATTGAATTAGTTATGTTGTCTGCTATCTCAATTGGTTCTTCTGTTAATGATATTGTGTTATCAAGACACACGAAATCAAGTTTGCTTTATATGCCACATCCGAATTTTAAAGCTTTTGGTTTGCCGAGTAATTTACACGAACTAAATTTGCCCAGTTGCCACAATGTTTTAAAATATTTTTTTTTCATAGTGATCGGTCTAGAAATGAAAACATTCAAATTAACCCACTCTAATGGTCATGTTCGTCAAAAAAAAAATGATAAATAAGAGTTTTCAAAACTCGGCTTTAAGTTACCCAACGTCTGTTTGCGAAGAAGCGTAGCTTATGAAAGCAAATATTAAATATAAAATCTGCGAATGATGTTCCCTTGAAAATTGTCCAATAGCACATACCGTACATTACATAAATCGACAAAAGTTTTAAGATTTTGAAAAAGCCATAAAACATCATAGCTCAGGTATCTGTTGTGCGAGCATTTTCAACACTTAGCTTGTATAAATGAACAGCTACTGGAAGATATAATGCTGAATAAGTATAATATAGTTATAAATAGAAAGGTATATAAAATTCATTATCAACGAATTAATGAATCGAAAGTCAAACTATTATTTTTGATCAAGTGAGACAAGGTCTTAACCAAAACTTTGGGTTCTGGAGTTCCAAGTAGTTACAGGTTAAAATTTTAGTTTTTCTAAAGATTGGTACTAATGAATTCAATTGTATGATGAATTTACCATTCAGGACTTTTAACAATAAAATAAATATTGCGGACGAAAGTACTTTACGTAAAGACTATAGGTATGTATAGTATTTGGACCGATGCTACAATCATTTGATCGAAGACCTACAAACTGAACAAAAAAATTTAATGAAAAAACATGAACAAATTGAAAATAAATGCTTCCGTACATATTTGATTGCTTGCAGTAAAATTGAAAAGTGAACAACTCTACCATTTCGAGATTGCTAAGCAATGGCTTACACGGCTTATATCGAGTAGCACAGTGTTAACAGCGAAAATATTTTTCAAGTCACGCCACCGTTGTGTGCAATATAAATAAATGTTGGATATTGTACCTGGATTGAAGCTGCAAGCTTTCACGCTACATATTAGGCGTGCATTGCAACTGGGCAATAGTGTTGTTGTTTATTTATTATATTTAAATTTATAATCAATCCTTGTCCTTGAGCCGGCAAACAACCACTTTGACTGAAATCAAAAACTTGTCGCTAAAACCCATATACATATGGGCATTTCTATTCTGCCGAACATGACCTTTGTACACATAAAAATTGAAATTAAAGTCAAAATAAAATGCAATTTAAGTTCGTTTTTTACTGTAATATGTAGCCCTAAGCAATCACTTTAATTAGTGCTCAAGTGAATAGCAAGTAAAGTCCCGTATCAAAAACAATGGCAATATATGAAGCGATTCGAACGTGACAAAAACAGAAGTGGTTTTCGAGCCCATCTTTATAAAGACAAAGTTTGATAAAACCTGATATAGTTCTTAAGTCCTGATAGTTTTAGTGTCTTCGTAATGAACTGTCCTTCGAAATGTTTTTTGTTCGATTTCAAAATCTTCTGTACTTTTTAATAAAAAAATAATTATCTATGTCGATACGTGACATGTCGTTAAATGACATCAAGATATTTATTTCTGTTTCTGTTAAAGGCAAAGCAAAATCTTAGATTTAATTGCAATCACATTGTTTAATATGCTTTCTTATGCATCTTTTTTTATCTCTTTGTACCATTAGAACAAATTTAGATATCAAAAGTAAATGCAATCCATAGGCAAATGGAATCCAAGAAAAAACTTGCAAAAAAAACTATCAAAATGAGAAAAATGGCGCTTGCGCTGCTGAGCGAAAAAATTTCGAAATGTGTTATGTCAAAATGTAAGATTGGCTTACTTTAGTTTAATTTAATTGCTTCCCTGGGAAAATATGACAAAACTTAGTATTTTTAACTACTGTTAATTTTTTGGTTTCGGTGGACGTTCGTTGGAAATGCCCATTAGGGCTGACATTCGATGTATGGAAAAATGAAAGGTCATAATACACGCTGCTTATACAATGCGTTTTGGAGTAAAAAAAAAAGGCATAAAAAATTTTAAAAAAATGCGTGCTAGTTTCTGTGAAATGCATTCAAAGTTTATCACTCATACGTACTGTTGCCCTTGTAGTTGGCGTAGACTTGGTTTAAAGTCACAACACTTGGAAAAAAGGTAGCTTGACCGTTGAAAACATTATTTTTAATTTAACCAGGGCAATATTAAAATATATATTCATGCGAAAAAGTATATTAATGCACATTTTCTACTCTTCTGCGCTGGTTATTTCTTGGGGGAAACCTGTATTTTCCGTACTTTAAGAGGCTACCAGGATACCAGGATGGGGCCTCAATCAAACTAAACTTGAACTGAAATGCTGAGCATCACAGTTGCTGCTGTTGTTTATACGGTGCTGCTTACTGATAGACTATCTTCCATCTGATTATTCCTCCACTTTGAGAATCGATAAGTAATGCGGGTTATTATGTATGTCTAGAAGGTCCGTGCGTTCATTCGGACTGACGGACGGACGGGCATGGGTAAATCGAATCGGTTGTTGCTGATGGTCTAGAATATATATTCTTTATAGGGTTGGGGATGCTTGCTTCTCCCTGTTGCTTACAGTTGCACAACCCCATTCAACACTTTGTATCTATGGTGCGAAGTATAAAAAGACATCCCTTTATGTATGAGAAATTATAAAAATGGTACAGTAGTATGGTATGTGTTTAATGTGGCTTTTATTTATTTAAATGGTCAAGAAAGCGTTTTTTTAAATAATTTGAATACATTTATCTGTGCTTTTCAACGCCTTGGAGCACAGACAGTTCTTGGGCTGGCGTCGCAATAGAGTTGGGTAGCTTTATTGATAATTTTTGGAAGGTAAAATATGATTGTTGCATACGTATTATTTGCTTCTTGGTATTATTAGTGGGAACCATGTTCGTTGACCATGCGGACTACAACCTGCAAGTCACGTTAGTCGCATTTTCCGATATGGTCAGGCTTAAACATTTTGTCCCATATAACTGCGTGGGTAAAACGCACCTCTTTGTTGGAGACGGCAAAATGAGGACTAATTGTACCCACCAAGAATTCATTTGATTCCTGCTTCTTATTCATTTGTTGATCGAATAAATTCAAATTTGACTACTTTTCAAATGATACGGAGAAAGCGTTGACAGAATTTCGATGAGGCAAACTTGTCGTATACTTAATATTTGTGGAAACTTTGGAACTGTTTCGCAGATTAAATTAGTAAACTCAAATTAAAATTTTTTGATTTTTTAATTTATTATGTACACCCGTCAAGGAATCATTAATGATGCGTGTTGTTAACTTTTCTCATGGGACCTTATCGGCATCCACCCAAATGCCCATACATAAAAGGAAGGCTCTCCGTAACATTAGATAAAAAACCTTAACGGTTTCCATATTACACAAGCAATAAGTACCTTGGTATTTATAAAGAGAGCCAGCTCTTTCAGAATAAGAAAGAAAGTCGGTCAAGCCCGAATATGCCCTGTACCTATCAAAAGTTCGTGTTATAGTTTGTTTTTCTTATAACTCGGCTATCGTTCATCCGAACTTTACCATTCAATACCAAACCATACCATAAGCGGATCAATATATAATCCTGATTACTAAATATGTCCAGAAGATACGAAACATCTATCCATAAAATTGTGGGAGATTTTACGTTATTTCCAATTTGCGGTGGCGGGAGGGTGCGTGACCAAAATTGAAAATAAAATTGATTTGCCTACGAATATAAGAAGTTTTTGTCCCATACTCGTCGAACATCTATCTCTAACCATCTCTGAGATCATTTTGTTCAATCGGACGGACCGACGGACGGACGCACAGACAAACATGGCTATATCGATTCAGCTGCTGTTACAATACTTTTACACAAACTTCATATACTCTGTGTACCTCTAGTACAGAGTTGAAGAATCCACGTTTATATTTTATTTAATTGTTACTAACACTTTCCTGAAAAATATTAAGGTAGTTAACATATTAGATGCGGAGAGCCAAGGCCAATCGGAAATATGCAATCCACTCCAATTTAGTATGCTCTCTATCAAAAATAAAGGTACAAATATCTTTTGCTGACGTTTTGCGATGTTGAGAGAAGTTTTGCGGCATTTAAAATGCTTTTCTCAGACAAGCGGCATATGGTTTAACAGTATAAAACCTTGAAAAGATTATTATAATATCAGCCATGGTACCATTTTCGCAAAAGTTTTGCCATTTGAAAATGGATTTTAGACTAAGTTTGCTCTTCAAACTTTTGCGAATGAAAAAATGGGAGCATGGCTGTATGGACAAAATTATAAATAACATTAGAATTTATAAATATTATTCAAACGTATTGCGAATAATTATATTGATCTAGGTGAAAGAATAATTCCTGAATGTAGTATTGAATGTGTTTAGAACAGGGATTAATACCGGTACCGGAACAGTTAACCGAAATAAACCGTTTCAAATCACGTACCGGAACCGAAACCGGAACCGATACAAATTTTCTTTTTAGAACCGAATACCGTTAACCGTTATTATTGGAAAAATCTTGAGAAATCCCTTTTTGAGAACAATGCTTTTCAATGTGGCACCCATGTATAACCCTTTTAACAAATATTTAAGCTTACATTTCGTCGGTTACTGATCAATCACTGCTAATGAATGTTTTAATACTAGCTTATCTGAAAGCGCCGACGAAATTGATGCATAAGCTGCTGGATTCCATTAACATTTTGCTTGCACAGAAACGTATTCGAAACCATCAAAACATTCTAAAGAGGTGGTCAGAGTCCTCCACAAAGTTCCCAGAATTGAATAAGATTTTAAAATCTCATTTTCTGTTCCAGCTACGTGTGAAATTTATAATGAATCTGCTTAGAAGTATTATGTTATTGCGACCACAAGAATGCTATGTTATTTACAAAAGACTTGGACAACTAAAAGTCTAAGTTTAATTCGAAAAAACAGAATTTCTTATAATGTCCAGTCATAAATTTTAACATGTTAACTTCGTAAAATAATACCAAATGTGAAAAAGCGACAACAATTTTACTTACAAATGAATAAACTAATTGGGACTTATCTTAGAATTTACTTTTTACAATATTTAAAAATTTTGACTTACCGGTACGTACCGGTATACCGACATAAAAAACTGGGTCCGGATCGAAACCGAAGACCGAAATAAATTAAAAACCGAAATGGAACCTTTTACCGAAACATTCATTTCGGGTCGTACCGGTACCTGTACAGGAACCGAAAATCTTTTCGGTATTAATCCCTGGTTTAAAATATTTTCTACATATTTTTTTTCGATATTTGTGCAAAAAAAAAAATCACATATCTGATATGCTGTTTGTTTTTATTCTATTCGCGATTTAAAATCAAGCCTTCTTCACTGCACAATTGAAGAAAAGCATAAAATCAGGGGTCAAGCCTCCAAGCAGATTTGTTAGACCTTGCGTTCCTTTCCGGCAGATCTGCGTTAATGGGACTTTCAAAACTCAAAATTTTCGACTTTAGGTGCTAATTGGTCACTGTTTAAGCCACTTAAAAAAACTGGATTACAACTTCGATTATTGGAATCTCTGCCGGTCAGTTTTTCATTTTAAGCACTTTTTAAAAACCGATGAAAAATTTTGTATAAGTTTATAGTGGAAATTTATGACAATTTTATGGGCGAATTATGAAAGTCTAACTCTAGAAGAGCATCATTCGCGCAAAGAGAGTTTAGATACTCAAATATAATTAATTATTTTTTACACTTCACAGCTGGCAGCTGTGCAAAGATGGAAGTGCAAACTACTTGCAACCGTCTGTATCGTCTTATCATTAGTGCATTAAAGAAGGCAAAATCCAATTTCAAAAGATAAATAGCAGTGAAATTCCACTAAAGGCATTTGAAATGGTTTGAGTCAGAACAATCTGGAGCAATCAAGCTGGTTTTAAATTAGGCTTTTTTCAACCGTGAAAGTGAATAAATTATATAAAATAACACTTAAAATATTCCCCATTTTTCCATTTCCATTTAGATTTGTTCAAAATTAATTCAATGAAAATCCTTCGAACTAAAATGGATACCTGATTTCTTCTAGCTATTCAAATCTCAATTTCTCTATCTATGTTTCATTTTAATTTATCAATTTACAAACATTATTTGCTTATCATATAATTCAGTTTTCGCCCTCTTTGCAATAAAAGCAAATGTATACTCCCGCTGTTGAGCGGAAAATGCGAATGCAAATATCTTGTTTACAGCACAATTACAAAATATAATAAAAAAAAAGGAAAGGCAAAGAAAAACGGCAACAAGCAGACCACCGCAACAATTCGCCATTTCAAAGGCAAATGAAAATCCTTGGCAAAGGCGAAAGGTTTCCCTCATCTTGGGCTGCCGCAGAGCGCGCGCTGCTCATAAGCCATATAAATTTCCGGCTGTCTCCTCTTGCCGCTTTGCATAAATTTGACACTTTTCGTTTTATTGTTGTTTGGGGGAACCGTTACTCTTTTATGCACTCAAAAGGTTTAAGGAAGTTCATGTTAAAGGAGATTTATGATAATAATATTTACCTTGGCTGTCTATTGAGATTGCTTTCGTAAAAAAAACAGTTGAATGTTTAATTTGGTTTAATAGATTCTTTGAAATTTTTCATTTAAATTGGGGGTTTTTGGTAATTATGCACACTTTTCACAATTTCAGTATTTTTGCCGCACAAATTGAAATCTATTTTGAAACGCGCCTATTTCCACATTTTAAGGTGGAGCCACAAATTCGAACACGTTCGCATCGCTTTGTTGACAGGCAACGACTGAAGCCGCTAAAGAAAATTGGTGTCTAACATCAACGACGACGCTGCGGCCGCTGCCAACGCTGATGTTGACGATGATGATGATGAGGGGAGGATTGGCGACGGCAACAACATAGCACAAGCCCATGCCATAAACAGCTGTTTGCCCTGGGGGCCGAAACTCCGAACTCGGCGGGCTTCGGCTCTCCGAATTCTTGCGCGTTTCCAGGAATGTTACGAACAGTGCCCACTTAACAGCAGCCATCTAACTCGGTGGCCTTTGCCTAACATGGCATGGACTTCTTCGGGCCATTTCTGTTTATTTCAATTAATATTATTTATTTAAATGGAAATTCGGTACGCTTCATGTTTTTGCTACGCATTTGTTTATAAACAAATGCGGTATGCTTATTTGTGTTTGTTTGTGTGCCTTGGCCATAACAATCAAAAGCAATTATTGGTAATAAATCAGCAATCGATTTATGAAAGTGTCAATGAATGTTTTCTTTAATTTCGGGTTTCTTTTGTGTTTCAAATTCATTCCTTGTGACGTCAAAGGCGTGTGGAAAATGCCGTTGCGGTGTGCAGTTTGCTTGCTGGTTTGTTGTATTGTAAATAAATAATTAGCCATAAGCCATTTGGTGGCGGGGCGTATGCTTAATATTTCAATTGATAATTATGAGTGGGCCAAGAATTGATTGCTATTTGTGGTTGGCCGCTGCTGCTGCTGCTTCTGGTGGTCATGTCTATGATGGCGCAGCAGGGAAATTGAGTTAGGCGACAGGCAAATTTAATTATGGCTATTTAAGTGGTGTGTCATAATTGAAAACCACAGTGAAGATTGACTTTGCCTAACAAAGGAAACTTGAGACATTAATTACTAATTAGGAATTGGACATACAAAGCTCGGAAAGTAAGTCAGTCATCTGTCAACGTGTGTCTCCAAAAATTCAATATGACAATCCTGCAAGACGGTTTGAACCCCAACTGGAGCGCTTCAGTTCGGGTTTCTTGTAATCAGGGCTGCAAACCAAAAAAATTTTCTGAAGCTCCGGCTCGCGGGTTCGACCCAAAATTTATCAATGGTTAAGGTTCGGAAATTTGAGGTTCGAGGATTTTAGGCGAAGTTTTTGGTTCGAACCTTGGTTCAGCCAATGCTTTAACACTCACGGGGCCTTGATGTGAAACATGTTGTGTAAGATAGGCTCCGCCTTTCACATTATTGTGGTTGTGTGTTACTATATACTCAATACTCAAAAGTCGATATTCAAAACTCGATACTCAGTAATCGATAATAGTACTCCATAATAAGTACTCTACACGACATACTCGATGCGATGCCAAGTACTCGATTCTCGGAATTCGATATTCGACACTAAGTACTCGATACTTAAGTACTCGATGGTAAGTACTCTATACTCTAGTACTCGATTCTAAGACTTTTATACTAAGTACTCGGTACTACGTACTTGATACTCAGTACTCGATTAGGCAGTATTCGATTCTTAGTGTTTGATACTAAGTACTCGATACCAAGTACTCGATACACCGTATTTGATTCTCAGTAGTCGATTCTAAGACCTCAATACTTAGTACTCAATACTAAGTACTTGATACTAATACTCGATACTTTGTATTTGGTAATCAGCAACCGATGCTAATTACTTGATACTAAGTACTAGATACCAAGTACTCGATACTCTGTATATGATACTGAGTGTACTCAACTCTAAGTACTCGATATTCTCTACTCGGTACTCTATACTCGATACTCAGTACTCAATTCATAGTACTCAATAAAAGCCCTAAACAACAACACCACAAAATATGTAAGTCAGCGTGAAGCGTGACGTTTTTTTTACGGCTTGTCAGCCCCAATGGGCCAGAGCCGAGCTCCTTTTAATCGGACGCGATTTGTAGATTGAACTGTTAAGTTCATTTCGTAATCTGAAAAACATTACCAATGTAATGTTAAACTCTTGTTTTTCTGAATCATTTCAAAGCTTTGAAGTCGAAGATCTCAAAAAGGCAGTGGCTATTGGGGACTTTATCAGGCCTGTTCCCGTTTCCGATTTCAATCAGATCATTAAGTTACTCGGTTTCAAAAGTTTTGCCTAAGAGTCAGAGGAATGAAAAGTAAAAGTCAATTTTTTTGGCAACGGTGATTCTTTTCATCTTGCAAATATTTTTATTCGGATTCGGACCAGCGATCGTTTTACTTTTTAATTCCACTCGGAAACGGGAACAGGCTTGTATAAGTAATTCTGAACGTTTTTAAGACTCAGTTGCACAAAACCGACCAGATAACAGAAGAAGTCGCTAGGCAGTAGGTCATAATTGTTTTTTTGTCATCATTTTTGTTGAACCGAACCGAAACTGTAGGTTCGGAACAGGTTCAGCTTTTTTTATTAAAGAGGTTCGGTTCAAGGTTTGGTTAAGAGTAAATTAATAGTCGGAATTTCGGGTTCGAACCGGTTCGGTTCAAAACCGGTTTGCAGCACTGCTTATAATACTACAAACCAATAACAAAGACTGAGACCTTTTGACTATAAATTATTTCAAAGAAATTCATAATCTGAATCTGAATAACATAATTTATTTTAGTGTTTCAGGATCCAAGCGGCTCATAGGAGAATTCATTTTAAGTTATTTTTTTAACAACAATAGCTCGACTTTTGATTATTTAAATCAGAGATACCCACTTGGTGCTTACAGACTAGTCCCAATACCAAATGCCATTAAAAATGGGGATAAGGAAGTTATGTAAGAGGGAGACGAAAACTCCAAAAATACCATTTTGGAGTTAATGCCCAAAAAAAAAAAAAAAATAATATGTAAATGTAACATTTTTCATTGGTAAAATTGCCAATGTCCGTATATGTTTTTGATCCAAATGATTTTCCATTTAAAATCAAAAGGTCTGCACTTTTGATTTAAAAGTTTTCCATTTTTGATTTTAAAATTTTTCCACTCTTGATTTCAACATTATTTCACTTTTGATTTTAAACTGAATATGGGTTTAACGACCTGTGTTGATTTTAGTCAAAGTGAATGTTAGCAGGCTCAAGGTCGAGGTTTGATTATAGTTCAATAATCAACCAGAAAATTCAACAGAGAATACATATGAACATGAACAGTAGCTGTGGCTGTGTAGACGGCCGTTTCGGCTGCCGCCATGGCAAAGCCTTCGTCAGTACACTTTCAGTTGCTGTCACACCAACAAGCCATTTGCAAATCCTATTTATATTACCCAGTCGGCGAATAACGAGTTGAGAATTCCAAGTGCACAAATTGCACGAACTTTCAACTAGCTTTAAGCTCCGCTTTTAGGGTATCTGAAGGTATATGCATTGGCATTGAAGGTTGTTCAATGTATCTCCGAAACGGCCGAGTTTGTTGCTTTTATATCATCTTGATGGACACTGCTACAGTCGGTTAATCCCGAAAAAATGAATTTAAATGTATAGCAGTACAACTACAGCCATGCTCCCATTTTCGCATTCGCAAAAATTTTAATATTTGGAAAGCAAATTAAGTCAATTCAGTTCTGCTGATGGAACAAAACAAAAACTGATGGAGCCAAACCAAGACCAGTTTTGTAATCAGTGAACTGTACCCGAACTTTTCATCGAGGAGGCTGCAACATAAAAAGATAGTCATTTTGTTCCCCTGTGTAATAGAAAACCATTATATAGATGTCAGAAAAATTCGCTATGCGTTTGAAAAGGATTTTAAAACTGGGAGGAGAGCAAAGCTTTGTGCAGAGAAACCGATAAACCGTCAAAAAGAGAATTTGTTGCCTATTTTTGCAAGTTATTTAGCAAATGTCTTAATTGTGACATGGGATACACGCAATATAACATATTTTTATTTAAATTTTTTTTCCATTTTTCACACACTACTTGTCCACGAGAACATCAATCAATCAAATCATCTTTGATAGTTTTCATTTACTTTCAATGATTCGTGTTAATTAGCCTACACTAAAAATATTTCATTCAACTCTCAAAGTTTATTATGGTGATAATTTTTAAAGCCACTTTTGATTTACGCTGGCCCGCAATAAATTTTTTATTTATGCGCAGTTTAAATTTTTCAACTAGCGAGCACGGAAGCTGCAAGAGAGGAAACTGCATTAAATAAAAAGCGACCAGAGACGAAGGTAATAAGGAAAAGCATCGCAACACACAGTCCTGTTGACGGACTGACAGGGCATGAAGAGCTGAATGAGAGTGATGCAACTGAAAATACCCTGTACCTGTGAAAGAATCAAAATGAGAACTATCAATCAACTAGAAATATTTTTTTTAAGTATGCTGGATGGATTACTTATGAACTTGTATAAAAAATGCAATGACAAGCAGCCAGTCCTGTATATTTGCTTTGAGAAACCAAATGCGTCATGGATTATGCTCCACGAGTTCAGAAATGATTATGATGATGTAAAATTTAGGTATCTTGGTCAACACAATAACGAGGCAGTCCCTTGCTAGGTTGAATGAATTAAGAATAATAGTTTTTAGTTTGAGTATGAAAGCTCGTATTATACAGAATTTTGTACTTGAAATCAAGATAAAATCGTTCACACTTTTGTGAATAAAACGGCATCAAATAAATTGATAATTTCTTCATACAAATTCTTCAATCTAAAACAAGAAAGAAAGTCGGTCAAGCCCGACTATAACATACTCTGTACCTGTGAAGTGCTGCCCATCACCGTTGCGACCGGTGCTGCCCATAATTGGTTAATTTCCTTATAACTCTTATCGAATCTTGCCGTACATCCGATCTTTACCATTCCTTTGGCGGATCGATAAATAATCCTGATTACTAAATATGTCCAGAAGAACGAACCTTCTATCTATAAAACTGTGGGAGATATGTCGTTTTTTACAATTTACGGGGGCGGGAGGGGGCTTGGCAAAAATTGAAAATAAACTTGATCTGCCTGCAAGTAGAAGAAGCATATGTCCCATACATGTCAAACCTTTATCTCTTACCATCTCTAAGATCTGTTTGACCATACGGACAGACGGACAGACAGACAGACAGACGGACGGACAACCGGACATGTCTGTCCGCTTCTGCAATCTGAATTACTCGCTCTCCCATCAAAATTTACTCTTTCTTTCTCTCAACAGGGCGACTGTTGACAGAGAGCTTAAAGCAAGCAACATTCTTACACACTCGTGTTCATGATGCAATAAGTATGCTTAAAAATGACTGAAATTACATAATTCTTTTCAAATAAGGCAACATGAAAAATAAAGGAAGGCCGCAATCTTACATAATTATAATTGATGTTGTATAGTAAAATCGCGAAAACAATAACAAAACCAAAATCTTCCGTCTTTTTACTCAAAGGAATGCAAAATGTATGCTATCATGCTATCTCTTTTGCTCTCACAAGTTGTTGTTTCTGGCGTACAAATGTTGTGTGGCAGATCCCTGACTTCGGCAATAAGTAATCTCGGTTACTCGCGGCTGAAGGTTTGAGTATTTCGCGAGTATTTGTACCAAACGAACTTTACTCTTTACGTCTCGCAGCAGAACTTAGATTTTAGCAATAAGGTCTTATGACGACTCGCGTCCGAAGCGCTGAGTAAACGGGAGTGTATGTACGGAAAACACTCGAGTTTGCAAATGCAATGATTCGCCTATACTCGAACCTTTTTGCGATTTTTGTTTTGTGTATTCCGTTTGAACAAGCTCAACAAGCCTTGAGCGCTTAGTTTACTTGTATCGCATTTGAAGCACGAGTGAGCGAGTGTATTCGTGATGGCTCGTTGCAGTTCTCTGTTAGGAAAGGTGAAGTAGACACGATTACCGCGAATATCTTTAGTCTCCTTATACTGTGAGCTAGCTACTTGCTTGATTAAGAGACCTTAGCAAGTAAAGGCCCCTACCACAAACGACATGTTTCGTTTCTTCTGAACTTTTGGATCAAAGACCCGCACAATTGATTCAAAATGTCTTACACTTTGGTAATGCGTTAAAATTGGTAAATTCCATCAGAAAGTTGGACAAATTGAACAATTTTTTGATGAACATATTTTTCTTTTTTGCGTCCACGTACTCAAACAAGGAAGAAAGTCGGTCAAGCCCGACTATATTATACTCTGTACCAGTTGGGGTCGCCGCTCGCATTTGCTCCCGATTATATTATATAAAATCGGTATCCAGGGAACACCACGAGGAGGCCATTGTAATAGCAATGGGGTCGATATATGAATAAAGACCTACGAGTCGACTTGAGTTGCTTAAATACTTATCATTTAAGGTGCTGCTACATACTTTTGCACAAACTTATTAAACTCTATGTACCTTTGGTAGGAGAGAGAGGGAAAGAGAGAGGATTGGCACGCGCCGCAGACAAAAAAACCTTTGCATTTGCCAGAGCTAGAGATGGGCGTACATCGAAAACTACGCGGGACTCCGGAGTGACCAGAATGACTTAACATCATTGTGATTGCTTGATATTATGTTAGAATTAAAGAACTAGACTATTTTTATATTATTTGCAATTTAAACAATCCTCGTCTTAGTAGTCAGATGGGTATCGGGCGATATATTTGTCCCGCGACCATCTCTAATTTCTATCTCTCAATATTGTGTATGTGGGAAAGGGAAGGGGGAAAATGAGAGCGTCCCAGTTAGCTGCAAGAATCCAATTGGATCTAATGAGCTAGCCATAGCTGTTAGGTTTTGTATAGGATTTCGTTGCTGGAATTACTCAGACAATATATTTGCAGGTTTAATTCATTTAAAAGGTGGAATTTTCGGCGGGGCGGGGTCATTACATCCACAGCGATCCAATATGAATCGTTAAATAAAAATTAGTCCTAAAATATTGTTGGCTATCACTTTGCTGTGTAGTCGTTGCTCATATATACATACATCTTCATACATATGTATGTGTTTTGCTGCTGCAGGAGCAGCCCAGATATATTGAATTTTCGTCTGCTCATATCTTTACTACCGTTCATCCGATCTTTACCATCGACTCGGCTGTTGATGCTGATCAAGAATATATATACTTTATGGGGTCGGAGATGCTTTCTTCTGGCTGTTACATACTTTTGCACAAACTTATTATACTCTATGTACCTTTGGTACATAGTATAATGACACTGTAAAACCGCTCGCAAAATTTTTGACTTAAGACGTTTTGCGACTAGTATGCTGACAAGCAAACAAGGGGGTGATAAAATCCACACTGGCGTCGTCGCGTTGCCAACTACTCAAAGCATGTGGATTTTATTGAACAGCTGTTCGAGTTTTGTTTGTGCGCCCAAACTAATTAAATTTATCTATTTTGATGGTCGGTAGAGCAAAAATATGTCAAAAAAATAAAAATTCGATTGAAGCGCTTTCATGAGGAAGAAAAAAGCTAATTATTTGGGGCCTCAGCAATATTTTGAGTATCTATATTCAGTTGCCATAGACAGCCTCGACCAGAAAGAGCAGCAACTAATTTGTTGCTTGCACCGGCCAATGTCGATGAAGAGAAAACCACATTAATATATATGTACTGACGTTTAAAAATAAAAACAAATAAATAATGGAAATATGTAACATTTATTATTGATCTCGCACGCCTGCAGATTCGTATCGCGTCTACACCGGGTGCTTTGTTTTGGAGACAATTAAAACTGTTGGCGCTCATTTGGAAGTTTTGAATGAACACTTCTGTGACTCGAACTATTGGTGAAATCACATTAGATCTTACAATCTCTCTTAGCTTTGTCGATATACTAATATCGTTAGCAAATCTTTAAAATATAGCAACTGAGACGCTAGCGTCTGCTTCTTGTATGCTCTGCGATCCTTATCCGAGGCAATTTGTGCGGCATAAATGAAAACTTGAGTTTTGCCTCAAAATCTGTTTAGGGGCTGCTTCGCTCCATTGGACCTTACCGGTCTCCATTTCATATACTAATTTTTTTTATTGTTGCGACTTGAAATCCTTATTAAATTGTTTGTAAGCCGGGGAAAAGTGTGACCGTACCTTAAAAAATAACCAATAACGCCTTATTCTTGGTATTTTTTGGCTGTCTAAGCACACTAATGTGTTTTTACGATCCACTTTCGCAATAAATGGCTTTTTTGGGCGCACAAACAGTTTGGCGTTTTCCGTACTAGGCTTAAAGCGTTAAAATTGGTAAATTCCATCAAAAACTTGGACAATGTAAACAATTTTTAGATAAACATATTTTTTTTTTTTGCGTCTACGTGCTCAAAGAATTTGAAGTCTTATATGACGAGTCAATCACCTTTAGATCCATCTTAGTTCACTCTTAACTACTTTATTGTTAGTTAAGTTTTCGCCAATTTAGCTAGTTTGTAGATGGATTAAGTCATCATTCAAAAATGAGCTCTTGAAAATGGCTAGCCTCTATTCTAGATTAACTTCTCCGCGTATTCAGCTTTTGCTCTTCAACTGATTTAGAGCATAATAAAACCTTGACTGTAAAAGTGTTGAACATGTTTCATTTGGCCACGGTACCCGTACCCGTTAGATACTCGTACCTTCCTTTAAGCCACCTTGCCTTACCCTCTTACCACTTAACGCTTAAAAGTGGAGCTGGTGGGAGAATGGTTGGTTGGCATCTCTTAATAAAAAGCAAATTAGCTGAAGCACATTAAGCTGATGTAGCTGTGAGACGGTGCCCGCAGCCTTTCCTTTTTCTCCCTCTCCTTAATATTTTACCAGGGGACCGGCTTCAGTCTTTTCCCGCGTTGGCTGCCATTTGGCGTCAATTTTATGGCCAGGACATAAAATTTTAAAGGCAAATTTTTTTGCTAGATATGCGCAGATTGTTCATATGAGCATGAAAACGCGCTGCAAAAAATGGTTTTGTTGGGGCTAGAAGGCCATTAGAAGTTGGAGACTGTAAAAATATTTTAATGTCCGGTCAGCTGCATTTAAATAAGGAAGAGGTGGTCCGAAAGGAGGAAGAGTCTAATGGTAGTATTAGAAATGCCATAAAAATGTTGATGGTAAATTTATCACATTTAATGGACTAATGGAAATAGTAATGCCAATTCAAGTGGGGAAAAGCGAATTTTACGCAATGCGGATTTGCTTCGTAGGGGAGAGAATGA
The DNA here is from genome assembly GCA_018904265.1 of Lordiphosa collinella. Classification (NCBI taxonomy): domain Eukaryota; kingdom Metazoa; phylum Arthropoda; class Insecta; order Diptera; family Drosophilidae; genus Lordiphosa; species Lordiphosa collinella. The sequence goes on along the minus strand of JAEIFV010000311.1, from coordinate 54,605 downwards.
TTACAACTGGTGAAGAGGGGAGTTTGAGTTTAAAATTTCCTTGTGACGAATTTCGTAGTGAAAATCAACAGAAGTGCGATTGACGTTGGAATTCACAAGTCTTTATTCTGGAACATTGACGTTGGCTTTCTCAAAATCTTAACATTTAAAAGCACTCTTATGACTTATGAATGATAAGAAATTCTATTAAAAATCTCTTAAAATCGATTGTTCATCAGTCTCAGGCAGAAAATCAAAAATTGATTCGCTTGCTCTACCAGTTAATGCTTAACTTAAACTTAAGTTAATACCTTTACTCAACACAAGGGTATATCCCCACTTAGCTTTCAGCATTTGATTTAAATCATTCAAATGCCTGAGGGTGCTTTAGAGTTCTCTCTCCCCCTTTCACCAGAATCCAAATCTAAAATAGATTGGCAAATTATTTTGCAATAGCTTTTTGTGCTCTTTCCTCAGTCGACAAATGGTCAAATGGAAATTCCTAGCTTTCGAGAAAGAAACGTGATTTTTTCACAAATTTCCAATTGCAAACGATTGAAAAGTATTGAGTAAATAAGTGACAGGTGAAAACTACTTTATTTCCATTAGTCTATTTTGGCCAGCAGGAGAGAATATAAATGATTATGGAGCATTAAGCATTTACTTAACCTATTTCAAGTGGTGATGCCATGCCATTAAATGTTAATTAACATGTTGTATGTACATGGATAAAAACGAGAAAATATTTTTAAAATTTTTCGTGCCTCTGGGCCACTGATTAATTGCGACCAGCTCCACAAAGTTTCATAATGAGACGGAAGTCAATTTAAACACATTTAATCGGATGATTTTACAAAAACTTAATGCTGATGCACCGGCGTTTGGAGCGAAGGGCAGCCATATGCTGCCTATAATTTGCATGAAAAAACATGGCGTATAATTTGAAATGAATTAATGAAGGAAATGAAGGAAAGGAGCCAAAGCATTGAATGAAAAGAAGCGGCTTGGACACATTTCTGTAATTACAGGAAGGAAACTGCACTTTGCATTTGCAGACAGCAGAAAAAGCTGAAAAGGGAAAAGTTAACAGATTTCTCTAACGAAATTCAGCTCTGATGTTGTTTATTTCAGATCATACCGTTGTGAAAGAGCTCAACTTATTTAATACTAATGGAGTGAATGGTCATTGCGATAATTTTCAAAAGTTATGAGCAAGTTTGTGCCGAAAAAAGCCCTCGTAAATGTGAAAAATCTATGCAAAATTGAACGACAGCAAGCCCGTTTAAGCGTTTAGTGACTTTATTGATAAACTGCTACTCATGGTCTGTTTGTTTATGGCAATTAAAGCAGTTAAATTTTAGCCAATGTTCCTTTTTATGGCACACTCACTTCTTTCCCCCTCCATTCCCTCTCAAAAGCAATGACCCACATTTAAAAAGCTACCAACACAATTCCACTTGGAGTCAATGTACAATTAACCCAATTGCAAAAGTGTTGTCAACATGCGGCCAGAAAACGCGGGTATTCGTTGCGTATACGTAATGTAATGTGTTTGTACAACTGCGCTTGCTGTGTGAGTGTGTGTGTGTGTGTGTTTAGCAATTTCCGTTAGCATGCATTTTGCGTTTTTGCCAGCCAAACCTCTGCAGAAACTCGGTTAGGAAGTGTGCTTAGATTTCCTTTAGACATTGACTTGACTTGCATTTGCATAGCACCAAACTTCATTCCCAATATGTCACAGCTAATGGATAAGCCAACTCACTGATGTTTGCTCATGCTGACATTACCAAAGATTGACTTACCAGCTGACATGTAACCTTGGTCAACATGTCGTTTGAGCAATTTTCTAACTTGTTTCATTTTGTATAAAGCTGCACGTGTCCAGGACACCATGTGTCTGTGATAGACCAAGGCTAGGTCGTTTTTACTTTCTCCATTAAATTAACACTTGTGCAATTAGTTGCCAGTTAAGGCATTACAAAGTCTAATGAGCTGCCAGCTTTGAGAGAGAAGGATTCGACACACGTTACATCGAGTAGAAATAGAATCCAATTAAAAAGTTTACGTACTCACAGCCCATTAGGTTTACAAGTTGATAATGTTATGTGAGTGTGTTTTGAACATTTTCCAATTTGTGGTTTCATTCAATAGTTGGAAAGAGCAAGGGATAGACATTTCCCTGGCCAATTTATTTAACTTGACCCCAAGTATATTTATTTTAGATTCCTTGTCTAATTGCCAACTAAACTTGTTTCTTCTTTAGGCTGAAAAACTGTCAGCAACCTTAAAGGTTTAAAACTAATGAGTCGTTAACCACTGGACCAATCGAAATGAATGTCGTACTATTGAAACATTTACGTTTCCGCTTTGATATACACCTTAAAATAAATGTAAGCATAAACATTAAGTTAGCAGACTGATCACATTCTTCTTCTTCTTTGGTCCCGGCCGCTGCAACTTATGCCCGCTACTCGCCTCTGTTTAGAGCGACATCCCACCAGAAAGGCACACCCAGCTCCTAAATAACTCCCTGCACCTAGTCGCGCATGCCGACTGTACACCCGTTTTGCTGGAGCGTTGTCATCCATACTGATCACATACTGCCCCAAAAATACTAAATGTAGCCGTTTTATAGCATATCAGTTCATGATACGAGGTGTGTTCAAAAAGTATCGCGAATTTTCAATTTTCGCGGGTTACGTATATTCGAATTTCGATTTTTTAGTGGCGTTATGTTGGTACTCATGTCTCTCACTTATGCCGACAAGCTCGGCCATTTTGAATGTTCACTTAATTGTTGACAGCTGCTTTGCTTGCACGTGTTTTGGATCATTTTCGATTTTTACCTATTCAAAAAAATGGATCAAAGAACTTGTATCAAATTTTGTGTGAAAAACGAAATTAAGTGCGCGGATGCATTCCGAATGTTGACTGTGGCATACGGAGAAGCTACCTTGGACCGAAGCAACGTTTATCGGTGGTACAAAATGTTCTCAGAAGGCCGAGAAGATGTGAACGACGAAGAGCGTGCCGGACGCCCGAGCACTTCAACAACAGACGAAAAAATTAATGAAGTGGAGAAAATGGTATTGGCCAATCGTCGAATCACCGTTAGAGAAGTTGCTGAGGACCTAAACATATCGATTGGCTCGTGCCATTCGATTTTTATCAATGATTTGGGCATGAGACGGGTCGCCGCGAAATTCGTACCAAAATTGCTCAATTGCGACCAAAAACAGCATCGCATGAACATTGCTAATGAGATGTTAAACTCTGTCCGCGACGACCCAAATTTGCTCCAGAGGGTCATAACTGGTGACGAATCGTGGGTTTATGGTTATGACGTGGAAACCAAAGCTCAATCATCTCAATGGAAGCTGCCGCACGAACCAAGACCGAAAAAAGCGCGCCAAGTTCGGTCGAATGTGAAAGTTTTGCTGACAGTTTTCTTCGATTGCAGGGGCGTGGTGCATCATGAGTTCTTGCCACAGGGAAGAACGGTCAATAAGGAATATTACCTGCAAGTTATGCGCAATTTGCGCGAAGCAATCCGCCAGAAACGCCCGGATTTGTGGAAGAACAAAAATTGGCTTTTGCACCACGATAACGCCCCTGCTCACACATCGTTGCTTGTGCGCGACTTTTTGGCCAAAAACAACACACTAATGATGCCGCAGCCACCGTATTCCCCAGATCTGGCCCCCTGTGACTTTTTCTTGTTCCCTAAACTGAAGAGGCCCATGAAAGGACGACGTTACGCTACGCTTGACAAGATAAAGACGGCATCGAAGGAGGAGCTGATCAAGATAAAAAAAAAATGATTTTTTGAAGTGCTTCGAAGATTGGAAAAACCATTGGCACAACTGTATAATGTCTCATAAATAAATAAAAAATTTTTGAAAAAACACAAAATTCGCGATACTTTTTGAACACAACTCGTATACTATGGTCATCCGATCCGGCCGGTTCCGAAAAATGTGCTGCGTACCTTGCGTAGCGAAACAATTTTAAATGCGTCTGCGTGGCGCCATTTGCCGTTAAACAGGGTCCCCTAACAAGAAATGCTCTCTGTCTCTCTCTGACACTCACTGATGCATTACTTCGGCGAGCAATCGGTGTGATTTGCCGAGCGTGTTCGGCCCCCCAGGGGCAATGGCTGAGGAACACTGCCGTAAAATAACTCTAGGCCGAACTTCTTTCAATCTCTTGGCCCTTCGGGCAGTGCCAACAGAAAAATAAATTTTTTTTGTAAATTAGTTACCGTCTATAAGTATAAGAGTGCGAGCTGCTACGATTACTTAAATCGAATCTGGTTGATTTACCATTTCACTTTCCTTTGTTAACGCAGTTCATTGAACATGGTTACACTTGGTCAATGGCTGCCATATTTTCTCCCGCATGTAAGTACAAACCAAACGCATGGCTTTCTAATGTACCCCAAGACTGCATTTCCATGATGATAAATTGTGTTGGCGATTTCATGAATGGTTTCTGCAGTTTAGGGTTATTTATGTAGTCGAAAATGTGGAACACACGAGCATATGCAAGCCATAAAACTCAGAAGTGACAGTGCGAGAAGAGCGTGGAATTCAGGGGATGCCTTGACCTGTTTTAAGATTTCTTTAAAGAGAACCAACCGCCTAACTTCAGTCGCTCAACGCTCGACCATCATTTAATTTATATGCTTGGCCAACTCCTTTGGACGTGTCCGACATGGCGTGAATGAAATTTCGCACAGCGAATTCAACGAGTATAAAAAAACCACACAAACCGCGGCGCACACCAGAATTTGTTTACCCGGCCTCGTTCCTTTTTGGGTACTCGAACTCGTATTTGTTAAATTGAAAAGCATCGACGTTGGTTGCCGCCGACAGCCGCTGAAAAGGCAGCAAACCAAATTCCATGGGGTTGGAAAAAAAATAAAAATACCGGAAAAAAACCCTCAAAGTAATTGATGTTAACGCTGGTGGAGAGCCCCCCAAAACGTTTCCCGCTTTGGGTTTTGTTTAGTTTTGGTCGTGTACCAGTTAACAGACGAAAAGGCTTTGCCTAAATGCCCAGGGCGATGATCTGTGATGGCGGTTTGAAAGAAGTCAACTTTTTGAGTCATCACTTCAAGCATTAAACTTCAATTTCATGTAGTTTTTATAAGAGTTGTGTGGAGCTGGAAAACTCATTGCAGTGAAATCAAATCGTTTCATCGAAACGAAAATGAATGGACACGGGAGAACTGTGAGCACTGACCGCAAATCACTTACACGTGTAAGAGTGGCTGTTTTAATGTTTATACGCAGAAAAGTTGCTAAATTGCTCTTTCGAATTTGGACTGGCACTTTCTTGCTTTACTCTTACCTAGCGAATTCGTTAACATACAGTAGTTAGTGAAATCGCTGTCCCTGGTAATTTGACTAAAAATGAAAATGCCTAGGCATCGCCAGCCAATTGGGAAGTCATTTTGTTGCCCTTTGTTATTTAACACCTCAATTTGACAACGCAATTAGCCGCTTAAAAATTCCACATACAATTGATCTGTTTCTCTCATCTGACTGGAATTTCCTTTTATATACTCGCATTTTATTAAATTCTGAAATGAAATGCATGAGCTCTCTAAGCAGACGTGTAAACGATATGTTCCAGTTGCGTGTGCCTGTCTGATGCTGGGGGTGTGTGTATGTGGGGGTGTCTGTGCGCGTGCCACCATTTTAAGTTCAAGTGTAAATAGAGCCATAGCAAAAGACGAACGTGAGCGCACAAAAATGGCAATTACCTCAAGATCCCAGTTAGAAGTGGTGGCAGCCGCAAAAGCTGTGATGTCTGTGTCCTTCTCATACCCTTGCACCTGCTCCTGTTCAAATCGCTGCGCATTTTTATGGCCGCAGTCAAGTGCAAATAATGCGAGGTGAGCGGACGAGACACAACTGAAGCTATTCGCATCATCATTTTATTGCATTTATTGGCCACTTGGCCAATGGCACAACATTTACGACCCGCCTCAGATCAATTTCAATATTCTTTTGCATATTCATTTGACTTATTAAATTTCATACTCAAAGGCCGCTTTTTTCTTTTTCCACTCAATTGGTTGGCCATTGTGGTCCGTTTTAATGTCAATGTCATTGTGAAATACCAATTCAGATTGAATAAGTTGCAATAATTCAATTATGGAAATTTCATTTAAAATATAAATTAAAATACTCTATAATTGTTTGCTCGCAACAAGTCAGGAAAAAAACTCAACAATAATTGGGATCATCCAAACCAGTTGGCACCGGTTTCATAATGGTTCGGAGCCATATTTAAAAAAATTTTACTTAATATTTTCTTTATATGGAAGTTGACGTACAATGCAAAGTACGTTTTAGTGGCCCTTGAGACACCAAGCCGAAGCCTGTTACGCGGGAACTCCACGGAGAATAACAGCCCACCTCCCGCCCAACCGACCGAGAGGCGCAGCAGCCTACGTGCGACACGAAACCCGGATGAAAAAGTACAAACTAATATAATCTCCAAGCCAAATGAGTTAAAATAGTGGTTTTTAAAGCAGGAAGAGAAAGTTCCGAATTGATTAAGCGGTAGAGTTTGTTATAATCAGCACAGAGGACACGAAACGGATCAAGTAAGGCATAGTTAGCAGTAGTACAACGTTTCAGATATAAGGGGAGAAAGTTAAGGGACAATCTACAAGGAACATTGAGATTAATTTGGCTAGCCAGCTCTGATGAGTCGATTTCGCCATTAATATGTTTATGTATGAAGATTACACCAAGCAAAACAAAATTAAAAGTAGTCTACTAGAGTAAGATGGTAAACGGACCTCAGGATTCCAGTTCAAACCACGAAGAGCAAACAATAAGAATTGCTTTTGCACAGATTCTATTCTATCTTGATGGGTCGAATATTGCGGAGACCATCCACAGGATCCATACTCAAGTTTAAGACGGACAAGAGAAGTGTAAAGAATCTTGGTTGTGTAGGGGTCGTCAAATTCTTCCGACCACCGCTTAATAAACCCAAGAACACTTCAGGCCTAATTAACAGATGCAGTTACATGAGAGTTAAATTTAAGTGGATGGTCAAGAATTACCCCAAGATCATTTAATTCACTTAGGCGTAGCAATGTCACATTATAAAGCATGTAAGTCACTAATTGTGGTAAGCTTCCGTAAAATGTCATCACCTTATACTTCAAACTGCTAAGGTTTAGAAGATTGTCTTGACACCATGAGTGAAAAGCTTCCAAGTCAGCTTGCACAATATCATATCATTATATGATTTTTAATAGTTTTTTTTTAACATTTTCCAACACTACTGTGCTAGGTCGGCCATTTTTGGGACGGCCCTCGTATCATTTCATTGTATGTTAAACAAATTTTCACATCATCTGCGTACATAAGCAACCGAGAGTGAGCCAAGACTGAAGGAAGATCATTAATAAAGATAGTAAAAAGCAATGGACCCAAGTGACTACCTTGGGGAACTCCAGTAGTAACCTGGAAGCACTTAGAATATGAATTACGAAATAGAACTTTTTGGGTTCTAGTAGTTAGGTAATCAGAAATCCAACTGAGAAGGCAAGTTGGAAAGCCGACTAAACTCACTTTGTAAAGCAGCAAGGAGTGATTAACAGAATCAAAAGCCTTACTGAAATCAGTATAAATGACGTTAGTCTGAATCTTACCTATGAATCCTTTGATCACTGAAGATGTGAATTTTAAAAGGATAGTCCATATTGGAAGGGTAATAATGGAACTACATAAATGTTGCAGTTGAGATGTTATAATTCTCTCAAAAGTTTTAGAAATTGCTGACAACTAGGAAATACCCCTATGAATGGCTTGTCAAGTTGACACAGCCCCAAAGGGCCAGAGCCGAGCTTCTCTCAATCTCTTGGCTTGTGCGCTTCTAATTTTCGCACAAGGAAGAGGGACCTACAGTTTAACGCCTAATCCGAACGGCAGTTTTAGAAGCTTTTGCATGGCTAATTACTACAAAAAGCTAGCGCCAACAGCAGAGAGGGGTGACCGGGTGTAAAGTTTATTTAAAGAAAAAACTTTTCACTAGATGTTTCGAGGTGGGATCGAACCCACGACCACTTGCTCAGCGATCGCACACACTAGCCGCTGAGCCACACCCTTTTTTGTCAAAGGAACATATTTAATACAGGAAGGGAACATATTTAATACAAATCTCGTTTTCAGCAATGACTTCTCTAATGTAGTGATACTTGATGTCAATATGTTTGGTTTGGGATTTGTAGCGATTTGTTGTGCACTCTGATTGTCACCGTTGAGTTGAATGGGCTCTGCTGATGGGTGACAAACTAGTTCTTCTAACAGCCGACGGAGAAATATTGCTTTTTTGCAGACAGTGGACAAAGCACTCAGTACTACTGAGCGCAGCCGCTGCTTGCTTTTTTAATTCCCACGAAAAAGACCAACCACTAAGGCAAAAAGCGTAGCCCGTGTACCATTTTCATGGCAGACCGCCATTCTCCCAATCTGCATCAACATAAGCATGAAAACGTTGGCCAGTTTTTCGAAAGTGTACCTTTAGGTCTATCGTCTTCTACAAATATCGCAAATTCTGCTTTGCCCAGGGCATATGCTCAACATGCGAGTCGAAATTTCTCAACGCGTTGAAATAGTCAAGTACATTATAGATACAATGAGCGGTTGGTAATCAATCGAACAGGACCGACTTTAACATACGCTCTCGTCTAATATGAACAGTAGATTGGACCTACTGAGTATGAAATTTTTAAGGTTTTTTTCTACACGCTATATCACATAGATCCCAAAGGAACGATCGGTCGTAAAACAAGTTTTAGTGGAAAAATTTTGTTTTTGTTTACTTTGTACTAGTGTTGCTGAGTCGTTTAAAGTTAAATTTTTTAATACCGATCCCAGTCATATCGATGTTCATACATTCTTTGTTGTGATAGCGTCGCCCACCACTGAAATGGCGGCAGTATTCGCACAGTTCGCGCGGCACGAACACGTTAAAATTAACGCTACGTTCTGCTAGGCTCCACTACTCTCCGCTACGGTTAATTAATACTGTTGTATACTTGTAATGAACATGAAATAAACAAATACATATATTAAACCTGGAGTGAAGTTTTGAGAGTTCTATTTTTGTGTTCGTTTGGTCTGGACATGCCAGAACCATCTTTAGCTGCCAGAACAGGGTGGCAACAACCAGAGTATATTATGTTTGTGCAAAAGTATGTAACAGCCAGAAGGAAGCAACTCCGACCCTATAAAGCATATATATTCTTGATCAGCATCAACAGCCAAGTCGATATACATAGCCATGTCCGACTGTCCGTCTGTCCGTAAGAACGCCCTGATCTCGGAGACGGTAAGAGATAGAGGTTCTATGTGTATGTGAAAAAAACTTCTTATACTTGCAGGCAGATCAAGTTTATTTTCAATTTTTGCCACGCCCCCTCCCGCCCCCGCAATTAAGAAAAAACGTCATACCTCCATCAGTTTTATAGATAGAAGGTTCGAACCTTCTGGACATATTTTGAAATCAAGATTATTTATCGATCCGCCAAGAGAATGGTAAAGATCGGATGAACGGTTGTCGAGTTATAAGGAACACAAACAATTATGGGCAGCACAGGTCGCAACGTTGATGGGCAGCACTTCACAGGTACAGGGTATATTATACAGAGTATATTATATAAATATGCTGACAAGCACAGTTTTTTGTTTTATCTTAGACGCTATGGATGTTTAATTTACTTAATGCATTTGGTTGTTCCAAATAAAGAAGTCTCCGGAGCAATTGATTCAAAACAATCCCAATTGCTGGATCTTATAGAGACCTCTTGGAGAATTTACCAATGCGACCTTTAGCTGTCTCCTTGGTGCGTTTAAAACGCTAACTAAGACAATGATCTTGGCTGCAATAGAGCATTCAAAAACCGATACCTCTATAGAACGAGACGTCGCTTTCCACTTTGCTCTACGGTATTTGGGTAACTCTCACTGCGCCTCACTGACCACCTCTGTGGTGTTGCATATTCCAGTTTAAAGTTATCTGCAATCATATAACCTCGAGCCGGCTAAAACTTTGGTATTTTAAATTTGAATAATTAAAAAAGAAAAACACGATTTCCATCAAATTAAATTAAAAATTCACAATCAAAACACCTAAAATATTTTCCGTTTATAAAAATTTGCTTGTACAAATATTTGCACCAATGATTGAAACTCTTTTGGCCAAAACATTTTTATGCAAATAATTTCATGAAATTAATTAACATTTAGATAGTTAGAAAGAGTTTTCAAGTGGAAAGCTAAAGCTTGATAGGAAAAATGCATATGCTAAATTAAACATTAATAGAGTCTAAAATAAAAGAAACCGTGCATGTAAATATAGTTGGAACTGTCCAGCGCACAAAAATGTAATCTTGATTATAGAATTATGTATATTTGTGTATTAATATTGCCATTTTCTTACTAATAACAACCTCAGTTCTGTTACACCAGGCAACACCAACTCCATCAATACATTAATTAAATACAAATGCCACCGAATGGCCAAATTACCCATATAAAATCTAATTAAATTCCGTACAAAACAGCTATCAAAAGATTAGCTTATGTGGAAAAGGCACCTAGGAATGCTTAACACGTACCAATTGAGCCAGTGTCCATAATCTGGGTATAAGCAAAGCCCGTCCACTAAATTAATGAAATATTGTGTATGCAATTTTATGGGATTAAAACGAAATTGCTTAGTGCTTGGAATACGAAAAACAGGGAATTGAGAACTTCACAACTCCAGGGCCAGATGTACTAGAAATGTCAATACTTGAGAATGTCAAGCTGATATGTCTGAGCCCCCTTGTTTAGCTAATAATGACCGGAACTTTAATCAAATCGATTCAATAATGCGACCTAAGCATTCAAACAATTAGCGGCGTCATTTACTAAATCATTTATTATATACTAGAATATTTTGAGGATATAGTTATCCGATAATGTCACTATGTGGGCGCAAAAGTTTTTAGAGAGTATTTCACCTAACCAGAGTAAGCGACGGCGACGAACCAGTTCTAAACTAGTTTTAAATTACTAGCGCTATAAGTACCAGTTTAATCGGGTGTACCCGGAACTGTTTTTCTCTTCTGGTCTTAATCAAATTAACGCTCAAGCAGATTACAGTCTTCTGGTCTTCTTTAACAGTAAGAGTACTACCGCCTTGTTTAAAAACAAGAAGGTCCTTTCCAGCCACTCATACAGCATTTGCGAGTGAAAAGGGACTCTCAAACTTTGATGGAGCGTTTCCGGAGTGCTCCGAAGCAGGAGTAAAAATGGAGTTTAAATAAACATTCTGGAACGCCGATATCACTCATTTAAGGAGTCCTTTAGGCAGACTTTTTTCATATATATTGAATAAGCCCTTTTCTCCGTCGGATTTGCTCCTTTGGGACATTTTTTGGAGACTTCCTAGGGGGCTTAGCGCACCGTACAGGGAGTCCTAATGGAGCACCTTGCGGACTCCACTGGTTGGTTTCATTAGTTGGCTTGTATATTTGTATTGTATTTAGTACCATATTCGGTTGACCCATCTGGCAACACTTTACTTTTGACAGCAATGCCTGATCGACTAATTACATAGCATCTTTGAAGCTTCAGTCCATGATACACATTTAAAAATGTGGTTTGTTTGCTAAGTGCGCTAGAGAGAGTATGTAAGAGACAGTGTGCATGGTGGAACTAACAAGGTGAAGCCTCTCTGTTTGTAGGGCCAAAGGGCCAGTATGCTGTGAGTGCTTGAAGCGACAGGTAGGCTACGGATAAATTTTTCTGTAGTTTTGTATGTATGCGTAATAGTCTTATTCGTGCTGTCTTTCTGTTTTAGTGTGTGAAAAGATGTCGAGTTTTGTGTTATTTGCCGTAAATCGTTTGCGCGAAGCAACGTTAAACCCATACGAGTTCCCAAGGACTTGGAAAAAAACCATATGGGAAGAGTCTATAGGCATTAGTATTAAGGAAAATACTAGAGCTTTGCAAACAAATATCATGCTGTCTCTTTCTATCACATTGGCACTGATAGATTGGCCCTCATCATATGCTGACGGCTTCACTTTGTTAATTCCACCATGACAGTGTGTAAGTGAGAGAGAGTCTCACAGGGCACATGCACACTAATTTAGTGTGTGTGAAAAAAAAACGATTTTCAAAATTAAATACACTTAAATGCATTAACAAATTTAATTGATACATATTAATTGAAACAGTTGGACCACTTTCGCAATGTCCGTTCGCTAGGCAAGGGAAATCCTTTTTTTAAAACATGTCGGTTTGCGCGTGGCCCAGCAGCATGAAGACAAATCCCATAGGACACATCTTCTGGATTCCAATTTAGCTGTTTCCCTTCACTTGCCTATCTTCGGACTTGAGAGTTCGTGAATATTTTATTCAGGGAGATTTGCATAGATTCCAATGTTGCAAGTTTCTGCTTTAAGTCCGCATTCTCTTTTCCACATTTTGGCAAATAAAAGTCACTATCTTTAAAATGCTTATCACATATTTTACTAAGCTTATTGAGCGAAACTCCAATTGACTCCGACCACGCGTTTCTTCTTTCGTCATCTTGCGGAGCACGTCTCAAGGCAATGTTTGAGACTTTACCTCGACATACGCAACAATAATGGCTCGACATTCTCACTATCTATGAATAAATAAACACAAGCACAATTTTCTAATGAATTACCGCAGGGCGCTCACAAAATTGAAGTAAATCAACTTTAGCAACAACAAAGTGGGCTGTGCACATAAAAACCCTCCCTAAATTTGCCGTCGGCAATCGGAGAGAGGAGAGTGTGACAACCTTTCACTTTGAATGACAGCAACAGACTGAAATAATGTGGACTAAATTGAGAGCACACTGACACATCCGCCGTACCTGGTATAATTGTATCATGCTTCAGTCCAAGTAATAATCGTTTGTACGAAAGATTTACAACTAATGATGCTATTTCTCACGCAAAGAGGCCAAGTAAAAAGCCATCAAGGCGATCGGAAGACAATATTGCAATAATACGGCCCAGTGTTAAGTCGCCGCCGAGAACATCCCAAAAACACCGTTCTGAACAGCTCGAACCACTCTACGACGCACTTAACGTGACGATTATACTCGTTACTCGTAAAGTAAAAAGGGTACGAGGTGTGTTCAAAAAGTATCGCGAATTTTGTGTTTTTTCAAAAATTATTTATTTATTCATGAATATCTATTTTGTCCCCTTCAAAGTAATCCCCATGAGATATTATACACTTGTGCAAACGGTTTTTCCAATCTTCGAAGCACTTCAAAAAATCATTTTTTTTATCTTGTTCAGCTCCTCCTTCGATGCCGTCTTTATCTCGTCAAGCGTAGCGTAACGTCGTCCTTTCATGGGCCTCTTCAGTTTAGGGAAAAAAAAAAAGTCACAGGGGGCCAGATCTGGGGAATACGGTGGCTGCGGCATCATTAGTGTGTAGTTTTTGGCCAAAAAGTCGCGCACCAGCAACGATGTGTGAGCAGGTGCAAAAGCCGATTTTTGTTCTTCCACAAATCCAGGCGTTTCTGGCGGATTGCTTCGCGCAAATTGCGCATAACTTACAGGTAATATTCCTTATTGACCGTTCTTCCCTGTGGCAAGAACTCATGATGCACCACGCCCCTGCAATCGAAGAAAACTGTCAGCAAAACTTTCACATTCGACCGAACTTGCCGCGCTTTTTTCGGTCTTGGTTCGTGCGGCAGCTTCCATTGAGATGATTGAGCATTGGTTTCCACGTCATAACCATAAACCCACGATTCGTCACCAGTTATGACCCTCTGGAGCAAATTTGGGTCGTCGCGGACAGAGTTTAACATCTCATTAGCAATGTTCATGCGATGCTGTTTTTGGTCGCAATTGAGGTAAAAATCGAAGACGATCCAAAACACGTGCAAGCGAAGCAGCTGTCAACAATTAAGTGAACATTCAAAATGGCCGAGCTTGTCGGCATAAGTGAGAGACATGAGTAGCAACATAACGCCACAAAAAAATCGAAATTCGAATATACGTAACCCGCGAAAATTCAAAATTCGCGATACTTTTTGAACACACCTCGTATACTTAAGTCGTGCAAATGTATGTAACAGGCAGAAGGAAGTATCTCCGACGCCATAAAGTATATATATTCTTGATCCGCATCAAGACGCGTTTGTCTGTCCGTATAAACAAACAGATCTCAGAGATGGTAAGAGATAGAGGTTCGACTTGCATGGGACAAAAACTTCTTATACTTGCAGGCAGATCAAGTTTATTTTCAATTTTGCCACGCCTTGCAATTTAGAAAAAAAAGTCATATTTTTGTCAGTTTTATAGATAGAAGGTTCCAACCTTCTGTACATATTTTGAAATTAAGATTATTTATCGATCCGCCAACGGAATTATGGGCTGCACCGGTCGCAACAGTGATGGGCAACACTTCACAGGTACAGAGTATTTTATAGTCGGGCTGGATCGAATTTTTTATTTGTTTTTGATTGACGCGGCAAACCCACAACCCAAATTTTTTTCAAAAGTTCATATTTCGGTGAAAATTGTAATTGACCAAAGATATTTCTTTCAAACTTTCTTTTGAGATTTCATAAAAGAGTTCTCCCCCAGTTTGCTGCACACCTGATCGAGTTCCTTATGGCTCAGCTGATGAGAAGATAAGCTCCTTATTGACATTTGTCGCAGCAGCTAAAACAGAAAAAGTTTCTTGAGAGCATTTTATTACTGATTCTCATACACAAAACTAAGAGTTGTTAGTATAAAAATGTTGACAAAAATGAAATCCACAATCTCCAACAAAAGAGTGTGTCGCTTGTAGAAGTAGTTGAAAATTGTAACGGATCGTTCATTGAGACTACAGCGCTCAAAATGCATTTGTTCTAGCTAGAAAAATAAAATCATATTAAATGGTTTTTACCCATTATAATAAGCAGACTCACCTTCAGCAATCTGCAAAGCCGCCTTTTATTGGGTTTTCTCCAAGCCCGTAGGATTTCATTAATAAATAGTTGATCAAATATTTTTTCCTCCATTCGATTGGTGGCCAGAGCCACATACATCAAATATATTGAATGCGTCATGAACAAACTAAAGCAACACAAAGCACCAAGGTGCATTTCCGGTGTCTTTCTTATCCTACCAAATATCATACAAGACAAGCCCAAATGCGAAATGTAAACGATTTCCAAAACTAGTCGAGATGTATACGACACCCAGCCGAATCGTTGAATTCCGTGACGATATTTCAATAATAGTTCAAAGTAGCGGAGACCAAGTGAACAGTTCATCTGGCCTTTAGACACCACTAGACCGAGCAAAGGTTTAATCAGAAAATAGTGCCAAAGGAGGGCCAATTCGCAGACGAACAAGCTGATAATGATGCGTGCATAATTTAGCAAGACGAACATGGTCAAGTGCCAGGAACCCGCACGTAGGACATATCCTATTAACAGGTATTGGATAGTCGAACAAAATATATGTGCATATGACCAAAATTTGGGTATGTACGCTGGACGACCAAGGAGCTGGTAATGCATGCGCCGAATGCGCACATAAAGATTGAGAAGTTCACATACGTCACTGGTTTCATAAGCCAAAAACCAACCATTTACAGCAATTGCCACAAAATACGAATAAACTGCTATTAGACTTGCTCGATGTGATATGGAAGTAAAACTTAATGGTTCAGAGAGTTGAACCATAATGATTGTGAGCAAAACAGTCAAGGATTGAGGCCAAAACCAGAGGTAATGGAAACACTTGAGATAGACATGCCAGAATTTAGAAATCACAAAGAAGTTACTTTTAGAATCGTATTTGAATGGATTAAGCGCCAATATGTTAAGCACAACCATACGATTGAATGACATGGCGAGACTAAAGGAAAAAGGTGTAGTTCTATCAATGAAGGCAATTGAGTTAATTTGAACAGCTTATTGTACTGAAGGGTTACTTCAATAATGGCTGGTCAACAATAGCAATAGCGTTAGCACTTGGAAAAACGGAGTAGAATGTTTGGCTTAATTTCCGCTGCTTTGACTAATTTATGTTAAGCTCGCGCCTAAAATTGAAGTCGTCAAGTGTATACAGTAGCGGTTCTAGGCGGTGCGATAGGGGCTGAAGCCCCCCCTTCGGCACGCCAATTCGATTACCTAAATGCTTAAAACGAAAAAAACTAACAAATTTTTAATGTTGTGACAAAATGGCATTTAAGTTAAGAATTCCACGTTTATATGATCGGAAAAAAGAGCTCTAACTTACGCACAGTGGTTTGCTAGTTCATCTAATTTACAAAAAAAAAAAAAAATTAACCCATTTCTGCTATATTTTTTCCTCTTCCTTTTGTAAATTCTGAACTCAAAGTCGATTTTAGAAATATTAGAAATATCAGAAATGTTAATCTGAATACCAAATTTGAAAAAAAATATCCCAATTTAAAAACTTGTAATACCATTAAGCAAGATATAAATCAAAAGTTTATTGAACTTCCAATAATAGCGTTAAACATTGCTTTTAAGTCGGCTTAGTAGTTTGAACATAACTAGTAGTTTGAACAAAAATATTTAGAAAAAATAGATTTTTGCTCGAAAGTTTCCAAAAAAATGTTTTACACGCCTGGGAAAATTAATTAAGAATACAAAACTATTATTTCTGTTCGTCAATATAAAAAGAGAATAAAATAATCAAGAAAAGTCGACGCGACTAAAACTGGTTTTCGAACGGTTTTCGACCTCCAAAATGCCTAATTGTCAATGGACTTAATTGTTCCCAGCTTCGGTATTTATCCATAGTTTTTCTTCACCAATACATACACTAGCGGTCATGAAAACCGCATCACTTCAAAAAATCATGCAACTATGAAATATTTCGGTCAAACGTCAAAGAATATTATTATATTATTATAAGAATATTATTAAGAATATCTTATCAAAATATAAGACAAAAAACACTAAAAACTATATTTCTGGAAATTACATATCCTTTTTTTTGGTTAACAAAATAGGCGAAATATTCACATTTTTATGAGTTGTTAAATTACTGTGTTGGTTTAAGCGACCTGATCTTCAGTAATCCAAAGGTTTGGTTGGGCTGGCTCAAGGTCAGGTTATGACCTCGAGCCAGCCCAACCAAACCTTTGGGTTATTAAATTACTTTTTTATTCAATGAAAATCGATTAATATCCCACAAATAAATTTTTTTTGGATAACTAACTGAGTGTGAATGTTAAAAAACCATATTAATACGATGTTACTCCTTCTCTGGCTTGAATTACTTAAATTTCTAAAGCTTAAATTAGTTAGTTTATGCTCTCAAGCTTCTGTTCTGACACTTTGCGCTTCATTGCATGCCATAAGAGTTCAATGGGCTTAAGGTCAGGCGGGTTTCCATGCCAAGCCAGTCGTAAAGTTTTTATGTCCTGGAACACTTTACCAAGCTGTATTAAAACAAAACCTGATATTAATGTTTCAGTGGTAAAATTTTATTGGGAAAGAATGAAACGAAAGACAAAAAAAGAACTTACTAATTTCGCTCGGTGGCAAGGCGCAGAATCGTCCTAAAAATAACTCATAAAACTATATCTTATAAAAATGTGAATATTTCTTCTTTTTTGTTAAATGGTCCTAAAAAAAAGGATATGTTATTTCCAGAAATATAGTTTTAAGTTTTTGACCTTGTATTTTGATTAAGTTATCTTTATATTAAACTAGCTGAATACTAGCTGATTATTAAGAAAGCGATTATATTCAATCTAGTGCAGGCTGCATGTCGGTATAAACATTTTGGACCGTGATAATCTAAAATCGTGATTTTTTTTCAAATTGTCACTTTTTTGACCGTTTGATGAATACCTCCTATTTACCCGTCTACAATTGCCGTCCATCAAATCTTCACAATAATCCAGGCTCAAATCAAAAATTTGCAATTCACGCAATATTTTGAACCGTGTAATCCACAGCTTCCATTTACCAACGCCGGCATTGTAATATAAGCACTAAGCGCTTTCATAAATACTCATAAGGTTATTTTGCAAATTTCGTGATTTTTGGACCTTACAAACCCTTGCGGGCGGGCATTTCCGGACCCATTTCTTCAATTTAGATACCTTCGCGGGCAAGCGTACAACCATTCCTCAAAGCTTCATCAAAATCGAACATATAGCAAAACTCGCGGTTCTTGGAAAATTTTCCGCTCATTTCTTCTACTTGGAAACCTTTCCGGGCAATCGTCGAACCACTATCCAAAGATTTACCGAAACCGAACTTTAATAATTTTCGCGGTTTTTGGACAATTTTCTGCAAATTTCTTCAACTTAGAAACCCTTCCGAGCAAGCGTTCAATTCATTCCCCAAAGTTTGATTGCAATCGGATGACGGTTATAATTTGCGAATTTCACGATTTTTGGACCTTAGGAACCTTTGCGGCCAAGCGTATAACCATTGACCAAAATATCATCGCAATCGGATGAACGGTATAGTTGTTGAATTATCGCGGTTTTTGGACTATTTCCCGCCCATTTCTTTAAATCAGAATTCTTCACGCGCAAGCGACCAAACATTCTCCAAAGTTTTATAACAAACGAACATTTTGCAAATTTCGCGTTTTTCCTGAAACCTTCCGGGCGGTCGCATTAAAGAGCGTAATCACACCATTCCCAATTTTCATTGCAATCGGATGAACGGTATAGTTTTGCACCATTTCACAGACATGAGACATAGCCTATGACACTTTCCTGATCGACATGAGCTTACTGTGAAAAATTCGTGAAGATCGGTTCAGCGGTTTAGACGCCCATAAGGGACAAACATACAAACATACTTTCACTTTTATTTATTCGGTATACCCGTTACTCAGGGAAATCAATCAATTCAACATCATGTAAGCAAATTGCACATGCGGCGCCAAAAAGTTTGCCACTTTTTTATAACTTTTATAACTCATTTTTTATCCGATTTGTATGAAACTTTCAGAGATTCAGCCATGTCCGACTTCGATATATGTACCCGTTACTCAGGGGAATTAATGTTTGAAAGCATTCCTTTTATGTTAATTAACAGAGCTTTAACATCAAGCTTTAACATACGGCTCTGAAAAGTATGCAACGTTTCTATAACCTTTATAACACTGCTATTTATTACCCGATCATTATGAAAATTTACAAGATTATAGATATTGGGTACATATAAAGAAAAAAAAATTAATATTCTTAAGTCACTTGAAGTATTATAAGTTAAATAAATCACGCGCGCTTTTTCAAGGCAAAAGCCGACGCGCGCTAACGATAGTACATCAGATGGGACGAACAGCCATTATAATCATTGACAGCGGAGCCGACGCCGACCACACTTAGCTGCCTATAGAAGCAGAGCCTGGTCAAACTGACCCAGACGATCCAAATCGGCCCTCGGCCCGATTCTCCAAAAACGACGCACTGCACCTGGCACAGAAACCAAAGACAGAAACCATAGCCTCAAATAGAAAACAACAATAAATTAGATTATACCCACGATCCTTATTGTCTATTCATTGGGCGGGTGAACGATTCCAGCAAACAGAAGAACCAAGTGTCCTAGAATCAAAAAATATCTGTGATAAGCCCTGGCATCGGCGAGCTACATCCGTGCCACGAAAAGAGGTCTTTTCAATCTTTTGTTATGTGACAAGGCAGCTAGTGATTGCAAAACACTCACCCTCACTTTCCCTAAGCGCAGTCGACCCCGAACCCTAAGGCAGACTACTCCTCCAGTTTGCCGCACACATGATCGTGTTCAATACGGCTTTGTTGATGAGAGGATAAGCTCCTTGTCGAAATTTGCAGCCTCAAAAGCAGATACAGTTTTCTGCGATCATTTTATTATTGATTCTCATACACAAGACTAAGACTAGTTAGTATGAAAATGTTGCCAAAGATAAAATCCACGATCTCCAACAAAAGAGTGTGTCGCTTGTAGAAGTAATTGAAAATTGAAACGGACCGTTCCTTGAGACTACAGCGCTCAAAATGCATTTGTTCTAGCTAGAAAAATATAGTCAAATAGAATGGTTTTTACCCATTATATTTACCAGACTCACCTTCAGCAATCTGCAATGCCGCCTTTTATTGGGTTTTCTCCAAACCCGTTGGATTTCATTCATAAATAGTTGATCAAATATTTTTTCCTCCATTCGATTGGTGGCCAGAGCCACATACATCAAATATATTGAATGCGTCAAGAACAAACTAACGTAACACAAAAAAACAAGGTGCCTTTCCGGTCTCTTTCTTATCCTACCAAATATCATACAAGACATGCCCACATGCGAAATGTAAACGATTTCCAAAACTAGTCGAGATGTATACGACACCCAGCCGAATCGTTGAATCCCGTGACGATATTTCAATAATAGTTCAAAGTAGCGGAGACCAAGTGAACAGTTCATCTGGCCTTTAGACACCACTAGACCGAGCAAAGGTTTAATCAGAAAATAGTGCCAAAGGAGGGCCAATTCGCAGACGAACAAGCTGATAATGATGCGTGCATAATTTAGCAAGACGAACATGGTCGAGAGCCAGGAACCCGTACGGAAGACATATCCTATTGACAGGTATTGGATAGTCGAACAAAATATATGTGCATATGACCAAAATTTGGGTATGTACGCTGGACGACCAAGGAGCTGGTAATGCATGCGCCGAATGCGCACATAAAGATTGAGAAGTTCACATACGTCTCTGGTTTGGTAAGCCAAGAACCAACCATTTACACCAATTGCCACAAAATACGAACAAACTAGTAATTGACCTCCACGATGCGTTATGGAAGCATAACTAAACGCTTCATTGTTCTGAATTCTAATGATATTATACAAAACAAGCAAAGATTGAGGCCAAAAGTAGAGGTAATGGAAACACTTGAGATAGACATGCCAGAATTTAGAAATCACATAGAAGTTTCTTTTAGAATCGTATTTGAATGGATTAAGCGCCAATATGTTAAGCACAACCATACGAACTATACGATTGAATGACATGGCTGAGACTAAAGGCAAAAAGAATCGTTCTATCAATGAAGGCAATTGAGTTAATTTGAACAGCTTATAGTACTGAAGGGTCATTTCAATTGTTCCAACAATACCAATTGCGCTTACACTTGGAAAAACGCAGTAGATTGTTTGACTTTATTTCGTTGCTTTGACTAATTTATTTAAAGCTCGCACCTAAAATTGAAATAGCACAATTTTTGCCATTTTCTAGTAATTTTGATTTGGTTTTTTGGTGTTTTTTTATTTAGTCAAATGGCTTGCAATTTATATCAGACATCGATTTGTAAGCGAACCCTGGAAATTCCATGCCTTATATATTTCAGTTCAGAAAACCTCAAAAAGATCCGGCTCAAAACACGACAGTTAAGCACTCTATAGGTTGAGGTTTCGTTAGTATTTTGGTTACACGATTTTGATAATATTTTAGTATTAACCAGTCTGGATATGAAAATAGCCTAAATTTATCTTAATTTTTCCAAATGTGTCCATAAATCAAGTTGAACAGCTTTCAGCAATACTAAATGCTTTCGTTTTGTTTCAAATTCTCCTCTTCCAAAATAACCCCGATACATCCTAAACATAATTAATGCTCCTTCATTTCTGAGCCCTTGGCTAAATGCTGCTTTTACATTCCTTCATTTTTTTTTTGAGAAGGGGCTTGGCAACACATGTATCCGTTATGAATTAATGTAAACCCACTCACAATAGATCCCTCTGCCGAATCCCTCTTCTTGTATACGTGCTGAGGCGTAAACTTGGCAACCAGCGAACTCCCTTTCTGGTGTCATTCATCATCATCACATGGCGTGGCGTTGAAAATGCTGCCTACTTTTCGGATATGGGCAATGACTGACTGACTGACAGTTCTTTTGGATTCTACTTGTATGTGTTTCTCTTTAACACCTGAACCAGCTGTCACTCAGTCGCCGCGTGATGTACGAGCTATGTATGGTTTTAAGGACTTCTCCTGCCTTTTAGTTTTCCAACAACCTTTTAGCATCATTTTAATTTGACTAATTTGCTGAGGCAGCCTACAATAAAACTTTTCGGCAGGGGCCAGGCACTCAAAGGATGTGGGTTTTTAGCCGCGTTTTTCCTTTTGTATGTTGTCAAGCGAGGCAGAAATTAATCGTTGCCATTAACTTTGATTTATGATTGTGAGTTTTGTTCAACAGCTGATGGAGTGCGGCGACTCTGGGTGTGTTAGGATATTTTAGCATTTACTTATGGCTTGCCATATTTTGTACATATTATTTATAGTTTTGTTCCCATTTACCCGCTGGCTCTCTAACTGTCTCGGACTTGGATGGGTGGTAACAAATGGTCTTCTGGGTTAATAGTCGGTCAAAGTGTTTGTTTTTTGTGTAGCGGTTGGGTGTGAAATTGCTAAATGTGAATATAGTTTATGGGCTATAAATCATTAAATAATAATAAAATTTAATTGAAGAATTCCATAAGGTTTGGTAGATTATTACAAAAATAATAAGATTTAGAAATGTGGATCAAAAAGTAACAGTGGGGGTTAGCTTTTTAAACGGGTACAGTGATCAATTTAAGGACACCATACAGTTTTACAATATCGGAATTCTCATTTATTTAAAAAAAAAAACATAAAAATCGTTTCGTACGGAGTCGGTATAAACATTTTACACGACAAGCTCAGTGCCTTCCTCCTACTTTTAATACCAGGGCCAGTTATAGGAAAAGGATATAAGAATGTGCTTATGCTGGTGAGCAAGAGAGACTGTGTAAAATTCACGAGTTACTTCGGCAATCGGTGACTATGGGCTAATCCTACGTGGATTTTTTTAAGGTGACTCATTTTGAAGTGGTGAGGCCTTAATTTTCTCTAAGAGTCAGAGCCTTCTAAGTTTCTTATACCCTTGCAGAGGGTATTTCAAAATTGTCCGGATGTTTGTGAGGCATTGAAAGAAGCATCGACGACCACATAAAGTATATACGAGTATACTCTTAATCAGCATGACGAGCTGCTTGCTTCTATAATATCTCCTCCGTCAGTTTTAAAGCTATCCTCACCACACTTTGCGCGATATTTTTTGGTACAAATACGCTGCACATTTGTCGGAACCGGCCGGATCAGATGACTATAGCATTAAGCTGTCATAGGAACGATCGGTCAAAAAAGTAGTTCTAGTGAGAAAAACTTTTTTGTTTTTAATGGAAACGCCTCCAAAGTACGTATTTCTTAGTTTACTATCTTTTCCCATGATATCACTAAGTTTGGTCGAAATCGAATGACTATGGCATATAGCTGCCATAGGAACGATCGGTCAAAAAAGTAGTTCTAGTGAGAAAAATTTTTTTGTTTGTAATGAAAACGTTCTTATCATTGGCATAGACTTATACTTTTACACAATTCTACAAAGTTTGGTCGAAATCGGATGATTGTAGCTTATAGCTCCCATAGGAACGATCGGTCGAAAAACTAGTTCGAGTGAGGAAAACTTTTTTGTTTTTAATGAAAACGTCCATTTTATTAGCATATTCTTATTTTAAATACTTTAACACATTATCAAAATCGGATGACTATAGCATATTGCTGCAATATGAATGATCGGTCGAAAAAGAAGTTCTAGTAAGAAAAACTTTTTGTTTTAAATGGGATCGCCTCCAAATTTCGTATTTAACAGTTTGTCATGCTTTTTCATGCTTGCACTAAGTTTGGTAGAAATCAGACATCTATATAGTATAGATTCCATAGAAAAGTACGGTCCAAAAAGAAGTCTTAGCTAGAAAAACTTTTTTGTTTTCAATGGAAGCTGCAAGGGTATACAAAACTTCGGCCGAGCCGAAGATAACTTTCCCCTATTTTTGTTAGATATTGAAAACTTTGTCCACCGAGGGGCAATTTTCCAAGGCTAACTTTGCAATGCCTTTAGAGCAAATTCGAGCGGCATATTCAGGCTTATATTTGTTGAGATGGACGCGTCTTTTATAACTAGCTATTTGGTCGATAATAATAATCGACTGGGCTATTCCTTCGATCTTAGCTGGCAATAATTTCAGATTAATTTTTTCGATAATGCAGTGGGATGGTCTGTTATGGTTATACGCATCGTATAACGGACACGCGGAATGTCGAGAGCTCGCTCTGTCTAAACGTTTGGCCGGCTAGGCTCAGGGAAAGTGGGGGGGTCTTTGGTGCTCTCCCAATCATGCGCTACAGATTAAAAGAGACAGAGCTTTAAGGAATGGCTAAACCATAGAATACAGAACCTGGAAATGTTACAATTTAGGGGAGAACTAAGATGTTGTTGTCCTCCTCTATACCCGCCCAACCATGCAGAACCTTGTGAGATTATATGGCTCTGCCCAAATCAAGACGCGAGTAAACTTGCTATGGAATCCCTTTATATAAACATTTATTTCATTTTCGTTATATTAATCCTCTTAAATCCAAATTCGGTATAGAAATACAGAAGTGATATTCAAACAATATCATATTAGTGAAGGAATGAAATCGCAGAAGGCTTTTGATCAAACTATGAGTGTGCATTCTGAACTCCCCAACATATTTGTAAAGGAGTACTTGAGCCGTTAAGAGGCAGACCTAATGGGCCATGGTTCAAAACTGCTTTTGCGGGTTTATCAATTGCTTTTACTTAGGGTCGGCTATGCCGTACTTACTGCAGCGTCCATCGGTGTCAGCAGGCCTGATGATCGTGGAAGCTGTCGGGAAAAAAGGAGGCAAAAACAAAAACTCCCACAAGCAGTATGTTCAACCTAGGAAAATACAAGTTTAAAAAAGTTTTGTATACCCTTGCTGCTTCCATTGAAAACAAAGTTTTCTGACTAAGACTACTTTTTGGACCTTACTTTTCTATGGGATCTATACTATATAGATGTCCGATTTCGACCAATCTTGGTGAAATCATGGAAAAGCATAATACACTGTTAATTACGAAATTTGGAGGCGATCCCATTTAAAACTAAAAAGTTTTTCTCACTTCAACTTCTTTTTCGACCGATCATTCATACTGCAGCTATATGGTATAGTCATCCGATTTTGATAAAACTTTGTAGAAATGTGTTAAAGTATATAAAATAAGAATATGCCACTAAAAAGGACGTTTTCATTATAAACAAAAAAGTTTTCCTCACTCGAACTAGTTTTTCGACCGATCGTTCCTATGGGAGCTATATGCTATAGTCATCCGATTTCGACCAAACTTTGTAGAAATGTGTAAAAGTATATAAAATAAGTGTATGCTAATGATAAGGACGTTTTCATTAAAAATAAAAAAGTTTTTCTCATTAGAACTAGTTTTTCGACTGATCGTTCCTATGGCAGCTATATGCTATAGTCATCCGATTTCGACCAAACGTAGTGAAATCATGGGAAAGGACAGTAAACTAAGAAATACGTACTATGGAGGCGTTTCCGTTAAAAACAAAAAAGTTTTTCTCCTTAAGACTAGTTTTTCAACCGATCGTTCCTATGGCAGCTATATGCTATAGTCATCCGATCCGGCCGGTTCCGACAAATGTTCAGCCTATATGTACTAAAAGACTTCGTGCAAAGTTTGGTGAGGATAGCTTTAAAACTGACGGAGGAGATAGCATAGAAACAGACAGACGGACGGACGGACAGACGGACAAGGCTAAATCAACTCAGCTCGTCATGCTGATCAAGAATATATATACTTTATGTGGTCGGAGATGCTTCCTTCAATGCGTTACAAACATCCGCACAATTTTATAATACCCTTTGCAAGGGTATAATTACTCCACTAGCAGGGATATTAAAATGCACAAAATTCAACCAACTAGTTCCGATACAGTGATCCTTCGCTTAATCCTGCGGTAAAGTCCGGTTACGAAACGTGCTCACGTGGCCAAGCCCTGGCTTGAGGTGTCTCGTATATACGGCGACAGCTGTTCGTTGATGGTGAGCACTATTTGGGCAGCTCAGCTACCAAATGTAGGAGCAGCAGCGAAAGATTTATGCTGCTGGGTTAGGGAAGCAGCGCACAGGGGACAGGCATTGAGGCCAAGGCTAGGTTAGCGCCCCTGGCAGCAGCCACAGCGTCACGCCCACGTGCAGGCGGTGCTAATGAAAATATCCAATGATCCAGCTAGGGCCGAGTCCAAACGCAGAGAGTCCAATTAATAGATACCACTGGCAGAATCCCAGGAACAAGCCCTGAACTGAGCCACTCTCTGGCTGGCACAGGCGACAACAGCGCGTCGGTTGGTTATGGACGAATGGGAAAAATTGTCTATATGTTCTCTGCGCTGCCGGACTAAGTGCCGGAGCACACACTAGTGCATTTTCTTCAATGCAACACTGGATAAGACAAGTTTTAATCACTACTAGGTCACACGAACACAATTTTTTAGTATATCGTACCTGAAGTTGAGGTTACGCCGGGTGACAATTTTAATTGTTCGTTCTGGCAAGGAAAATAGTTGGCCAACCATATATGTATTGGCGCAAGACGATCGTGAACAGGTCCTGGATGGCGGATGGCCAACACTTATGGCTTGAATCACGTTGAGAGATGATTATTTTCGATTAGAAAAATATTGAGCGTCAGTTCGAGCTTTCGGTATCAGCAAAAGTGAAGGCGGAAGACAAGATGACAGCTTACATTGCATGGCTGCGTGACAGGGGCTGCCAATTTATTTGTGGCTTGTACATGAGATAGCCCCTAATGTGAATTTATCGAATATCGATTATTTTGAATCTGATTCATCGAACATTCAAATTCAAAAATTACCGAACCCTCACAATCGGTAAAGCACTTGCATCTCTGTAATTCAGAACTTATCCAATGTCAAAGTGAATAAATTTGGAATCGGCGTATAAGTCGTCTAAGTAACTTTCCTAGAAACTTTACGGTCACATTGTCCCTATTCAAAATAAAGTCAAATTATACTTAGGTACGTATGAGTGCTTATTCCATAAAGCTATGCAGTCTCCTGCTCTTACAATTTTTGGGCCTGTTTGTGTGGAAAGATCTAAAATATGCGACTCCTAACGACTTACAAGGAGGCTTGCAGCTTACAATAGAATTTTTTTATTAAAATTTCATATCGTTTCGGCTCCATACAACAGTTTGTCGTTATTTACAAACTCGCAGTCAATAAACCAATTTTTAATAAAAAAAATTGTTCAAATTATTATAGCCAGGCACTAAAATCGCGAACTCGTAAAGTCTCATCATGGCCTGTTCGTTGTTTTCTTTTTGCAGCAACAATAATATTGGTATCTTGTCGCTGTCGCTGGCACACAGCTTGGTACAATTATAGCAATTTATGCCCCCCCTCTCTGCTCCTCTCCGTCTGGTCTGTCCTACATGGCACTGCACGTTGATTTGATTTAAACACATTGCTGAGTGAACCTTTTCTTGTTGGGCTGCTTGCTCATTAAATTTAATTTCCTGTGCCGAGGAGCAAGAGAATTTGTAAACAAAAGGCAGGCAGCGCCAGCGCACAAAGCGTCATAAATTGGTTGCTGATATTTCACACATGCTGGCCACATTAGCACAGAAGCACAGTACATATGTGTACAATGTACATAGCTTTACATATGAATACCTAGTGGAATATGCATTGCAATTCATTTAAACGGGTGGCGCTAATAAAATGCTTAATTTACCAAATCGCAGCTCTATTTATAGCAATTAGCTTGGCCTGATCTTCTCGTTCGACCCATAAACAAATCGCACATCTCTCACTTGATGATATCTTGTTGTAATATTAGTTTATTTTACAAAATCTCACAATGATTGACTGGCACTCGGTTTGCAAGTACCCAAAACAAATAAACAGAAATGGGGAAATTCAATTCAATTAAGTCTGCAGTAAATTAAAGCAACTCGGCTTTCTCCAGTGGTTGTTGTTGTTGGTTTGCAATGCAATTCCAACTTTTCCAATTTAGCATAAAATTTGCCACAGAAACTTGAACTCAGAAATGGGCCCATTCCATTCCATTATGGCCAAAAATTACAATTTGCCTTTTATTTTGGTCATTGACTTTTGCATAAATAAAATATATTTACTGACACTGCCGGAAGGACAAACTACACACATGGCACATTTAAGCTGCCTTTATGGGAATCTGGCGGGGGTGTCTATTTCCGGTTTGAGCGCCATTATTGTCGCCTTCGCTGTTTCTGCTTCCGCTTCTTGTTGGGGTTGTTGTTGTTGTTCTTGTAATTCCTATTATCGTGGGCTGTTGCTTTTGGTGGATATCTAAACGTTTTGTTTTGTTCGCATTCTGCATTTCAATTTTATTTTTCGGCTTCCCATTTGGCACGCCCAAAAAATATTTTGACAGTCTGCAATTCCAAGAGCTCCATCCGCTCCTCGAAAAGCTATTTTCCATTTTGGCAGTGCCAGTTATTCCCTCACCGTTTATGATGATTTTGTTGATGTTGCTTTTCCGGATTCCCTGAAACAGGAATTGAAACTTTAGTTTATTTGTTATGTAGGCCGCTTTATACTCTTAAAAAAGAGACTAGAGAGCTGAATTATTTATAAGTAATTGGTCAAACAACAACAAGCAAAAAAAAATAGATAAAGTAAACCTAGTAATTTCCGGGTGACCTAGGCGGCAAAGAACGCGTGTTAAACTTGACCAACTTCTCAACATTCCTTAGAATTTCGGGGGAGGAGCTGAGAGAGTTTTGCAGTGCAGCAAGCCTACACTGCAAAACTTCTTCTCTAGAGAAAACTCGTCTATATTGGCACACCCCATCGCTATTTCCTCTTCCTCTTCCTCTTGAATACTTTGCCTCGATCACAACGTAATCAATGTTGTTACAAGTCGGCGAAATCTATTCGCCTCTCTACAGGAAGGCTAAATCAACCGATGGTCTATCCCTTTTCTCCATATTCTCGAATTGGAAACGATAAGCATGTCGTGATCGGGGCATATAAATTGTCTTTTGCCGAGACAATGGGCATATTCAGCAGATAAATCCGATTTACGATTACTGATTTACGTCTTGCAATTTTTGATGATTCTCTGTTCATTGACACTGAGTTCTTAATTTAGGTTATTCTCAGGCTTATTTCATTTGGTCAAAAATACATTGTCACAATTTTTCAGGGCTTTTAACGCTGTAAGTTCGGCAGTTCATTCTCAAATTGGTCGTTAACAATTGGACGTACAGTCGATAAACTGTCTCACCAATCATGATTACCAAATTTTTCAGTCGCACTCGGCAATCACTTTATTCAACACTTAAAATCGACATTCATAAATCAGTAATCGAAAATCGGAGTAATCTGCTGAATACGCCCAATTATAAGGCTAAAATTAAAGATATTTAACTTAAAGTCTCAGTGCGGCTAGTCGCTTGTCAACTAGTGTGAAGCTAATGACAGAGTAACCTACCGCCCTTGTAGAGCTCCGAGGGCGCATTGGCTTACGTTTTCAGCTTGAGTCTCTGATTAAGAGTTAAGCTAAGTAACTCTATAGATGGTCCACTATCATCCTTTTAACGGTGCGAAGATTTTGAGGGGCATATTGCCAATCTCGTCAAAAGTGCTCAAAGGGTTTTTAATTGGTTGAACTTTTTAACGGTGGTGGTGTTATCAACCTACATAAAAAACTTAATGCCTAGACAGCAGTTTTCCGGGGTCCTCAAAGAGGGGAAACGAACGAGTATGGATGAGTCGATTTGAGACCCAAGAACTCAGCCTTAGAGCCCCGAAAGGGAGCATTTGCAGTGAGCAGATTTCAATATTAAAAGCCGACTTAATACACTTGAAAATGACCAGCAGAGCCTACTTGATTCATTCGTTACATGGTTTGAAGCTTCGAAATGTTACGCTATCCCTGTAGTTCAGCTGGTGTCAAGGCACTACCAGCCTAAAGACCTGATGCATCACTGCGCTAGTCTAGTACTTGAACTATAGTGTGCACCCATCACCACACTAACGACTAATAATGCAGGGTCGTACCGATCAGTACGTTTACCGGACATTCCCATTCAAAATTCGTTAGGCAAATACATGGTTGGTGGTTGGTCTGGTGGCGAGTGCTCACTACGAAGAGCTAGGGGGTTCGTTAGTGCCGCACCGGTGCAGCTGAACTATAGGGATGTGTCTCTTTCCTTCTTCACATTTTCTATACGTTTCTTTCATTTTATGGACAAAATTAAATGTTATAGTTCCTAAAAGGTACGAAAGTAAAAAATAAAAGTGGTATTCCTGAAAGTGATTTAAATTTAATTTAGATTTCGTCGATCAGTTGTTTACAGCTGCTCATTAGGGTGTCCCAAAAATAACTTTTTTTTTTTATTCACAGGTGCACCAGCACTTTCTGAAAGCTTATAGAGTAAAGTATTTTTGAGATATTTTTTCAGATTTTTCGGAAGACGTTTAGAGGTTGCGGAAGTCGAATTATTCCCTAAAATCGGTCAATAGCCACGATTTTCTAAGTTTTCATATCAACATGTATAAAAAAAAATATCCATATTTTACTTTTATGGGCATAAACAAAAAAGTTTTGGCTATGCTTTTGCTCATTTAGGTACCATATATTACATTTTTTCGTAAATTTTTCATAACTGTCATAAAAAAACACATCATAACTTTTAAAATTTCTATTAAAACTATAAAAAACTAGTGATGCAATTTAAACGATGGGCAAACTTTAAATTTGCTCTTACCGTTCCAGAGTTATACTCTTTTGAAGCTTTGTTCATTAAGGCTTCGTTGGTGAAACCAAAAACGCAGATTGTTCTATTTTTCGGACTACGTTATGACCTATATGAGGTGATTCGTGTGTAAATCTTAAAATGGTATTCCCACTCGCGGTTTTTTGGCTGACGAGTACCATCTCTTAGGGACATGCTTTTTTTTTTAAGCGTTTATTTTCGAACAATATTTTAACTATAATTACATTAAACAAACTGTAACAAAAATCAATTTCAAATTATAACGCACTGCCTCATAAAGGAAATCTAGCGTAACTAATAAGTTTAATTGCATTTTTTTACAAATATTTTAAATTCTTATATGGGGATAGATACATACAGAGAAATTTCTTAGGGACATGGAATAGCCCATTATGCCATCATTAATTTAGTTTTTAGTAAAACTCTACCTTGCGCTTTTAAAGACATTCAAGATTTTAGGTTTGACTCCTCCTGGAAGTACCTTTACCAATTGTTCAATTAACTCGATTTTTTAATATTGCGTTCCTTATGACACTGTCCATGTTTGCTGAAGTTTGTAGATTTTAATTTTGAACCATTAAGAATTAAGCTAAAATTGATGTCGCTTTGTGTTAGTAGTAAAAAATTACCCAAACCCGAGATGAGTCCCGATTTCTCAATGTGCGGTTAGTCAACTTGACAGTCAGTTTAACCAAATTTACGTGTCTCATGCTGACTTATCTGCTGCTCGAGCTATGGTTAAAGTTATCCGCGAGTTCAGTCCCGATAGACTTATCGATATTTTTATCGTTTTACAAACAGCTGGCTCCAACATTTGTTTAGTTTATTTTATTATTTGCTGCCACAAAATGTTTATGAATAAACGAATCTTTCAACTCCACGCAATGGAAATGGAATTTGAAGAGGCAGAGCAACGAATAAATAATGCAAGGGAGTACAGGAAGAGGTCTAATTACTTAACTGATCTGGATGTTGCTACATTTGTAAATGATTCAGGTTGACCAAAACTACATGTAAAATAGTTCATGCTAGGATCAAACATTAAGTTAATGCCTTAACTTCAGTTGCGATTCAATTTGATGTGACTAGAATTGTTAGCAGGACTTGGCGGCGCTGCGTTCATATACATGTGGGCACTTCCTTATAACTGCGGCTGACTTCTGTGAAGTCAGCGTTCTTTTGATAAGCCGTGCAGGTAAACAAGTGTCCACAGCTATTGCTTTTGACTCATCGCAATTTATTTTAATAAATTTTTCGCAAAAATATCACCTACAGCATTCAATAGCATTAAAAAATTCATAAAAAAGATCCCTTATTTGTTGACCGTGTCTGGTCACCCTAATGCAGCGATAGGAACTTATCGATATCAGATGAAACTGCTGTTGAGAAAACCAAATGACTTGACCGCTTGTCAACTGGAGGAACAAATTTGACCGGCGGTTGGCCATTCGGAACCTTTGAGAAATCGGGCCTAATTCTAATAGAATGGACTTCTGTAAGCTTCACATCATTCCCAGTTTTTATACTGAACCCTAGTTTTTCGTTCTATGGGAACTTTTGTACAAGCAACACACAGCGACAACAATTTTAGCTTAATTATACATTCCAAATACATTGTCCAGTGTGCTCAGAGTAAGTCAGGAATTAAAGGTCATACTAAAAAATTTTCTAAGATCAACTTTGTGACTGATTTATAGGCCATTTACACTGGGACTGCGTTATGCGTTAGTAGTTAACAGTTAGCTTTTTTCCATCCAAAAAAAGCCAAATGGTTGCTATTAACGCATAACGCAGTTCTAGTGTAAATGTTGTATTAGTAGCGGTTTATATTTGATTTCGTTTTGGGGTGACCGTTCTTTCATCACGCGCCTGGTGTTTGCTTGAATTCTGCTGTGTTGAATCATTTAGAACGTTGCAAGTTTTAATAATTAAATAATTAAACTATTTTATGCATTTTAAAATGCATTCGAGTCTCTTTGAAGGGAAGAAAGACCAGTGACCTGAAGTGGACGTAGTCAAGTGATCCAGTTCTTACAACTTATGTTTGACTTAGTCAAAGATATTCTGGATTCCATATCTGCACAGCTCTCCTAAAATGTACGTCACATATTAGTCTGTGTCGTAGTGTTATTTGTTTACCAGCAGCCATTGCCACTTATGTCAAAGATGAGATACATTTTACCGCTTTTTTATCTGATCAAACAACCAAGCAAAGATCGGACTTTGCAGGCCTTTTAAATGCCCATGATAGCACTCCGTTAGCTTTTACTTGTGGAATTGTTATATTTGAATTATCCTCTTCCTAATATCAAAAAATATTGGCATACAAAATTCGACTTTATGCCAAAAATTTGGGCATCCGGCCCAGTTTGCACTGTGCAGCGTCGCGACGCGTCAGTCGGCCGTACTCGAGGCCGATTCAATTTCAACACATACATACTACCTGCTACTCCTATCAAGCTATTCCCTTAACGAGTTGAACAGTTTGCCCTGCGGTTACTGTCAGAATCAGATTTGTTGCTGACCTTTGCTAGTTTAAATTTTTTGTCATTCATATCCCAGCAGTTGGGTCAGCAACAACACAAGTTTGCTCCTAATTTTATTTATTTTATTTTTTATTTTTATTTTATATAATGCTAAATATAAAACTGAAATACCGATAAAGTATTATAATACGACATTTCAGCCATTGCCTCTAGACCCTGCATAATAGCATTAGACACAGAATTGCGTTTTGACATATAGAAAATCCCTCCTCGGCTGGATGAGCCAGTGTAGCCTTCGCTAAGCTGAGTCATGTTGGTCCGGCTGAAAAGGTAGAAACTTTCTCCACGGCAGCAATAGCAATAGGTTTATGGATCGCTTTGTCCAGGGAAATTCCTTTAAGTTGTTTTCGCCCAGACTTACCCCAGCTAAAAAGTCTGCTATGCCTAGAAGCGCCTGTAAGAGGCAGATACTGGGCTTAGAGGTATTCTTTAGAAATTGACAAATTTTTTTTTTTTACGAACAACCGAAGGCAGCAGTAATGGTAGTGATGATCAGTGATCAATTTGCAAGAGTTCCAAAGAGTACCCCGGGGTAATTCTAGGCATAGCCATTTCTAGTCATTCCGTGAGTTCGTGAGTCTTCATAAGTCATCGTTGGAGTTCTCGTTTTCATTTGGCTTTGGCTTATCTACGTGTAACCCCATTTAATGCAACATATTCTTTAATATATTCTGTTTTCTTCTATAATTTCTAACTTTACCGATTTAACCCTCCTCTGCCAGTTTTTACATCACAAGAGAAGAGAAATGTTGATCCGTACAGTTGCTAATAAAATGTTCCCTTGATACCAAAATATTTGGTACTGATTTCCAACCCACACACCAAATATCCAGTTCATACCTTAAATAATTTCTGAGATTTGTAAAGGAGTGGACCTGAACCACTTTAGAGAAGTGGTTCATTCTAATGCACACTGTGCTGAACTGCGAAATTTGTGGCATAAAGAATTTAGCATGGCAATGTTTTTTGATATACGCTATTTATTCTAAAAGGGGATACATTAAATACAACAATCCAAAAAATAAAAGCTATCTGAGTGCAATCGTTTTCTTCAGTGGGGGGTCTGAAAACCACTATTTATTAAATTTCAGGAACAATAATTATTTAATGCACTCTGACGATAAAAACTTTGGTTGCTGGCACGCAATACAGAACTTTTGCCAATTGATACAGCCGAGGATAGCTGAACTTCTTGTCTTTCCAATACTTCACTATGTCCTGACATATGTCATTTCAATAAGGAAAATATCTGCTTATTTCGGTCATCGCTAATTTCAATTGAGGATCATCATCGCCATCTGTTTCCTCATTCCCAGAGTACGGCTCAATTGAATTTTAAAAATCATTGAGAATGCTTTGCGGAGTATTTAGATGAAGAAGTACGCGATTATGATTTTTAAGAGAGCGATTATATTCAATCTAGTGCAGGCTGCATGTCGGTATAAACATTTTGGACCGTGCAATCTTTTTCTCTATATACACGTCTTCATGATAATCTAAAATCATAACTTTTTTTCAAATTGTGACTTTTTTGACCGTTTGATTAATACCTCCTATTTACCCGTCTACAATTGCCTTCTATCAAATCTTCACAATAATCCAGGCTCAAATCAAAAATTTGCAAATTACGCAATATTTTGAACCGTGTAATCTACAGCTTCCATTTACCAACGCCGGCATTGTAATACAAACACTAAGCGCTTTCATAAATACTCATAAGGATATTTTGCAAATTTCGCGATTTTTGGACCTTAGAAACCTTCGCGGGCAAGCGTTGTCCAAAGTTTTATGGCAATCGGATGAACGGTATAGTTTTTGAAATTTCGTGGTTTTATGACCATTTCCGGCCCATTTCTTCAATTTAGACACATTCGCGGGCAAGCTTAAAACCATTCCTCAAAGCTTCATCAAAATCGAACATTTTGCAAATTTCTCGGTTCTTGGACCATTTTCCGCCCATTTCTTCTACTTGAAAACCTTTACGGGCAATCGTCGAACCACTATCCAAAGATTTACCGAAACCGCAAATTTATTAATTTTCGCGGTTTTTGCACAATTTTCTGCAAATTTCTTCAACTTAGAAACCCTCCCGAGCAAGCTTTCAATTCATTCCCCAAAGATTAATTGCAATCGGATGAACGGTATAATTTTGAGAATTTCGCGATTTTTGGACCTTAGAAACCTTCGCGGCCAAGCGTTGCCCAAAGTTTTATGGCAATCGGATGAACGGTATAGTTTTTGAATTATCGCGGTTTTTGGACTATTTCCCACCCATTTCTTGAAATCAGAATCCTAAAATTACCAAAGTTTTATAACAAACGAACATTTTGCAAATTTCGCGGTTTCTTCTACTTGAAAACCTTCCTGGGCAAGCGTCGATGAATTTTCCAAAGTTTAAGCGAAAACTTAAATTTTGCAATTTTTTAGACTTTTTTCCGCAAATTCTTTCAACTTAGAAACCTTCCCGGGCAAGCGTTCAACCATTCCCACATTTTCATTGCAATCGGATGAACGGTATAATTTTGCAAATTTCGCGTAGCCTATGACACTTTCCTGATCGACATGAACTTACTGTGAAAAATTCGTGAAGATCGGTTCAGCGGCTTAGACGCCCATAAGGGACAAACATACAAACATGCTTTGACTTTTTATAGATGTATAGATTATTCCAGACATTATTGCCTTTGACAATTTAAGCTTGTATGAAGTGGTGTCGCGGATCCGAAGCCAAATAACCAGTTCACCGACAAAAAAACCGCGGACAACCAAGCAAGTGGACGCCAGCTGATCCAAGTGACTGAGGT
This sequence comes from Lordiphosa collinella, assembly GCA_018904265.1. Lineage (NCBI taxonomy): Eukaryota > Metazoa > Arthropoda > Insecta > Diptera > Drosophilidae > Lordiphosa > Lordiphosa collinella. The sequence goes on along the minus strand of JAEIFV010000311.1, from coordinate 18,553 downwards.
GAATGGCGGAGCGGTGGGTCAGCCATTCCAGTTCCGTGTGTATGCGAGTGCGGCGGGCAAGGGACAACTGGATATATCCATCAATGATGGCGAAGTCTTCTTCCTGCCTGGTCATACATTTGTAACATCCAGGGCATGCAGACTTTGTAAAAATTTTGTCTCGAGAAGATGATCTCATTGTCGAACAAACCAAAGAACGCTGCTTGTCTGGCTCCTCTCAGAATTCATTTGATGAAACTAAAAATATTAGTTTAAATTAAAAAAAAATTCACGGAAAATCAGAAAAAACTGGCGCATATTTACCTTTATCAAAACTCTAAAGTCCCAAAAAACAAAATAATATTGTCACAGTTGGACAGAAATACCAACTTGCTCGACAGGAAAAAAGAGTTCAAATGAGCTGCATCATTGAAACAGCTGTTCAAGCAATTCTTTTCACAAACGTGCCAACTACTGTCACAGAAAGTATATGACTCCAAGTGAGTAATTGTGTTCACATTGAAAAGTACTCATTCCTGTGACGCATGATTTCTGTGACAAGGCATCCGATGTTCACATTGCGCTGTGACACTGTGACACTAATAGCCTATTTCCATTATGTTCACATATTTCTGTACGTATATATTTTTTCTCTGAGCGTTTCCATATGATACGAGTATGTACATATTGAACAGTTTCGTAAACATGTGAATGGCAACTGACAATTAAAATTTGAGTTGTTATGTATTACATTATTGCACGAATTTCTATGGAGCTCAAAACAATAAATGCAGTTGCATTTAGTATGAGACATTATTTTATAATTATTGCTTTAAATACTTTATAATTTTCTCAAATAAATTTGGCAAAAGACAGAAGAATTACAAGTTTTACATTGCTTCACGCGAAAAAAATTCACCTTTGATTTGTGTTTGCCAAATAAAATTAAAGAAAAAATTTCTAAAGACAACAATAAATAAAAACAATATACTAGCTTCTATGTTTTACTTAACATTTTATTTTATAGTTTGACGATATTGTACTAAAATTCCATATTGGCGTTCTCCATGCGCTCCGAAATCTCCAAGGGAGCAGTCGCTTGTCGGTCAAGTACCTCCATCCGCTCTGTTGTGGCAGCCACCATAGCCTTTACAAATGGCGTTTCTTCAGGCACACTGAATTCCCATGTGAGGCCAGTGAGCCACACGAGTCACTTTACCTCAACACACTGTTTGAGAAAGAGGATGATGACTGCACTGACTTTACGGCCCTCATTTTGATTGAGCACCGTCTGAAACACCGTGTTTAGTTCAGAACTGTATAAAAAATCCCCACTATCTTGTATTTACTTGTTTGGCGTTATGTCCAATTTTTTGCAAACGTAATGGAAATTCAATAATTGGGCAACCATCCTTCCAAATAAATGGGTAGTCCTTTCAAGACACTGACTTACGTTTTAGAGCCATCTGAAATCAAATTTATTAATATTAAATATAATACGTGAAACTCGCGCTTTCCCAATCGTGAAAACCGTTCTGTTTTATTAAAAAAATTAAACTATTTAAAGCATTTTAGAATGCATCGAGCTCTTTGAAGGAAGAAAGACCAGTGGCCTAAAGTGCATGTTTTTCGGCCTTTGTTTCGCGGCAATGGTCAATGATCAGTTTGTATAGGAAATCAAGTCAAACAGTGCGCAAAAGTGGGCCGTAACTGATTTAGAATTCTTACGAAATTTATTTCAAATCTAAATGTGGTGAACACATAACTCGTGACTGGATCATCCGAAACAAAAAAAACTGATGCTTTAAAGAAATATTTGCAAAATTAGATTTTCGCTAAAAATTTTCGAAATTTTTTTATATAAGAAAACTTTTCGATTCCTGGGGCTCTTGGGGTTTTTTGTGTAGAATAAGGGAAAAAAATTCTAAAGGATCGATCAAGACATTTTGAGCTAAGACTTCAAAATGTTGCTTGCGAGAAAACATCTTCGTTAGTTTTACGATTAGCTTGAAATTTGGACACAATTCTCTCAAAATACACTTTCAGAAAAAATAAAAGAATATATTTTTTTTAATTTTTAAAAACAGCGATGAGCAAGCCCTTGCTCTTATAGCTCCCATTGCTCCAGAGAATTATTTTACTGCAGCTGGCGCAACGCAGATGCATTCAAAAATTGCACCCAAACTAGAAACAGCAACAAAACTATTGCGTTTCGGAATAAGGCGCCAGATCGGCGGGTGCAGTGCAAAAACAAATACATGCAGTTGCTGTTGATGGACTGCTCCCAAAGTCAAATTTCGTGCCCACCGTTGCTTTAAAGCAGCGATGTTCCTCCATAGCCTCCAGGGGCCGAGCAAAATCGGCTATTTACACGCACACGAGCCGACCGCAAGCCGAAATCGGGCATATGAGCGTAAGCAGAGCTCTCTTTGCCTTCATTCGCTGCCCAGCCTTCGTTTAGGGCAGTTCAAAGCTGGGCAGTGTCGCTTTGATATCGCACACATCAATACACTCTCACTTTTTGGCCTCGCTCTTCTTGAACATCGCTGCTTTAAAGCATTGACCCTCTCTCCACTAGGATGATAAAGCAACCTAACTGCTTTCTGATTGTAAGTGAACTTTATTCATTGAGTTTGATGCGACTGGGGCATGTTCTGAATAGGTCTAATTTTAAGACGACAATTCTGCATAGTTTTCAGAAGATCATTTTCAAAACTAAAACCTTTATAATAATAAATTAAATTTAACTCATCCTATTAAGTCCAAAGCAGAACATTATAAGTGGTCAGTCTCGAATCCATTTAATTTTTCAGTTCATTCAATAAATTCTTTGTGTCAATCGCTCTTGGCTGATCGGCTTCTATATTAAAGCCTCAAAGACCGTTCAAGAAAGGCGAGATTCATTTCTAATGAAATCCTAATTAGGTGCTTGTGGTGTTTTTGGCACTGACAAGAACACGCACGGCTTAGTTTTACTTTATTTAATATAACAAATAACAATTTAATTTGATATAAAAATTATAAATATCCATTTTATGGATTTAGGAATTATTAAAATTTTAGGTACATTTACATAAGACTAAAGTCGTGGGTACCCGGTCACGGCCTAAAACACGACAAGCGCCCAACTCAAGAAAAGCCCTACACCCTCTGGAAGCGTATACAATAACGAAAACAAGACGGCCGCGTCAGCGATATCAAGGCGTGCTATTTGGCTGGCTTGGCGACTTAGCTGGAAGTACATTGTACCGGAAAATCAACTTAAATTTGAATATTGACCTACACAGCACATAATCAAAGAATTCCACGAACCAAGCGTTTGCTTACACGTTTGTTTATGTGATTTGTTCATTGACTAAAATCAATAAAAAGAAATCCACTTACTTTAAATCAATTGACTGCCCTCCCTCTCCCATACCATACACGAGGCAACACAAACAACTTCAGCGAACAGAAGATGCGGTGCACGAGGCAAAATAATATGGTAAATAGAAAATACGAAAAGGAGAAGGAGAATATTTTATAGAAATTCATGATGGGCCAACAGAAAAATTAAAACGATAAAATACCAAACAAAACAAGGCAACCCAGGTGGGGGGGCGTAAGCTTTATCTTCCTTTATTTTTGGGGAATGATGCTTTTGTTAGGGATATGAAAGGGACCGCATTCAATTAAGTTTTACCTATTTATAAGTGGGTTCCTTTGCTACTGAACTTAAGCAGTTTGGTTGAAGTTAAGTAAGTTTTGAAAAAATAAGTAATTTCTCCAGAAGCAAAACAATTCCTAGACACGTTGGTCAAATTCAACAGCAACCAGATAAAGCAACAACCCTGAGGCCTTAGGATGGTAGTGAAGTTTTGTGCGTGCGTGTGTGTGTGCGAGTTATGTCCATGCAAATAGCAGCTGACTATAAATCTAGGATATATTATTATATTTTGTATTATACTTTTTTTATTTGTGTGTGCTTCTCTTGCTGAGACATTTGTTCATCTGGCTGTGACATGCAGAACTGGATTTGTGGATGCTTTTTGCAGCAGGGTCATCAAATAAGTAGGTAAACAAATCATAAACAGGAAGTAAATACATTGACAAGTGCACAAATATTTAGTATTGAAATGGATTTTTCTTTTAAATGTTAAAAAAAAATAAAAAAAAGTAGGTAAGATGTGAAATCTTAAGCTACCAAAGCAAATCTTATTTGCTTGCCAACTGACCTAAAGGGTAGAGACACATCTGGAGAGACAGAGATAGAGAAATAGGACATGTTGAATCATAGCTTGGATAACTTGGAACAGCTTAAAATTTTCTTCTTATCTAAACATCGATATTTTTGTAATAAAGACGATATACTTTTATCGAATTAAATATGGGCATTTCCATGATAAGAAAATTTTTGGCCCATACTTGTCAAACCTCTATCTCTTACCATCTCTGAGATCTTTTTGAAAATAAAAAGGAATTAAAAAAAAAGGGGGGAAACGTTAACTTCGGTTAACTTCCATTGAAAACAAAAAAGTTTTTCTAACTAAGTCTTCTCTTTGGACTTTACTTTTCTATGGGATCTATACTATATAGATGTCTGATTTTAACCAAACTTGGAGAAATTTGGAAAAGCATAATATTTCGAGGCGATCCCATTTAAAACAAAAAAGTTTTTCTCACTAGAACTTCTTTTTCGACCGATCATACTGCAGCTGTGTGCTATAGTCATCCGATTTTCAAAAACTTTGTCGAAATGTGACCAATGCATAAAAAAAAAATTTATAAATATAAAATGTGTTAAGGAGTTAGGTGGGTTTCAAAATTTCAAAAAATCGATTTTTTTGCTTATCTTATAATTCAATATGCTTAAAATATTCTCTCAAAGTTTTAAAACGATCTGAGTAATATTCTAAGAGTTATAGCCTTCGGATGTTCTACCCATCAGGCTATGTCAGCGTGAATGTAAATCTTTAATCGCGTTTTTCTCGAAACTACGTATTTGAAATCGGTAGTCACGATTCCTCGAAAACTTTTGAACCTATTTCTTTCAAATTTTGCACACTTCTTTAAAATAACATTATCTCGTGCTTGAACGAAGGATTTTTTTTCTTTTTTTAAGGCCATGAAGGGTGCAAATTTTACTCTAAAAGAGGGTTTTTTTGTTCTCAACGCCGCCAAAAATGCAATTTTTTTTCCTTCGTCAAGGACGAGCTCTAAGCATCTACTAACAGAAATTTTTTTGTTTTTTGCATTTCAGATGAATCTGTCATGAGTTATCCTGACTACGCCGAGGGTACTTTTTTTGAGGGTCACAGGAGACGACGTGTCCACGCCTTAATTTTTAATATTTTTCAATTAAAATTTCACAATTTACTTATAAAACATACGAGGTGTGTTCAAAAAGTATCGCGAATTTTGAATTTTCGCGGGTTACGTATATTCGAATTTCGATTTTTTTGTGGCGTTATGTTGGTACTCATGTCTCTCACTTATGCCGACAAGCTCGGCCATTTTGAATGTTCACTTAATTGTTGACAGCTGCTTTGCTTGCACGTGTTTTGGATCGTCTTCGATTTTTACCTATTCAAAAAAATTGATCCAAGAACCTCTATCAAATTTTGTGTGAAAATCGAAATTAAGTGCATTCCGAATGTTGACTGTGGCATACGGAGAAGCTACCTTGGACCGAAGCAACGTTTATTGGTTGGTACAAAATGTTCTCAGAAGGCCAAGAAGATGTGAACGACGAATAGCGTGCCGGACGCCCGAGCACTTCAACAACAGACGAAAAAATTAATGAAGTGGAGAAAATGGTATTGGCCAATCGTCGAATCACCGTTAGAGAAGTTGCTGAGGACCTAAACATATCGATTGGCTCGTGCCATTCGATTTTTATCAATGATTTGGGCATGAAACGGGTCGCCGCGAAATTCGTACCAAAATTGCTCAATTGCGACCAAAAACAGCATCGCATGAACATTGGTAATGAGATCAAGTAAGCATCACAATGGGAGCTGCCGCACGAACCAAGACCAAAAAAAGCGCGCCAAGTTCGGTCGAATGTGAAAGTTTTGCTGACAGTTTTCTTCGATTGCAGGGGCGTGGTGCATCATGAGTTCTTGCCACAGGGAAGAACGGTCAATAAAGAATATTACCTGCAAGTTATGCGCAATTTGCGCGAAGCAATCCGCCAGAAACGCCCGGATTTGTGGAAGAACAAAAATTGGCTTTTGCACCACGATAACGCCCCTGCTCACACATCGTTGCTTGTGCGCGACTTTTTGGCCAAAAACAACACACTAATGATGCCGCAGCCACCGTATTCCCCAGATCTGGCCCCCTGTGACTTTTTCTTGTTCCCTAAACTGAAGAGGCCCATGAAAGGACGACGTTACGCTACGCTTGACGAGATAAAGACGGCATCGAAGGAGGAGCTGAACAAGATAAAAAAAAATTATTTTTTGAAGTGCTTCGAAGATTGGAAAAACCGTTGGCACAAGTGTATAATATCTCATGGGGATTACTTTAAAGGGGACAAAATAGATATTCATGAATAAATAAATAATTTTTGAAAAAATACAAAATTCGCGATACTTTTTGAACACAAATTTTATATGGTAAACTGATGGAATGAAATATTTTGTTGGTTAAATTAAAAAAATTCGTAAAAATGCACCTGTTTTGATCCTTTGAAACCCACCTAAATAAGAATATGCCAAAAAAGGGCGTTTTCATTACAAAACAAAAAAAAATTTTCTCACTAGAACTAGTTCTTCAAACGATCGTTCCTATGGGAGCTATATGCTATAGTCTTCCGATTTCGACCAAACTTTGTAGAATTGTGTAAAAGTAATTTTATATAATTCTTCTTCGGGTTTCCATGCTTCTGCGCCGTATAGCTGGACTTTGATGATAAACGACTTGTATTGCGCAATTTTCGTTTTCAGAGAGGGGACTCTGCTCTTGAACTCCTTACTGAGCCCATAGTAACATCGGTTTGCAAGACTAATTCTTCTTCGGATTTCCAGACTGGTGTTGTTGTCGCTGGTTATCGTCGTTCCGAGGTAAACAAATTCCTTAACAACCTTGAAGTTGTAGTCTCCCATTGCAACAGATTGTCCCAGAGTAGACTTACTGCGCGTTGGTTGTAGGTACTTCGTCTTATCCTCATTTACCGCTAAGCCCATAATCTTTGACTGCTTCTCTATCTCTGAGAACGCCCGTTTTACCACAGATTCGCTTTTGCCGATGATATCAATATCATCTACATATGCAAGTAGCATGTTATCTCTGGTAAAGATGGTGCCTGTTCTGTTGGCATTTGGGCACTGGCGCAGTATGTACTCCATAAGCAGATTAAAGAAGTCGCACGATAAGGTGTCACCCTGCCTAAAACCTCTTTTGGTATCGAAAGGCTCGGAGAGGTCTTTTCCTATTTTGACGGAGCTTTGTGTGCTTCTCAACGTCATCATGCAAAGTCGAACGTACTTTGCTGGAATACCAAAGGAAGACAGGGCTTCAAAGAATTTTGACCTTATCCGCGTGTCAAAGGCGGCTTTGTAGTCAACAAAAAGGTGGTGGGTGTCGATATTTCTCTCTCGGGTCTTCTCCAGGATTTGTCGCAATGTGAAATCCGTGGTGGATTTGCCAGGTCTAAAGCCACACTGATAAGGTTCAATCATTTCACTTATTCTCGGCTTTAGACGTTCACATAGGATGCACGATAGAACCTTATATGCAATGGGAAGGAGACTGATCCCGCGGTAATTGACGCAAACCGCAGGGTCTCCTTTTTTAAATATTGGACAGAGTACACTTAGGTTCCAATCTTCGGGAATGCTTTCTTTGGACCATACTCTGCATAGGAGTTGGTGCATGCGCCCTACCAGCTTCTCACCGCCAGCCTTGAACAATTCAGCGGGCAGCTCATCAGCGCTAGTAGATACTTCGGAAGACAGGAACTCTCCTGTGGTTGTGGGGGCGTATTTAGCTTACTGCATCTCAAGTCCGCAAAGCAGCTGGCTAATGTGAGCGGCGATCCTACCCTGGGACAAATATGGAGCGTTACTTTGGGCTTGGCACCCGATTCTCGTCTATTACATCCGCCAGTTTTAATCTATAAGTTTTTTTTTTGGTTATGTTATATACCACATTTCAGCTCTAAAGCTCTTTATTGAAAAATGAATTTAAAAACTAATCACTTAAGAACCAAAAATATAGCTACGACTATTATGATTCAATGTGCCAAATCAATTTTGAAATCAAAGTATTAAACATAATAAAATGTTTTCTTTTAAGTTTTTAAGAGAGATGCTTTCTCTTAATTTCATCAATTTAAAAATATGAAAAAGTTTTTCGGAAGTTGCATTTATAAATTAAATTAAATATTTTCTTTTTTTTAACTTATAAAAAATTTATTTAATCCATTTTATCAGAATGTATGTTTTATTATGCGTCAAATGATAACATAATTCCTTCCTGCTAATTGTAAAGAAAAGTAGTATGATATAACACTTTTTGTAAAAATATCGATAATATCCATATTTTTATCCCAAAATATTTATATCGAAATGATACTTTTGAATTTCAAATAAATGTCATAAAACACTTTTTTTTATATTTTAAACACACCTAATAAATACCTCTATGGTATCAAGATTGAGTTCTATTACCAGAATACATGTGAAAAAAAATAAAATAAAAAAAAAGGGTTTTTAAAAGAGAATTAACAATTACTTAAAAAAAATTAAAGTCTAAATGTAAATTAATTTGATGTTAAGTAAAATTTTCATACAAGTTTTGAACCAAAATTTTAATTTCTTTTCTTCTGTCATTTTAGAATGTAATTTTTTATTTTTAACGACATTTTTTTCTAATATTTGTTGACGATTATTTAGTAACCGAATCATTGCCAGACTGAAATAATATAAGATATCCGCAACCGAAACCCTAAACGAAACAATTTGAGTTTAACGACCGTAACCGTAGCCGAATCCGATATTTTTCTGTTTTTATTTCTGGTTAAGAAACTTCTTATCTCTCCCTCAAACTGTAACCTAATAGGGCTTCTACATTTGTAGATGACACAAGTAAGTGTCAGCTCCGCATAATGAATAAATGAATCAATTGACAGACGTGTCTGCTAGTACAATAGTGGGAGTGAGATACATCTATGAAAATGCAATTTCTTTTTTCACAAAAATTTTAAGCAATTTTAAACATCTCACGCACTCTTGCAATTTTAAAAGCAGAAGCGCTTATAAATTATTCAGTTTCCCAATGCTGCTTCCTTAGATGAAAAGAGCATGCTAAATAATTTTGTGCATAATTTCTTTGGTTCTTCTCTGAAATTATAGCAATTTTCAGAATAGACTTATATTTAAAATTACCAGGCAACTAAAATTCTTATGGTTTTTGGGACAGCATGGCGAATTTGTAAATCCAAATATAAATTGTTACATATAAATTGTACATTCTCGGCACACCAAGTAAAGGAGGCTAAGAATAAGTGCTCATATTTTGCATAATGCAAACTATGATTTAAGTTGCTCCTTTTACTTTTACTAAAACCCCAAGAACCATTTCGAACAAACTTACATACATACTTACATGCAACATGACTTAATGATTAGCCTTCAGAACAAAAGACCTCGCCCCAGGTTGTTTTAAGACATCGACCGCGTCATTGTCACTCAATTTGTTGGTCTGACATTTGAACCATTTGAACCCTTCTCGACTTGACTTAGAAAAACTGCAGCTATCAATTTGAAGGCAATGTAAGAGCCCAACAAGTGCGCCTCAGGCGTTGTCCAAGGGATGGGCATAATTTGTAAATGTCTCAACATAAAATCAAGACAAAAAGTTCTTGTATATAGAAAAATAAAAAAAAAGCCATCATGTGTAACTTTGCAGTTCTACCATCCTCTTGCCCTGACACAATTGGGCCAACGCTCTGAAAAGCTGTTGACAATTTGAATGTCCTGGCGAGAGGAAACAAAAGATGTTGGCAAGTTTTCGGAAGGTTGCTGTTGCTGCTGTTACATGTAAAATATTTAACACAAAATGTTCTTGTGTGCTCATTTTCATTATATTTCTTATATAAAAAGTGCCAGCAGCAAGTATTTGAACAGCCTTCTGAAAAATAACGAGCATCATGCGGCGTCGTCTGATAAATATAACAAAATGTGTTGGGGTAAGAATAAATTTACCTACCCATATGACTTGTGGATACGAATAATTTGTGGTTTAGGTCAAGATGTTCTGATATTGAAATTATGGATTTCAGAGGTGGTAACTCTGAAGAATAAACTGGGCGCTTACCCACATAGGTTATATTGCGATAGCAGGTTAGGTTAGGTTGGGTTGAGATGGTAGAAGCGGTGAAGCTTCTTCACTTAGACCAAACACTTTAGTAGCAAAGTAATCTTTATTTCAAAGACTGCTAAAATGTCAGGTAAAAAATGCTGACCTAGGATTGTGAATCGTCTCCTACTGATCGCTGGACAGTGACATAGAAGATGCTGGTTGCTTTCTGCTTCATCAACTGCGCAACATTACATAAAGTTAAAATGTTCACATTAATGTTAATGCTCTGTTAACTAACATAAGGGAAGGCTATACAACATTAATTCCCCTGATTAACGGGTATATCGAAGTCGGGCAGGACCGACTTAACTTACGCTCTCGTTTTTTTTGGGTGTGTAAAAGTCGAGTGATCTCTACTAGGGGTTCCTGTACTTTCACTTCTGTAAGGAAAGAATTGAAAATTTGAAATTTACTTTTACAGACAAAAAAATTGTGACAAGTAGTCGCCATCATGCCGTCCTAGCAAGAACGTCTTCGCGATCGCGTTGTAAAATTCTACGAAATGCACGCTGACAAAGGAAAGTGTTTACAGTAAACCATTTTACCCAAGAGGGCAAGTCCAAACTCACTATTTATAAGTGGTCGGAAAACAAACATTATGACCAGCCAAGCTGTCAGAAAGCTAAGCCAACTTTTTAACAACAAAGACAACATAAGTCAACGAGATGCAGCCAGAAAATTTAATTACAGTGAACAACACATCAGTAAAACGCTGAAAAAGAATAATATTGTTGCTAGACGTAAGCAAAGAGCACCAAGTTACACACCTGACCAAATACAAACTGTCAAATCTCAATGTCGGTTGATGTGCAACCAATATCGTGGCAAACTCTTTGTTTTAGACGATGAAAGTTACTTTGTCAGGTCTGAGTCGCAGCCATGTACCGGGAAATAGTGTTTTTGACACCTCCGATGTATCGCCAACACCCAAAGGCTGATGTAAAATATAAGCTTCGCTTTTCGCAAAAGCTCTTGAGCCCGAACGTAATGCTTTTATGGCTTAACATTGCAATCAAGGTACCGGGTGGTTGAAAGATCTAGAGTCGGAGGCGGATATACGAAAGCCGTGGTTCAGCCAAGTGGCATTGCAGTCAACAAGGAAGTGTACATAAACGAGTGTGTTCAAAGAAGGTTTTGATTCCTTTTTAAAGGAAAATCATTCCGACAAGAATTATGTTTTCCGGCCTGACAAAGCATTTTCTCATTACGAAAAGACGACGGGTTTCCTGAGCAGCAAAGACAATTTTTTGTACCAAAGGAACGGAACCCAACCAACTTGCCGCAGTGTCGTCCAAATGATGATTTTTTTGGAAGTCTGAGTGCTGCAGCTTACAAAAACAACTGGAAGGCCAAAAATATCAAAGAACTGACCAACAGGATTCGCTTATGTATCCGGAAATGCGGCAGGCCGCCTGCGGAGACATTTTCCGGAAGCTACGTCGAGTGGCTGATAATTCTTTTTTAAATGTAGTCATAAATAAACTGTAAAATGTTCTTAAAGATCCATTGAGAATTGTGGTTATGTCGGCATTTTAAAGTTTGTGCAAATTTTTTGTTGTGCTGATCAAGAATATATATTCTTTAAAGGGTCGGAGATGCTTCCTTCTGCCTGTTACATACATTTGCACGACTTTAGTATACCCTTTTTACTCTAAGAGTAACGGGTATAAAAATTCCATTTACACATGGGAATGTGGGGATGAAGGGGCACAAAGAGGGCAAGGTCTTCCTTCTGAGATACGTACTTACAATTTAATTTCTATACTCTGTACCAGAGGTACACAGAGTATAATTAGTTTGTGCAAAAGTATGCAACAGCCAGAAGGAAGCATCTCCGACCCCATAAGGTATATATATTCTTGATCAGCATCAACAGCCGAGTCGATTCAGCCATGTCCGTCTGTCTGTCTGTTTGTCTGTATGAACGCACAGATCTCAGAGATGGTAAGAGATAGAGGTTTGACATGTATGGGACAAAAACTTCTTATACTTGCATGCAGATCAAGTTTATTTTTAAATTTTGTCACGTTTCCTCCCGCCCCCTCAAATTGGAAAAAACATTATTTCTCCCACAGTTTTATAGATAGAAGGTTCGTTCCTTCTGTACATATTTAGTAATCAGGATTATTTATCCGCCAATGGAATGGTAAACATCGGATGAACGATAGCCAAGTTATAAGGAAATCTCTACGGTGATGGGCATCACTTAACAGCTTATATTCAGGTTTGACCGAATTATTTTCCTTGTTTATATTCACTTACCTTGTTTGGTACTCGATCTCACAAGGTAAGTATCTCGGGAATTTAGATACAATTGTCGGCATCTTAGCCCTTACGACAGTTAACAACTCGCGCGGCAATGCTCAACTCACTGTTATAAAGGGAGGGTGACAGCTCATCGTCGCTTTCACTCTTCGTGTAGATTTTCTAAATGTTGCATTTAGCATTTGAAATACTTAATGATCCTTAATAATAAAAAAGTGTAATTTCTACACGCGCACGTAGGTTTTTAATATCTGAACGTTAATGTAGGAAACCTAAATTTCCGTGTGGTATTCAGATTGTTCAATGAAAAATGTAGAATTACTTTGAAAGAACGCTGCTGTGTTATTTTGCTCTTTTAATGTACCCTTAGATTTTCCACTCAGCATTTAACTTTTCTGGCATGCCCTTGTTTTTTTTGGGGGGGGTTTTTTTTTTATTTCCCTCATGTTCGTGTACAGAGATATGCACGAGTGCACCGCACCGTGCGGGGGGGTGCTGGTATAATATTTGATATTTTCGCACTCCCGGGGTAAACCTGAACTACTCCGGGAAATAAAATGTGTTCAGTAGTATTTCTACTCGGGCGGGGCATATTTTGCGCCCTGGTCACCTTATAGTGCCGAAACACTCAAGGGTAGCGTATTAGGAAATACTCATAGCCAAACGGGGAATCGTAAAATTGAGTGTAAAATTATCCACCAACCATTCAAGCAATGCATTTTGTATCTATCGCGGGTTTTATCACATAAGTATTTTTTACTCATGCTTTGCCTCTTGTGGATTTTTTTACTGCACCTTGTGTGTTGTCTGCTCTCTGATGTTCTTCGGCTTCTGTTCGTTTCCTTCACTTCTCGTCAAACGTCGATGTCAGCAGAACCGAATTTCAAAGAATTGTTTTTGCCATTTGCCTACGCCCACTGAAAAAACGTATGAAGAAGTTTGCATACCCTTTAAATTTGAACTAGCCTATGTTTTTATGTTTTATGAAAATTTTTTAGAATTTTAAAAAATAAGTTCCTTGAACCGTCGATCGTGGAAGAGACTTACACATATTTTTTGGATTTAGATTATTCTTATACCACAAGCTATATTTATTTGAATGGACCTTTAATAAATTTATTCTAATTTTAAGTCGGATATGCCTTTCCCTACCCTGAGTAGGCAAACGTGACGCGTGCTTTAGAAACCAACAATGCGAAGAGCAATACCAAGTAATACTTAAGTATTGGAAGAATGTGAGCCTGCAAACACCGGGTTATTTGTTCGTATTCTCTTGCTGCTGAGAAAAATTGGTATGTAACCTGCAAAGTCTGCGTGCGAATCGCCCAACAAAGATGAAAGTATCGTGCGGTGTCGCTCAAAACAGGAACAAGTAATGTGACAATCTGCCCAAACTGGGAGACCAGCCACTGAAGTACTAGTACGATATGATTGAGTATATGAACTGGGGGACTCTATATTTTGAGTGGAAAATCATACCCAAGACGGTTTACAACGAGTATACTCGAGTCAAGAAAACAGGCACTCTTGCAGATCTCTATTCGTGTAGTTTTTCTACATGCCACGTGTAACTGTGTGAAGCTTAGCAGGGTGAACTAAGTTTCTGTCGGTTTGTTTGTACATGTGGCGATGTATAATCAGGTCAACAATACCTCATTGTATATATGGGATGGAATCTAAAGTTCCCCCCCTCTTATCGACATGCGGTGATTGACAAGTCCCAATATCAGTCATTATTCACTAAGTGGCAACAAGAAATTTTAAGTGGAGGCTTAGAAACTTTTTGTTTTGAATGGAAGCCGCAAGGGTCTACAATTTCAGTTAACTTCTTCCCTATTTTTCTTCTATTTGAACGATCTTTAAGAAAAGCAAATCCCAAACTGTCATTCACTTTCAAGTGTTGATGAGGGCTCAAGGGTTTTACTTAAGTGGCTCTCAAAGTCTGGCAAATCTGTTACAAAGTGTTTAATTGCATGCATTTGCAACATTTTCATACTTCACTCTCCTCAGTTTAGTTCATCTTAAAGCAGTTTCAACTTCGCTCGCCCCAAAACACTTGATGGCAATTTGCACGACATAACAAGGATGGTGGAGCTGCCTTTCCCTATGCCCCCTCATTAATTTCCATTGTAAATGTTTTGCTTCGCTTGTGTTGCATAGTTATTAGGGCGGAGTGGAGTGGAGTGCAGTGCCACGTCAAGCGATCATCATCATAACACAGCATTAACACCGCCAGCACAATTGGGTTAATTGCCATTGTGTACGCCATTTGTCCATTTTGTGCTCTCTTGTTCGTCTGCGAAACGAACTTATGTTTGAAAGTAAGCAAATATATATAAAAATCACACACCATCAACTGCTGCAATTTGCATAAACTTCCAACATACATCGTCTGAGCAAAAGCTGTAAAAACAAATGCCATGGCAAATTGGTAAATTTATATGGCAAGCCAGATTAACCTTGACAGAAACGAAACTGAAAAAAGAGTTGCAAGAGTTCATCAGGGGGGGCAGCCAAGTTATGGCATTTTTATGAAGTCAACGGCAGGCGCTTGGGAATTACTTGAACTTTGAGTTTTATTGGGGGCTCAATGCGAGTGGAGACGAGACGAGACTAACAAATCCTTTTTCCCCAGTTGATTCATGTACATAGTTATCATGTCTGCCAACCTAGCGCCTGGCGGGAGTTTTGTCTGCGTCACAAAAATTTATCAATTGTTTGGGAAGAACCGTTTATGCTCTAGATTCATTTAACAAATTTGTATAGCCCAATTTGTTACTAATGAAATTTGCATTGCATTTTCCGCGCTTCCTTAGGGAAATGCGTCTAATGTCTTTTCCCATTTTGGTGGCTGCCCGTGCTAATGGAACAACAGCAAAGACCCAGATGAAACGCGGCACCAGCTGCCATGTGCTGCGTCCTGACTAAAAGCGTTTTGAATTTGGCGCGTTGCGGCAACTACTTCCGACGCGACAATGGCACTTTTCCCCACAGCAAAATGCAATAAAATCGGTTGCAGTGAAAGGAAAGCAAAGAATATCAGATTGCAGGCCAACGCCATATAATAGAGCCTTGGCAAGACCGGGCCAACTAAGTTAAGCCTAACCATGCAAACTAAACGCGTTTTGTGGATGCACCACTCCCCTGGCCTGCCTGTGACTGACTGCAAAATTAATTTATAATAAGCACACCTTGATTAAATTCCACTGCAGCTGGTGAAGACAGGGGAGGAAAAGGCAGCGGGCCAGGATTAACTTCCAAGTGAACTAAGCACTTGACAGTAAATGAAGCAATGCACTGTAATTGGCTAACAGAAAAGGTTGTATAAAGCTTGGGGAGAGAGGGGTCGTTACCTATTGTGTAGAATATATTGTTGCAAATTAGCTTAAGGGTACCAGACTTACAAGGAAATAATAAATAAGTAAAAGTATAATTGGATATACGAGTACGTAGATAAAAGGAGGATTTATAGCAGAGTTCTGCTTCATTGTGTAAGTGCTGACTTAGTTTACAACCATGGTCATTACCTGTAAAAGTGACGCCGGTGTAAAAGCTTACATTTTTATACTCTGTACTAGAGATGTGCAGTAGTGCACTGCAACAACTAGTGCACTGCATAAGTGCTTGATATTTTTCACACCCGAGTATCCCAAAAACTGCAACAAAATGTATGCAGTCTTTACCTCAACTCATGGCATACTTGAGCTTTGCTTATGTAGTGACAATGATACCCGGACTGACGGACAGACTGACATGGCTGTATCGACTCGGCTGTTGATGCTGATCAATAATATATATACTTTATAGGGTCGGAGATGTTTCCTTCTGGTTGTTACATACTTTTGCGCAAACTTAATATAATGATCGAGGATCGGGCCATAGCCACGTTAATTCTGCGTCCCTTGCAGCTTGAATATATGCGATAGTCATCCGATTTTGAGAAAACTTAGTAGACTTGTATGAAAGCATACAACTTAAAGACTTTATAATACCCTCTGCAAGGGTATTAAAACCATAGCTAATATTAATTTAAAATTAAATAAGTCGAAATGGAATTGCTCCTTATGCTAAAATTAGAATAAGAATAAAAAAAAACATAGTACAAATGAATAAAAATTAAAATGGACGAAATTAAATTCTTCCGTATACTTCAATGATTCGTTGTCATTAAGTCATCCAAATCTACCTATCCTTTGTTTTCCTTAATACGCTTTAGGTCGGCTAAATGTTGGTCAGATATCTGGTTTCGTAGCTTGCTCAAAATTATTTTCAGACTAGAAAATGCCAGTTGTATGTCGAACCAAACATTGAGTATAACCTATAAATTTCGTGTTTGAGGTTTGGATATTTCTTTTCATCAATGCGCGCCCAAAATTTTTGTCCGGTGTCCAAAGGAATTGCAAAATCATTCCGTAACATTTCGAGCTCTTCGCGTAATTGGACGTCAAGATCTGTAATTTCCCAAGTAAGAGGACAATAATGTGCTTCAATTTTTATCATTTCAAAGTCCTAAAAATTATTGTTAATATTGGCTCTTAGCGAGTCGGTTAATTGAGCGTAATTCTGAATTTTAGCAAAACTTTTGATTTTAAATTCAGGATGATTTTTCTAAATTGACTAAACTATTGTTTTTAAGTTGGTGAATTAACCTGAATATGGGTTTAACGAATTTATATTGAATTATAATCAAGCCTCGACCTTGAGCCTGCTAACATTCACTTTGACTAAAATCAAAACAGGTCGTTAAACACATATTCAGATACAATAACGGAATTGGCTCGCCGTGATGTTTGTTATAAAACCTTAACGGTTCCCTATTAAACAAACAATAAAAATACCTTGGAATTTATACAAAAAGGGAAGCATACCCCTTTAAATAAATGCACACAAGAAAATCGTGGCACACTTAAATCACACTCTGAGACGAATTTCTCAGTAGTTAAAATAGTGGCCATAAACAACAGAGATACATTGAACAACAGAGATACATTGAACAACCTTCAATGCCAATGCATAAATCAAACTTCGACCACCCACCAAAAACAACGGTGGTAAATTAAAAAATTTTTTTTTTAAAATTGTCTACTAATCTGACTAATTCAAAAGATTTTTTCTAAACGACCTTGTAGGGATAGAGGAACGCCAAGTCCAATAAAAAGTAATCGTTTTGAAGCGAAAAAAGAAGATCTTCTGCGCCTTTTTCAACCGTTTTTAGAAAGCTGGTTACATCATTGCGCAAATTAAAAAGCCGTTCCAAGCATTTGCCTCTACTAAGCCACCGTACTTCTGTGTACATTAGTAGATCTCCATGTTCTGCATCTAATTCTTTTATGAGTTCCTTAAATTTTCTATGTGTCAACGCATTATGTCCACCTTTTATTTTATATATTATTTTCACAGAAGTGTTCATAGCAGAAATCATTTTTAATTCCTTAGCAAAAAGGGCTTCTTGATGAATGATGCAATGGAATGTTGGGCAAAGAATTCCGTTCTTTTGTAAGATCCCCACTAGACCTTTGTTTTTCCCTATTATAACATAAGCTCCATTGGTACAAACGCAACTTAGTTTTCTTTTATCCGACATCGAGAACACGTTTGTCATTAATGCATCAAATAAAATTTGCCCCGTAACTTGACCATGGAGCGAAATAACGTCAAAAACTTCTTCAAAACAAAACAAATTTTGATCGACAGTCTCAATGCAGATTATAAGCTGGCAAATATTATTAATATCACTACTTTCGTCCAGCGAAACAGAAAAATATTTGCAGTTCATGAGTCTTTTTCCAGCTGCACAATGGATAAATTTGCTTATCTCTTCAGTTCTACGTATGAAGGCACGAGGTGATAAAGGAATATCTTGGCAATGGTTGATTATTTCTTGACTTTTTTCTCCAAAGCATTTCAATACATCTATCATAATGTTTTTAAAAAACAAGCCATCTGAAAATGGACGACATTG